>OLMO02000238.1:11636101-11662059 GCA_900291935.2 Cassiopea xamachana | reverse complement strand
TCACAGGAATACGAAAGTAGATAATCGCATATTCCATATATAATTGGCCTATTGTGCTCGAGACAAAAGAGCCCCTTAGAAAAACAAGGGCTTCATCGGGCTTGTGTGTGTAAACTAACGATAAAATCTAAAAAAATGCAAGAAAATTTTCGAAAAAACTCTACAATGTGTAACCACAGAGCCAACACATTATACATAAAAATCGTTAATTTTAATAAAAGTCTTGCCTTATACAAAAATCAACATGCTGCTCAAATTGTAAATGAATAGATTTCAATAATTGAATAGAGTTACAAAAGACGTTTCAACTCAGCATTTTCGAAGTCCCAATCCTGCCATATCGACAATCACATAGCTATATTCTTAATTCCCTATCCTATCAATATTTCTATGTCATAAAAGGAATAATAAGTAAGCCTCGTGCTATCAAGGAAAGTTCTAGGAAAGGATATTTTATCATATATGAAAATACATGGCTTTTAGCGGGGCTTTCAGTCAACAAGTAAAGTCATAGGCATTAAATGTTCAAGAAAATTAGGAATAAGTTAGTGAATAATATTGGGCTCAAAAAGTAGGGATATAATCTTTGGACTTTGATGAACACTGGGAAATTGCTTGTGGAATTAATGTTGACTGAAAAGGTGAGCCTATAGCCTTTTGAGTGAGATTATAATTTGGAAACTGCTGGCATTTACTGCTGGGTGGATTGATATCACACTGTATAACGTTAGGCTATCTATTGTTGAAAACAGGCTCGTGTCATTAATACAATCAGGATTCTTTATTTTGAACTTTAGCTCAAAAACTCTGGTCAGAAAAAGAGAGGCTTGCATAGAGATAGAACCCCTCTATTTACTAATGTAGGCGAACGGGGAATGAGTGCTTTCTTCCTGATAAGAGATGCACTTGGTAGTAATCACAATACCCCCAACAACACTAAATAATAAGGTATACGCAACTTTTACTACTTGCTGGATGAGGAAGATATGAAATTCTATATAATCAAAGAAACGCTAAATGTTTCTAGCCTATTTGACTAGAAAATTATTAAAATACATCGCTTGGGATTTGCTGTTTTTACTTTTGAAATAGAAGATACAGGTATACTTAGCGGGGATCGAAAGAAAGAATACAAAATCATGTGTGCACGAAAAGTTTCGAAAGTCAATGCTAAAAACAACGAGCTCAGAAACGAGAGATTGCCAAGTTCATATCTAGGTGACAATTTTGCATTAATTACTTCGTCATGTTTTCGATCACTGGCGCTTTTTGTCAATGTATTGACCAGATCCCGTGTACCTACCTACCTAAGGTGATTTTATAAAAGCCATATTTATCAACACACATAAAACTCTTAAATTGAACCTCAAAATGTTTGCTTTGATATTGTTTCTTTCAATTTATGCTACCACATATAATTTCTATCTGCTTGAATTATACTATATAATATGCAGTGCTTTATTAGAGCCATAAAAAGACCTTTTTGCATCTCGCCTTGAAAGTATAAGAAGTGTTTCTGCAAAAATTTCAAATAGAATCGAATTGCTAAATTTTAACTTAGATTGTATTGTTTATTCAACACATTTTAGGTGGGATATGTATGTGGCAGCAAGGATCTTTAGGCGATGAAATGTAAGTGCAGGAAGAGCAAAAGTAAGGGAAAGCTGCACTGATCACATACGAATGACGACACTGTTACATTTTCACATTTCACCCGTCTCTATATTAGGTGGAGGGGGCAATCCCAGATGGCAACTCTCCCAGATATGATATGGGTCCTGCTCACTTGAAGGTAGCACCCCAATGTACACTTAAGTGGAGGCTATGGGCCCTTCGCCCCCCCCCCACCCACCCATGCTTAGGATTGCGTTTGACAATGGTTTCAAAATGGCTTTTTCCAGTAGGCTTGCCTAGTAGCGGAGGCAATATCAACAGATGTTGTCAACTTCTTTGGTTTTCAGGCAAGCCAACGTGTTTAGCCTAAGGTTGCCAGAATTCAAATTGAAACGGCCACATCGTGAATGTAGCTTATTTATTCAAATGAATGTAACCGGATGGACTGAGTAGTAGTAGGAACAGAAAGAGGTCCAAGGAGTTCTTAGGCAATTTATTTTACTAGCTCAATAGAAATTATCTCTCTGTGACAATCATGAATAATGTAAATAATAACAATAATAAACGGGAGCGACCAACTTGTATTGTCCCTTGCAGTGGAGATTCTTTACTGTCTTTCGTACTCTGCACTCGTTTCCCAGAAACAGACTAAAGATTACTGGAGTTATGCCCCTTTTTATGCAGCAAAAACGACTAAATTTGGGCCATTACGATATTCTTAATTTTGGAAAATGACAGCGAACTCCTACGTAATTGCGTCACAATGTGCAATGCAATTATTCATACACGCATAAAGAGATTACATCATCCGGGTGCAAATTCCGTTGTAATTGCAAGAAAACTAAAATAACTAAACTGTAATCAAAAGCTTTGCCTAAGTTTTTCTAAAGGTAATAAGGGAAAAATACTGTCTTTCTGCTACTTTTCCCTTGTCGTTGGGGGTTCTCTCTTCCGAGCCTCTCACATGAAGTTCATTGAAAAATTGAAATCAGTATGGTACCAGTCTCCGGCAGCTTTGCTAAAAGTCATAGGTTTTATAGTATTTAGATACTCATGCTTAGAAGACGGCACACCAAGAAATTTGTGAATGAAAGCTAGTCCAAACTGTACTTCAAATTTTACTGTGTTCAGTACGCAATACAGCATGACAAATGGCAATTCGTCAGACCATGCTCAGAAAAACGCTAAAGTCATGCCAAAATGAGAATATCTGCCAAAGGAAAATTTTCAAATTTAAAATACTTTATAAAAATGTCAAAATGTGACCATGAAAATCTGGCAACCCTGCTTCTGTTTTTGTTTGTCATAGACACGAAAATGAGGCTGTGCAAAAGCGTCTTTCCACGAAATCCTTCGGTGCCTAGCACAGGTAGGAAATATAAATTCATCATTGCCACCTTCAAATTGTGGCAGAACAGTTTCACTTCCTTTACAAACATTCTTCTATAAGTGAAGAGCCAGAAGAGTTTCTTGGATACGCTTAATTTTCTCGGGGATGTCTGGAAAACAACGATCAAGCGAATGGAATAAACTCTTCAACAAGCACTTTGTTTTTAAGAATCTTACGGAAAAACCAAGCGAAAATCAGAGTTATGGATGCAAGAAGTCATTTGCTGAACAATCAAGAGCCTTTATCGACAAAGTGATGGGGCATCTGGCGGAGATGAAAGATGAGCTGAATTTCACAAAGTCGTTGCTTAATGAATATGATATCAAAAAGTGGAACGAACACACAAATTTCACGAACCTCTGTGCAAGCCTTTCAAAAGTATGCAGACAGAAATTGAACGCTGAACTTTGCACCAAGGCATGGCTAAAATTTTGCACCATACTACATTCATATGAACTGATTCAAGAAAAGCATGTTCAATCTGAGCAGAATTTCACAAGTGTCCACCTTTGTGAAGCACCTGGTGCATTTATAACATGCCTGAACCACCATCTTCTCACAAAATTCCCACAAATCAAGTGGAATTGGGTTGCAACAACATTAAATTCTTTTTACGATGGAAATGTCAGGGGAAGTATGATTGATGATGATCGATTCATCAAGGCTACACTATCAAATTGGAGATTTGGAGATGATTTTACAGGTGACATCATGAACCCAAGAAATCTGGATGAGTTCATAAAAGAATGTAAAGAGTTTGAAAATGTAGCCTTGGTAATATTAATATCTTTCTGTTCCAGTAAATACTCTTGTTTATGAATGCTGTGAAATTGATTATCATATAGCTTTGAATTTCTACGTTTTTGCATGTCTCAGCCTAACCATACTCTTGATGCGAATAAACAAAACTGTTTACTACTTTTATCAGCATAAGACTGTTTAAGCTACAAGGCTACCAAGTCTCGCAGTTTACCCATAAGACTCATAGATATTCACCTCTCCTCAGTCTCATGACAGGAGCTACTTTCCTCACAGATTTCTTCCTAGATCTCACTCTTGTGTGGTCTTCTTTTTACAAAGAGTGCACATTGTTGTGGTCTTCAAACGAGTACTTATTTTTTCTCAATTGATAACACACTATTATTGTTCATTGTTATGATTGTTTACTCTTACATTTAAAACCTATTCTCTGTGTTTTTCAGGTATGCTTTAAATGTGAAATGAACAGGTGCTTACACATTCTGACTGATAGTTTTAAGCAATTTGAGCACTCTAGATTTACTGAAATTCTGAAGTCTTCTGCCCCCAACCATGGACTCTAGTTCCATTCTTCACTAGCTATGCTCATTATATCTCACAGGTATTATTTTTCAAAACTCCGCAACCTTGAGCTATATGCCTTTTGTAATAGGTCACAGCAGATGGTAGCATTGATTGCTTTGATGACCCCTGCATGCAAGAATGTCATGTTGCTCCACTACTTTACTGGGAAATTATTACAGCAATTAATATTATGTCTGTTGGTAGCAGTTTGGTTATAAAAGTATTCACAATTCTGGAAGAGTTTACAATCTCTCTGTTATATCTTTTGTGGTGTGCATTTTCAGAAGTCAATTTTATCAAGCCAGGTGAGATGATGCTAATACTTGACTTATCCTACTTTCTTTAATTGTAACATGCTTATTTCTGATGTAAAATTTTTAACTCTTTGAATGTTTCACTTGCTCTTTGATATGCTATGACTTATTGATGTCCTACAAAGATTTGATCACAAAATGTTGATGTAGACAGCAGGTGTGAAGTGGCAGGAATGGAAGCCTTGTGTTTAGGTAAGGGATGGGTGTGGATATGAGGACCTCCCAGTTAAACTGAGGCAAAGAAGACTGAGATAGTTTGGACATGTAAGAAAAGCAGAAGGCAGTTTGTTTAATGTAGTGGAGGAAGTAAAGGTTGGATGCTGACTGCCAGTATATATGTCCTAGAAAAAATGGAGAGTGTTTGATAGAAGATTTGAAAACTTTGGGAATAGAATATATGGCACAAGACTGCCAGTTGTGGAAGGCAACGATCACATCACCCATTCAATACCACTGTTCTCTTAGGTGCCAAATAAACACCACCCCCCACTTATTAATTTTTTGATTTTTTCCACCTCTGAATCTTATTAGGGCCCTCAGCTTATTAATTTTAGGGAAATTAACTTTTTACAAAGCCCTCTTTTCATTTCCTTTGTTTGTTAGTGCTATTTATGCCCAATATTCAAGGCAAAATAGAGTGGTTCTGTATATATTTTAGCTCTATCCTTTATGACAACCTGTTTTTGTTCTTTCCATCATTTTCTAATCATTTCAAACGATTTCTCAAATTCCAACCCCCCATATATTTTGACCCCCCCATTTATTGGGCGCTTGAGAGTTAATGGGAACTTATGAAGGCCAGATGATGATGAGGAGGAGGAGGAGGAGGAATTTTCTTATGATTAATTGCCACATTTTATATCTGCAATATTGTGCAATCAATAATATGGAACTGATCATTTACTTATATTCTACTATTTCCATATACTAAATATGTACTACCATATAGACGTATGACATGTTTATGAGATCATCTTAAAATTAATATACTCTGTACAAAACTGAATGAAGCTGAATCATTATCTATAGATGTTATAAGAATAGCAAGGAAATTAGTCAGTGAACTATCCTGCTTCTACTATTTTAATTGTCCTGCAATAAAAGCTTCACTTTCTTTGTTACCTAATGTAAGAGGAAATTCTCTTTTATATCAGGCCCAAGCAAACCTGGTAACTCTGAGGTTTACATCGTTTGCAGAGGTTTCCATGGCCTTGCTACACTTGGCCTACAATTCTCTGAGCTAGCAATGCAACGAACAAAACAGCCTGATTACCACACTCCACTCATCCCCATTGACAGTGTTGAGGAAGAATTTTTGTCCAAACTTATTGAATGCGAAGAATTCTTCATTCACCATCAAATACATGCCATTAATGAAAACATAGAAACTTTTAAAAAGAGAATTACAACTAATGAACGACACAAGAAAAATAAACGTAAGGGGAAAATCTCTCAACAGTTTATCGACTATTTTGATTTGAAAGAATTGGATGACAACAGCCATATTTCAAGAGCCAGTGGAAAACAGTCAGTACCTGATTATTATACTGGAGAACACTCACGTAATTTTTCATCTGGTAATTTCTATGAAAGAACTGAAATGAAAAAGGCTTCTTGGACCAAACGAATAGACATTGATGGTATTACTTTTTCTCAGTTAAGTCTTATTTTGCCTTGATCGTAGGATTTTTCCTAATTATTGAGATATTTGTTACACTATTTTTTGAGTTCTCTGTTTTTACATCTTTTGAAGTCACAGTGCAACAGATAGCAAAAAAACTAATTTGAGATGTTTTAAATTATAGTTGTAAATGTTGATTTTGCAGAGGCAACAGATGATGCTGTAAAACCAAGTGTTGTTTGGTTTTCAAAAGCTGTAGGTCAGCTTACAGTAGATGAAGTAGATGGGTGGCAGCCAATTCTTGGTAGGAAATTCAAAATTTCTAGAAATACACAGTTCTATTCAAATTATCATCTGAATACCTTGTTTCAAGCAAGAGAATCAAAAGCACCTTCTGAAGGAGGCAAAGGCCATGCAGAACAATGCATTGAAAACAATGGCTTGTTGTTTGAGTTAGATTTGGCCTTGCAACAGCCAACATTTGCAAAATCTGCAGTCATTCAAGTATCAGAAGAAAGAGGGAGTATATCAATTGGAAGCTATGAAAAAATGTCAATAGTAGAAGCAGTTAAATGCTTCAAATTAGCATCAAGCGCTCCTCATTCTATGTCAACCAACATAGTTTCAGTTAGTGACACATATGAACAGGTAGATAAGGATGGTAAGAAAAGTGGCAGACCACTGGAACACATCTGTTTCAATTTGGATGATGTATCTCAAGATACAGGTGGACCTTGTGGCAGAGAAATCAGCATTTTGCAAAGTAGTTTACAATCACTGGAAAAGGAGCGCATGAAGGAACAAGACTGTGCAGATGTGTTAATATTTCTTTTTTACAAAGGAAGTTCTTGCAAAGGCAATGAAACATCAAGAATAGCATTTATGATTGCTTTGTCTATGGTACTTCATAGACTTCAAATTGGTGGCACACTTATTTTTGAGGCTGGTGATTTCTTTACAAATGCCAGTGCTGGTATGTTTTACCTGTTTTCACGGGTCTTCAAACAAATAGGGATCTTCAAAGGCATGTCTGAACCTCATCTACCAATACAAGCATTAGTGTGTGAAGAATTTCAGGGGGAAAGTGGCCCCCTTGTTAAATACTTGAAGAAGCTGTTGACTATAGAAATTCAGACAATCCAGGCAGAGAATATGGATAAAGAGTTGATCCATGTGCTGCCTATACATTACACATTCCAAGATGATATTGTGCAATATCTAAGGGATATAAATAAATCACACATAGAGACTGAACTCAGAGCTCTCAAGCACATCCTTGATGAAGGTGTTTCTTAGTACTTTATTATTCTTTATCAGAATATTGTAGAAGCATTTTGAATACTACATTTATGTAGAGCTGCCAAGAGGGGAGGGCACAGGGGGCAACTTACCCCAGGGCCTCAAGGTCAAACAGTCTTAAGGTACTCTAGATACTTCAAGGCATAGGGGGCCTCATGAAGTAAGACCAACAGCAATTTCCCAGAAGTAATTCACAGATCTTCAAATTTAGCAGCTCACTTCACTTGTAGGGGGGCCACATGTGTCCCTATTGCCCCAGGGCCTCTAAAACCTCTTGGCAGCCTTGCACTGATGTACAGATAATTGTAGTAAAGTAGGCAGTTTTTTTAAAGGAATTTGAATATATTGGAGTATTGGTTGTAGAAGTTGGAAAGTAAATATGCTCACCACTATTAGTTAGCATGTATTTATCTAGTCAGAACAAATGCAACACACGATTTTCCATCACGATCGTCCATGTCATGCTATACCATAATGCTTTGAAAGAGTGCCCAGGGTGCTCAATTAAAAGTCACCCCTTGAGGAGGGCATTGATTCAAGGGGGATAATCCTTCAATGGAGGTACTCCTTTAAAAATCTGTGTCTTTGAAGGGTGCTCATTTGGATTTTCAAATGCATGGAATGAGTAAAATTGAGGAACTCAAAAAAAATGAAATGACTTAATGATGAAACAATGTCAAGCAATTGTGAAAAAATATTAATCTTGTCTTATTCATCATCATCCATAGACTGGTGTTCTGGTGCAGCATCAGTTTTATCTCCAACTTGACAGAGCCTTTGAAATGAAATTAGATTAGGTTCCTGAGGAATTAAGAACTATTTAATAAAATGTTCTAGGCTGGGGTAGCATGGTTGGGCCCAAGTTAGGCAGTGAATTGCAGAATCTACACTTTCATCAATGGCTAGACTCAGACAGATTCCTAGCCAATAAAAGTACACGTGAAAGGCCAAGAGAATATACGAACATTAAGTCATTTTGACTTCTCTGTGGAAATGATTCCCTATCAATGTTTTGATAAAATAAGATTATATAGAAATAATTTTTCTTCATTTAAATCTCTGGATACCCAAGGAAAAACTAAACTGAATAGGTTAGTAAGCACAATATAGACTGCGAAAACTCATTGTAAATAGTATTTGGGGGCACTCTGTGTTTGTAAACTTGCTGTATTTGGGGGGGGGGGCACTTTTTCATAGTATACTATATCAAAGCATTAGGTTTGCTACAATATCAATTTGCTTGATCTACTCCAATACTAAAGCAATTACATACCGTAATGCCTTAAGCGCACCCTCAATCAAGCTCCCACCCTCTTCATACAAATAATAAGCATCCTTTGGAACAAGCACCCACCTTTAAAAAGGGTCCATTCGTCTGCCATAAAAAACAGGGCTTCTTGACATTTTTTGAATTTTTTCCGGCGCTTAATTCCGGCGTTTAATTCCAGCGTTTCAAGAAATGCAAATCAACAGAGATACAGTAACTGTCTATTCTAGCCTTCCAACATCTCACTATCAATGATTTTTTCTTTTCTTCAAGTTTTTGCACCAAAGCTTCTGCAAATCCAATGTCATTTGTCACTGTTGGCTAAAACCAGCAGGCCGATTTTTCACTTTTTTTGCGAACAACTTCGGTCTTCAAGTTTTTCTTTTTTTGCTATCTATTGTCTACCATTTTATTTGAATTTCCCTGAGATCTATTTCAATAAACAAGCACCCCATCGAACAAACGCCCATCTTTGAGGTTCTAAGAGCTTATAAGCGCCCGGGCGCTTAATCGAGGGGTTACAGTATTTTTCATGGGTATTCTCCAAGTGAGCTATTCCTGGATTGCTCATTGATGGAAAGGTTACTAACTTAATATTTTCACCCTCTCACTACTGCTGACTCAAATTGTGCTGGCATTTCCGCTCAAAGAAATGTAATGATGTAGATATGCCAATTAAATGAATACCCTTTACTGTTAAATTATGATGTTTGTGTAGAAAGGCAGAATTTGACTTCGTTTTATGTTAACTCCATCAACCTTCACCTGGGGTGCGTTGACTTAGCAACGACCTAAATCAGGCATAATTGCTTTTTAAAGTTATTTTAACTCGACATTTTAAGGCTGTGATGAAGGACAGTTTATTGCCAGGCTTCTAAAGTGTACATGATTTAATTTTTAGCATGCACAGTATCGTTTTAGAAAGGGCGCAGTGGCCCGCTGGGGACTCGGGAAATTTCACGTAGGCCCCTTGAAACTTTGCGTGGGTCCTCTGGATGCTTCCTAAAATCTAGCACTCCCTGGCACAACAAAATTCCCACCACGCTTTTGTATTTTAGTATGGTTATAGACCTACTGTCAATCATTTATGAATACACCATTAAAAGTTGTACCCATTTACGTTGTAAAATAGGCAAAAATATCAAATTGCTAGTGACAAGGTACCTGCACGTTTGTTAGAATACAACGTTGGACATTCATAAGTTTGACTATGATAATGCACAGAAATGTGTGTAGGTCGCCATCAAGATAAACTTTTGTTAGAGATAAAATGAATTAGACTTTCCAGTTACAGACAAGAGATGAAGCTGAAGACGTGGTATGCTGTTTTGTTATTACTATGATCAAAATCTCAAAAAATAAACTTCCAGCATAGCTTGGCAAATACCTGCTCCAAAATAACTATCTCATGTCATTTTCCCTTGTTTCCAAGGAGTGCATCGTATAAAGATTTTTATCATGCCAATTGAGAAAACGAAATCATCGCAACTTTTTCCCGTCAGAGAATAGAGATGAAAAATAAAAGATTTTTAAAAACCAGTTGAGGAGATTTGATATTAGCTAAATACAAAAAATTTACAGATGTTTACAGACAGAAACTACTAATATTTTCTCAGGGAAATTTTTTAAGATGAGCAAGTCACTTTGACTACATATTATAAAATAACGCTTACTGGATCTTTGCCTATGCATCCAGGCCTTATCGTGTTTTCTTTGGCGGTGTTTTTGACTTATCAATTTTGTCCTAAAAGATTGAAATAAAAACTATAGCATAGGCATGAAACTGCAGTAGTTCAGAAAGCAATGAAACTGATTCAAGTTGACCTTCAATCTTCCAGACAGTTTAAAACCATTTTTACTTAGCTTCCCTCTTAAAATTGCAGTCCTTTCCTATAGTAAGTGGTTCGATAACTAGGTACCTCTAGATTGAAGGAGGGAAAGTACGGCAATACTTTTCTAAAGTTTTTGCTGTACATCAATTTTGCAAAATAATCAGAGAAAGCAATAGAGGAATATAAAATACTTACCTTCAAATTCTGGCTTGCTTTAACAATAGTGCCATGAGTGGTCTTGACTGAAAAATCAGAGAGAAGTTACCTATGTTGTCTTAAAAACCACCGACAAGTAGAAAAATATATTCAGGGTTCGTGTAGGATTTTGATATGCAAATCCAAGGACTTTTCAAGGACTAAAATAAAAATGTTGAAGGAGCTCTAAGGTGACATTCACAGTGCAAGTGTGAATAACAGGAAGTCTAGAATACCGAAAACGAGACATTCCTGGGCTTACGAAGAGTTCTCTTGTACGATTTTCTTTACGCTTTCTTTTAGATATTTCTTGAAATTATTTTTTTATTTTATTTGTTGCTGTGAACAAAGAAGAAAGTAAACATTCACAACGTTCAAGGAGTTTGAAGCAATTTTCAAGGAATAAGTCTCATTTTTAAAGAGTTTGAAATGCCCTTGATATTTCACATTCAAGCACTTTTCAAGGACCTGCACGAGCCATGTATATTGGAAAATCTTAGAAGAAAAATCGTAGCAAAGAATATCTTCTCACATACGTTTCGACAGGATCTGTTGCTCTAAATTTTCTTTAACTCTGTTTGACTCCTGAAAGAATCGAAAACGAAGAAATGTTAAATGTGATTATTTGACGTTCATTGAGAAGTGCAGAAAAATTGCAGACAACAGAGGAATATAAGCAGTCTTTGATAAATTATGAGAAGTTTGAGGTTTACTCGGATTACAACTTCGAAGCTGAAATTGTTTGATATCAAGCATGAATTAATCAAATATGATAGAAACCTCCAATCTTTGCAATGAAGTTTTCAGCAGTTTTTCCTGATTAATCAACCGGCTTTTCAGGTTATTCAATTCAGTTCTTAGCTGCTGGTTCTAGAAGGGAATGATTCTAAATATAAATGTAGGCTCATTCTGTTTCACTAAAATTCATGCTCACGAAGCTCTTCGAAGCGTTGACAGCAATCACATACACATACAAATTAAAAAGAGTTCAAGTCATACAAAAAGTATGAAATATTAGAGCTTAGGCCAACAAAAAAACAAAATGAGGTAGCAATTTGAGAAATTGACCAAAGGGGGATACAAGCTCTGGGGGTAACTTAGTAGATATGAGGGTACGGGGCGTACCATTATTTAGGGGTAATTTTTCTTGAAAAGGGTGGAATTATCGGTGTCAGTTTTGAAAATATATATGGAATTATGGGTACCACTTGAGGAAGCAGGCGGAATTAGGGGCCCTATTTTGAAAAAGTGTGGCAAAATCTGCCAAGAAGGGTAAAGGATAGACAAAAGTTACTAGATGATTTTGTTGCATTTTGAAAAAATTTCTTTGCATTCTGACAATATGAGTACAGTTTTTATAATTTTTGTGACATTATGGGTTGCATTTTCCAGATGTATGCGGAATTATGGAGCCCCAAACTTGAACCAAAATGGCACATCCCCGTCAAAAATAGGCTTAGTTAGCTCTCCCCCCAAGGTTAAATGATGAAGGTATGAATGAGCATTTTTAAAGTATATGACGTAATAAACGTGATAAGTAATGAAATTTATAAATAGATAAATCCAACCTCAAGAACTGTTGATCCATCCCTGCTCTCATCCTGCTTCACGTTTTCATCTATCCACATTGAATTAACCAATTTATGGCAATCTTTCAGGTCAACTGAGATTCTGCCTACTTCCTCTTGTAGCTCTTCCAACTGAAAGTGATGCGAAGTAATATGAAAAACGAGAAACCTAGTGCTTGCAGAAAAAATTGCGTCAAAGGTGCAATAACAATGATTGCATAAGAGGACGGAAATCAATGATAGCGATTCTAATAATTTGAAAATTTTGGCGAAAAGATATGATAAGATTACGATCGAAACTGTGACGCTGTTTAAGGAACTTGATCAGTCCTACAATCAGTGGCGGTTTTGAGGGGGGCCAGGGGAACCATGGCTCCAGGTCCCGCGCTTTTGATAGCCCAAAAGGGGCCCCGCACCTAGAAAAATTGAAAAGAAATCACAGGAAAACAGAAAACTGTTTCCGAGCTTGAAAGTGTAATATTTATGCTTTCATGATGTGAAAGAATCATACACGTCCACTTCACTGATCCACTTGCGTTCGTTCGTTTTGTGCAAAACGCGTGCAAACGAATCGTGACTGTACCTTCTTCTTGAAAAGTGAATCATCCACGAAAGAAAGCAGCCCTGTATGACAGATGCATGAATTGAATACTTTTACGTTGATCGGCATTTCCTTCAAGAGCACCAATGTACGATATTGTGAGTTTTGAAGTTCTAGCTTATACTACACTTTCTTTAAATTCTGCTTCAAAGATTAGTAAAATTGCGCTCTTATGTAATACTGTATTTGCAAAAACGAACTTCAAAATCTGAAAGCCTTCACTAAAAGAATTTTTCCTCCTGCCCCAACCATGGTGGGTCCTATAGTAGACACTGAATAAGGGAGAATACTCTTCGTTAGCAAAAGTTTTTTCAAACAAGGGCCCTGCAGATGACTTCAGCCCCAGGCCCCGCAGTCTCTAAAACCGCCACTGCCCACAATGGCTATGATATGATGATTCAATTATCAGCGTTGCTTGATCAGTGATGATGTGACAATGATCCGTGATGTATAATGATCAGTGCTATGATGGCTATAGTGGGATGACTGCAGAGAGAAATCCATTGAATTGTGATTTTTACCTGCTTTCCAGTCATCTGTTTCTGCTTTTGCAAAATGAGATGGACATCATGCAGGACAATTATTCGTTGTAGAGAGCTTGAAATTTTACTTTTGAGAACCACGAAATCTTCGAGTTTGCCACGCACAAATAGGTTCTTGTTGGCTGCATTATCAACAACTGAAGCCAAGCTGTTGGGCGAAAGGACGTACGATCTTGAGCTAGGTGAACCTTGAAGCAAAAAGAAAATGAAGATACACTATTAATCAAATATTTCAACTCTAAAAATTGGGCTTGAATTCTTATTTGTGGAGGCCTGCATTAGTAATTAAAAGACTGGAAGAAAGCCAGCAAAAGGTGACGGTAAATCCACTCTGGATTTTGGCAATTCGTATTTAAGAAAATACTGAAAAAAATTCAATCTCAAAAGAGCCACAACCGAAAAATTGCAAGAGCTCCTGCCTAATAATAAACACATACCAACTTTTGCATGTACATGTGGCCTTTTCTCACTATGAACAAAGAAACTCGACATCGAATGCTATGCTTTGAAGAGACCTTAGTAATGCTGTATATTGAATTAGAGGTTTCCTCCCCTCCTGGTGGACAAGTTGTGTAATGGGTAATAAAATATTATCTATAATACTATATTATAGCAGGGTAGTTCAATCAGCTAAAATGAAGCTGCTATCCAGAGCAGCACTGTTGACATACCGTAAAATTCCGCATATAAGCCCCCAAATATAGGCCCCTCTGTGAACTAACTCAAATATCCTTCCGAATATAAGCCCCCAAAATATAATACCATGGCTTACAATTGGGATTTTGTGTGAATTGTTAGGCTAATGAATGAAAATGGACAGAGCACATATACAGCCTCAGTATTTACTGTTACGAAGTTTTACGCATTGAATGTTGTTATTCGTCTTTCTGATTGGACAACGAATGGTGAATTTTTGCGCATATGCAACACCTGGTAAAAGACTCCTAATATAAGCCCACCAAAAATGCTAATGAACCTCCATAAACCCAGGGCTTATATTCGAGGCTTTACGGTATAAATGGTGCAAAATACTTTTAAAACAAAACTGGTAAATAAACCATATATTTATTTATTTGTGTACATTTGTGTCCTTATGTTTTGCTGTGCTTCCATTCTCCTTGTGGTATTGTTCTGTAGCTGTTTGTTCTATGAATATTTATACGAATAAACAAAGACAAAAATAAGCACAGATTGGAAGACAAGTCGAAGAGAAAACTAGTAGCATATTTTACCATTTTCTCTGGTGGGTGCTTCTTGTGCCAGCATTTGTTGCTTCGTTGTACTAGGCCCGTCAAGCTTAAGCGATTCACTCTCTCCTAAAGACGAAAACAAAGCTCTTCTGACTGTGTTTCCTTTCTCCGCATCCAACACATGCCTTGAGTTAGTAGCTGGTGAAGTGAAACCTGCAACATCCAAAAGAAAGTAATATTGGTTCTCTGTTAGAGCACGGATTGTATAGGAACTACGATGTGGTTTACTAATAAATGATCATATAGTATCAGCAATACATGAAATACATTTATGGTAAAAGCAAGACTTATCTACCGGATGTATTGAAGGACATTCCAAGCTGTTCTTCTAACTTCTCCTTCAATGCCATGTTTGTGTCGATACTCTTTTGCAGCTGTACCCGAAGATTTCTGATTTCTTCAAGAAGTAATTGCAGCAAAGAAGCATCAAATTTAGGATCTTCATTACCAAAGAGTACGGCTTCTAAATGAAGGAAAAATACATTGCTAGTGTTGAAAATCACATAAGAAAAGGTAGCCGAACTGCCCTTAATGAGATATGTGTTCAAAGTCCAAAAGGTTTCATTAAAGGTATCCGTAAAATTTGATGAAGGACATTGAAGTTCTTACGAAGGTAAGCAATACTGATATTCTGAGAAAACTTTAAATTAAAATTAAAATTTCTATTTAAAATAAAATTAATTAAATTAAAATTAAAATTTTAATTAAAAATTAAATTAAAAATTTTTGAATTAAAAAAATTGTATATTGAAGCTACTACTAAATGCAGAAAACTATAACGTAAAACGGTTTAGATATAAAATATCTAATTGATTGATTATATAAGGTAGCTAACACACTGGTGCATAAAATGTGCTTTCGATCATTGGTAACTTTAAATACCCACTATGGTAGGGTAATATTTGGCAATTATCACACTCAACTGTATGCGATATTGAGTACAGAGAAAGTCACCCCACAAAGTGAAACAATAGGAAACTCAAAACTTCCCTGGTTTTCCTTGATTTTAGGAAAATCCTTCTTTTTCCTTCTGATGTTCCCTTACTGAAAATGAAATTTCCTGATTTTGTGGCACCCTGTGATAACCAACATTTTCTTAGAAGATAGTACAAATGCATTATCTTCTCATTTAAATGCTAATTAACTTCTTAAAGTTAAACTCTAGGATAATTACCTACAGAGATTACAGTAAGTTCAACAATATCTCATTCAGTGAGATGGTAGGGAAAGAGCTCAGCTTAAACTCTGGATTGAAACAAAATTTCAACATTTTCGATTCTACTATTAAGGAAATACTAAATAGGCAAGCCCCTCTAAAGACAAAATATCTTAGGGCGAATGACAGGCCCTTATGACCAAAGAACTGAGAAAGGCAACTATAACGCGATCAAGGCTTAAAAGCATCTTCAATAGAACTTGAACAAATGAAAATTGGAAAGCCTACAAAAAGGCAAAGAAACCTATGCGTCAAAATCCTTCATCAAAATAAGAAGACATACTATGCGCAACTAGAGTCAAAAGTGGTCAACGAGACCAAAAAGTTTTGGAAAACTGTGAAGCCATTGTTTTCATATAACGTTCAAAGTAGCTCTTCTATCACTCTTTTAGAAAATAGTAAAGAGGAATCAACTGAGAGCAAAGATGCAGAACTTATTAAAAAATATTTTGTGAATATAGCTGAATCTTTAGATACAACTAATATACACGAGCAAGAGCCTTTGAATGATCAGATGGGCGATACCAGTTTAGCAATTGTGGAACGCTATGGAACACATCCAAGTATCATTAAAATAAAATCATCAGTTCATAACACCATTAACTTTTATTTAGGAAGATTACAACTGAAGAAATGCTATTACAATTGCAAAATGTAGATCCTAAGAAGGGCTCACCACAAAAAGCAATCCATCCAAAGATATTAAAACCTAATTCAGGTATGTTGTGCTTTCATCTAACAGATCTTTTTAATGGTTTTATTGAGGCCAGCAGCTTCCCAGATAGCATGAAAAATGCTGACGTGACCCCAATCTTCAAAAATGATGATTACATGAACAAAGTGAATTATAGACCAATAAGTCTCCTTCCAACAATAGTCAAAATCTTTGAGCGTTTAATTCATCAACAACTATCTGAATATATCTCATGCTTTTTCACCACTGCAAGGGGGGTTTAGACAAGGATAAAATACACAGCATGTCTTGTTAAACTTTCTACAATCTTGCAATAACAGCATACATAAGAAGGGGCTTGCTGGGGCTGTTTTCATGGGTCTTTCAAAGGCGTTTGATTGTGTAAACCAAGATCTTCTGTTAGCAAAATTGAGTGCCTATGGACTAAGTTCGGATGCTCTTCAGCTCATAAGAAGCTACCTCACAAATAGAAGACAGGGAGTAAAGATTAACAGCTCCTATAGCGATTGGGAGGAAATCAAAATAGGAGTGCCACAATGGTCTGTTCTAGGGCCTTTGCTATATAATATATTTATCAACGACATTTTCTGGTTTGCAAATCACACAAATAATTGCAACTATGCTGATGATATTACTCTTACTGCATGCCATTCATACCTCGGAATTTCGGCATTGCTATCTGGCAATTACAAGATGACTGCTCTGTGATTGTAAAATGGTTTTCTGATAATCTCTTGAAACTCAATGATGAAAAATGTCATCTTATGGTATTTCGGGATAAAAACACAGAAGAAACAATCAAAGTTGGAAATTCAGAAATTAAGGAAAGTGAGTGAAAAGTTGCTTGGAATAACTTTCGACAAGAACTTAAATTTCAAAAAGTATATTGAGGACTTGTGCAGAAATGCGAATCAAAAGATTCATGCACTTGCACGCTTATCAAATTATATTGATCCCGTTAAATCAGAAATTTTAATGAATTATTTCATCAGTTCACAATGTAATTATTGCCCACTAGTATGGATGTTTAGCGATAGGGCAACTAATACAAAACTAAATCGTACTTTTGAAAGAGCACAACGGCTGGTATGCAAAGGCTGTGAATTAAAGCTAAAACAAATAAAAGGAAAATATGTGACCATTCATCAGCACAATCTGCAGTTGCTAATGGTTGAAATTTTCAAAACAAAAAATAATCTAAATCTGACATTTATGAAAAACATATTTACTGAGAGAGATGTCCAATATAATTTGAGAAGTAAAAATCATTTGCAATTGCCGAATACCAGGACAGCAAAATATGGAATTGCAAATATTCAGTACATAGGTCACCATTTATGGGCCTCATTACCGGATGAGATTAAGGATTCAGGTATACTAATTAATTTCAAACAGAAAATAAAATCATGGAAAGGAAGTACTTGCATCTGCAGATTGTGCAAAATTTTTATCAATGGAGTAGGGTTTTTAAAGTTTCTTTTCTCTTAAAGAATCTGTGTAATAACTTTTCTTTTTTTAATGCGTTGGCGTTAATTAGCACGTTAGCTATATTTGTATACTTTAGCCAATGTAAAAAGAAATTGTTAATAATAAAACCAGGGTCAAAAATTGCAGATTGAATCATAATGAGACAGATAGCTTAGTTTATCAAAATAATTTAACCACTGCAGCATCCTATCGAAGGCATGTAAATGACTCATTGATTTCAAACTTAAAAAATTCATTCGTAGAATACTCTACTATATCAGATTCAGAAGATTTCGAGCAAATCAGAACTTATTGACTTCAACAATTAATTTAACACTTTTATCAAAAATTGATATTTTAAGCTGGAAAGATATATACTTATAAACAATATCCTCCCTTTCAAGATTTGGATTAATTTACTTCTCTATTCCAAATTTACTATAAAAATACACATTTATAATAGTTCATATATTTAATTTGATTATTACATGGCTGATTTATTTAACATTAATGTTCTACAAATCTATAAACGTTTAATTTTTCTTTTATTGTGTACTTATCCATCTTGATCTATAACGTTGCACAGTTTTCACGTCAATGCCACTGTCTGCGGAGAAATGGCAACCAATCATATCAGAGATTCAGAATACTAAGAAACAAGCTGGAAATTAACTGATAATTGTACTAACTTAGATGTAGTTAATTGGACATTAACTGAATATTATACTTTATCATTAATTATGCTAAAGTATTGTTAAAAAACAATGATTAAATGTATTATTGCCATAATAGTTTATGAGAAGTAAACTAAAATTTCTTGGATAGCCTTCTGATTAGTTTCAATTTCATTGGATACTCCTTAGGTACCAAAACTACGCCCACTACCTTCGTGTTTTGGATCCAGCATGCAAAACATCTGACATGTGGAGTGTTGAGCACGTGGCGTTGCACTACAAATGGTACCTGGACAGCTATACCAGGCTTTTTTGTACCTCATAACATAACGACTTTAGGGAGAAAAAAGGAGATTTTCTAACAATTTCTAAGGAGGATTTGGCTAGATTACGACAAAGACTAATTTAAGCATATAAAAAGCATAAAAATTCCCTACTCCTATGTAACCATGCTTTACCATCTTGATGTTTCTATTTGGTAGCTTTGAAGACAAATAAATCAACTGATACATTTCAAGATCGAAATACTACTAAATACTGACGTAGTTAAAATAACAAATAAAATACCAGGAGATCTGCTTTTCATCTGACTTCTTGCCGTTGTCTGGCTTAGCTGCTGCTGTAGGCGATCATATAATGTAAGCTCCTCTTTCAGGTTTTCAGTTGTTTTGTTCAGATTGTGCATTTGCAAATGCAGTTTCTTAATACACTCTTTGTCACTGCAAAAGAAAAGAGAGTATAATAGAGAATGTAGTCGCGCACACATTCTAGTTTTTTCTAAACAAGTATCAATGGGGGGGGGGGCTGTCAATAGATAGGGGTTCAATGTTCGGTGAAAAATATGGGGACCCAAACAATTCAAAATTATTGCAATTAGCTGTTAACATTGTATAAGTATAAGGTATATAGTTTGTTTTGATTTCCTTACTTGTTAATATTCACTTGCGTTCACAAAACCAATGTATTTTATTTACTCATCCTTTTTAAAAGTTTGAAATCTTTAGGTTAGCAAAATGAGGAGTTGGATTTTCTTCAGAATTGCTTAGTTGAGGGGGGGGGAATGTTTAATAAATGGAAATAGATGGCTAAATTTTCAAAAATCTGCAATCGGGGGCCCCTACTATTCAATGCCAAAGAGTACATTAGCAAACGCCTTATGATGGGACAGCATCGTGGAACAGTTACTGACTTCGAAAACACCCAGCCATTTTCACCTTCTCAACGTTCCTAAGCACAAATCATAGCAAGACTAATTTACTGTGGTAGAATTCTTCTATCGACCCAGCATCAGTCAACATACATGAGACAAGAAGTGAGCTGATGGCATCTCAACCATCTATATTTAAATAACAAAAATAGTCTTAAATCAAAAAATCAAAGAAAGGATGATCAGAAAATAATTAATCCAAATGATAAAAACTCGTTTTATGATGATCCATAGAATCAATGGAGTTATATGAAAAAAATCGTAAGAAGTGAAACGAAAAAGAATGGAAAGAAAAACATTGGAAAGAGAAATTACGCAGCACCGGTCCTTAGGTGCTATACTTTCTCTTAAACAATGAAATGAATGCATTTGAAAAGGTTCTGCCTACCTCTTCTTTTCAGCAACAAGCTGATCAATAACAGCTTGCATTCTTGAGACAGCATTTTGCCGGTCAATGCTCTGTGATCTCAATAGATCATTGTCTCTGATGATGTTGGCACGAAGCTTGGGGTCTTTGATCTTCGAAGCGTCTTTTTCAATCATCAACAACCGATGCTCCAGCTGTGACTTTAACTCATCGTTATTCTTGATACTCAACTCAAGCTCCTTCTTTAGTTTTTGCATTTCAGAAATATGTAGTGCCACTAATTCTTCATTCGATGCTTTCTTCTCCAGTTCGTTATCTCTCATTGTCTCTCTATCTGAGATTGTTCCCTCTAGCTCCACAACTTTCATTTCTAAGCTACCTATTACCAAATCTTTCTTCTCGATCGATGTTTTAAGGTCAATGATTTCGGATTTCATGTTCATAGTATTGCAGTAAATTTCCTGTTTCTCTCGCTCACTTCGTGCTTTCAGTTCCCCAATTACTGTATCTTTCTCCTTCAGCACTCTTTCAGCAAATCTTAGTTTTTCTCCCAACTGCTGGACTTCTGCTTGAGACTTCGCCACAATTGTGTCAACTTGAACTTCTTTATGAAACATAAGCACATGTTTCGTTGGCGTGGTTTGTGTGAACCTCTTCGTAGTCTGAATGGGCGATGTGACAGTTGAGCTTGTCTCTTGTGGCACAAACAACTGCATTCTTTCAGTTTCAATGTCTTTCTTTTCCAACATAATTCTCAGCTCTTTGATTTGATTGTTTTTGTCCAGAATAATACCGGAAGACCTGTCAATTTACCAAAGAATTTACAGCTTAATGGCAACATTTTCATACAAACAAATATACTTTTAACCACTTATTATGTACTTGTATCTCATGCAGATAGATTACTCTCATTTTTATAAGAACGCCTAATTATTTTTGCTGAGCTTCAATATTCTTAAATTTTTAGGGTTTGCGTCTTAGATTATTCTTAAATTGTTCTTAAATAGATGTAACTTCGCCTGAACATCAAAGAAATATTTTCAGGTCTCTGTTGATGTCTCTCTTCACTATAAAGCAAACAAAGTGGAACAGAATAATAAATGTTGTGTCGATAGTGCAAAAATTCACCTAAAAGCAGTATTATAACTTGAGTATACAGAAATTCTAAGTCTTCATGAAGGTTCAGTCTTGCATTATTCTTACATTATTCTTAAATTTCAGCGATTCTGAGCCTCAATATTCTAATAAACTTTATTCTTATAAAAATAGATAGTAGATCAGGCCATAGCTCAGCTTACACGTAAATGTTTGCTATTGGTGCCTAACTACTGTCCCCACCTAAATATAAGGAGAATTTTCCAACCTTCACTTTTATCATGTTGTGTATTCTTTGATGATGCTCTAATAATTATACAACTTCATATTAACTTAATTCTTTACTCGATGCAATTGGAATGTTCATTTTTAATCCCTCCACAACCCCCTCTTTGAGATGTTTCAGAAACGATTCAAGCTGTTCCAACCTCCCCCTGCCTCTAGGTGCCCAAGGATGCCAAAAAAATTGTGATAAGCAAATAGCAGGTGAGCACAAGTGGAATCGGCTATGATTTTGATGGAAAAATCATTGCGACGGGAGCCAGTTAGTGCCAATACAACAATGAAAGGACAAAAACATGCAAAGTAGAATAGGAAAAAATCCAGCCCCGGTTCATAAAGAGTTTTAATCATTACCTTTGTCCTTCTTTTCGTAGTCTTTCATTAATCGTTTTAACTTCCTTTATTCTAATATCATATTCTGAAATCTTCGCACGTAAACTATCATTCTCTCTTAGGAGAGTGGCTCTAACATTGGGGTCCTTAATTTTCTCTGCTTCTTTCTCCGCTTCTGACAGTCTGTGTTCCAAATGGTTTCTCAATGCATTGTTATTACTGATACTCTGTTCCAGTTCCATTCGCAGTTCACGCATTTCAGAGATATGCAACGCTATTAGGTCGTTATTGTTATTAGAATTCTCTTCAGGCGTTCTCTTTCTCTCGGTTTCAAAACGGCCTTTCTCCTCTTTATAAAATTCGAGCTGCTTTTTCAATGCTTCTATGTAGACGTCCCGCTTTTGTATGGCTTCTTTCGTCGTGCTTTCTTTACCCTCAGCAAGCTCAAGCTCTGCCATAAACCTGTTTGGCGATGTCTGTGACAGCATATTCATTGTCTTCTGAGGTGTCATTGACGTCGAGTGGTTCATCAAATCCCTCTGCCTATGCAACTCTGATTCAAGATTATGTACAACATTTTGCTTGCTTCGGTTGTCTTCCTCCAGTCTATTGGGACAAAAGAAATTAGCATGTAATATACATAGTTAAAGAATCTATAGAAAGTGGAAATGATACTTGATTCTACGATATTCAAAAGAAACACATTCTCAGTTGATTCCAGATTCTTGATTTCAAATTTATGAGTAATGATTCAACTAATTTTCTATTCCACTACATATCTAACAAAAACTGGGTTTGCTAATCTTAAAAAAACAATATGCAGCCTATTCAATTTCATTAAAAAGTAAATGTCTAAAAATAGCATTAAGGATATTCCATTTTGCGAAAGAAAGACTAACCAGATAATCGCATCAAAAATCTGTGATGATTCCCAAGAGAAAGGTTAACGAAGGTTTATTGACTCTAAAATTGACTGAGGGCTATTGGGCTACATGGCCAGACTAGCGCTATTAAGTTGTACAGAAATTTGAGGGTAATTTTTCAAGCTCAAAAAGATATCCGTCTCAAGGAAAAGACTCGTAAACTATGGATGCGTGAAATAGGGCTAGACCTCAAGGTGTTTTTAGTAAATGACAATAATTTTTTATTGTCATGATGTCAACAATCAACCATTTTGCAAATGACTGGAGACCAAGAAATACTATTTGTTTACATGCAAATCTAAAATGCTCAAAGTGACAAAGAGGCAAAGCCAACCTTTCTATCATTGACTTATAACTTTCTGACTCGTAGAAGAGACCTTTAACTTTTGATTCTAAATCGGTTTTTACTCTATTCAAATCTCCAACTTCCTTTTTGAGTGCTTCAATCTCGTTGCGAAGGGAATCCTTTCCTCTTTCGAACGTGCTTTTCTCTTCTCTATATTCCGCTTGCAACGCTGAAGCTTGACGTTCATAGAACTTCATCTTTTCCTCAAAGACAGAATTAGATCTTTGTAATTCTGTAACTTGCCCTCTCAATTTATCAACATCAGGCTGAAGTGAGCTCTTCGACTGACTGATTTCATTCAACTGCTTTTGCAATGCCTTGTTGACATGTTGACTGTCTTTTAATTCATCAACCAATCGCTGCATCTCATGAGCCGACTCCTGCATGCCTTTGATCTCGTCTCTCAGTCTCATATTCACCGCGTTCAACTGCTCGTTTTCACGCCGATGTTGCTCAATAGCAATTTCGCTCTTTTCCAACTCCAATTTAAAACTTAACATGTTTTGTTCATTGCTTTCACAAGTCTTTGATACATCTCCTAGCGTTTTCCGAAGGCGCTCATTAAGGTTACGAAGCTCTTGTCGACCCTGCTGCAGAGTTTCACATTCACCAATTTTCTTGGAATGATTTTCCTTGCTCCGCTGCAATTCGAAAGTTAAATTGTCGATTTCTTTTTTCAATCCGGCAACTTGGTCACTCTTCTTTTGCATTTGGTTCATTAGAAGAGTTTTGTCCTCCAGCAAAGAACGGGATGCCTTCTCTACTTTTCTGTAATTCTCTTCTTGAAGCATGACCTGGTAAATAAAAGATCTCTTTTTACTGTACAGTCAAGAAAATCAAAGCTAGATAAATTTAATAGCTTATCATTCTATTTAAATGTCATCTAGTATCGCATCCTTGCTAACACGTGAAATAGCATGCATGTTTAACTAGAAGTTTAGAGATGTGAAACTTTTGAACTGCCTTTCGGCTAACTGCAAGTAAGGAGCCTCCCTGAGCACTTCTAAACAGCATGTTCAGTAATTAAATGAACGTTGCTCCTTCAATACTTATTTATTTTCATTTTCTTACTGTATAAACGGTTACAATATTATTTTCAAAATTAATATTTGAATCTAGATTTTAGCTATTTTTTTCTCAACAATTTATTGGTATTTTAGATTGAGGGGCTCTTGAAAACCAGCATTTTCGCTGACGGGCTCCCCTCCTGAAAAAATTCTAAAATGAAATGAAATATGAGAAATCTTACAGCGAATAAAGCATTTTCGACAAGGAATTGACTGGGACAAATGAATATACACTAGTTAAAAACAGCACATGCTATTGACTTAATCCTTTTTCCAGATTGAGTGTTTTTGAAGAATTGACAGGGAAATTACATTGAAACACAGCAAAATGAATGCAGTTTGTGATGCTGAACTTCAAGTATCTACTTTTATCTCATCCTAAACACCAAATAAAACTTACATTTTCTTTCATTTGATTCAGCTCCTCAACTTTTTCATTCAGAGTCCTCCTCAAGGTATCATTAACACCATTCATTCCATTGATTTCTTTCCGTAAATCACCGCATTCCTTATCCTTGACATCTCTCAAATGTTTTACTTCGTAACGCAAAGAAGCTACCGTTTCTTCAAGCTCTTTGATGACTCTCTTCGCCTGTTCACAAGTATTTGATAGTGTTTCTATCTCTTGGTCTTTGAGCAGTGAAAATTTATCATAATGAGCTTTCAAATCAGTTAGATTTTTCCTAGCAGCTTCTACTTCCTCAGATTTTTCCTCCAATTGTTTTTTATACGAATTCTCTATCGCAGCCTTTTGTTTCTTAAAAAATTGTATAATTAGTTCAATCTTTTGCAACAAGAAAACAATAAAGGAAGAAAACAGAAACCTACACGATAACTGGATGTAATAGCAAAAATTTCCTATTTCTATGATGACAACTACAAGACAATGATACAATTTTCTAAGCTAAAAATAAAACCATGGTCGTTTAAATGAACGGAAGAAATCAAACGAAAGATTTTAACCATCACATTCAATTCATATTCTAGGGACTAGTACGAGATTCGGTAAGCATTTTTGACGTAAAAAATTCACGTGATAGATCTACCATAAAAGACATGACGATCAATGAAGCAGAGCTTGGCTGGACATAGGCCTATTTTCTATCAACTGACATGTTGCATGTGAACATAAGAACCCAAATTTGCAACCACACTATCACCCTAAAGTCGAAAGCATAAAATCCACCGACAAAACAACAAAAGTATTTCAAATATCTTACATGAATGACTTCACCATTTGGTATCGCTACAAAAAGAGATACAACCAAAATAGGAGAGATTTCTAAAGGTCGTGTTTCTCATTTTGCCATCATAGAAACATTCTCAACAAAATGCAACTCACATTATCCTTCATCTGCTCCAATTCCTCAATTTTCTCATTAAGGGTTTTCCTCAAGACATCATTAACACTATTTATTCCATCGATTTGCTTCTTTAAATCTCCATTTTCCTCCTCCTTAGCATCCTTCAG
>OLMO02000238.1:11606570-11628448 GCA_900291935.2 Cassiopea xamachana | reverse complement strand
AAATCAATGAATCACCTAACCTTCAAAGTGCTTTTTTCTTCTTTCAGTTTCTGTAGCTTGTTACTCAAGCCCTGGTATTCGTCAATTTTTTCTTGTAATTGCTAGAAAGGAGGGTTCTCTGTGTGTTTACATGAGATTAAATGAAAATAATTATATATAGTTCTTCGTCCTTGCCTTTCTAAACCTATTGCCTTGTCAGCTTTGAATAGCCAACCCTTCCGCAAAATTTTCAGTTACTATTCATTCCAGCTCTTTAATAGAGACGTGGCAGTAGGAAAGCAAAGCATCATATTTTACATACAAGGACCTTCACTAAAATCACACCGAAGGTACACTAGAAGTATGTTTAGTCTTCATAATTAAAGTTCTGACTAAATATCAATATTTCCCTTATTTATATCGAAAAAAATTGGATAAGGTTTTGCTGGCAATGAGGATCTAAACTCAGGTGCATGATGAAACATGAAACAAAAAGATGTTTAAGATGTAAGATGTTTATATGATATGTATGTTTATATGATATGTATGTTTATATGATATGTTTATATGAGATGTAACAAAAAGATGTTCATATTCTGCAAACAACATTAATTGCTAAGATAAATTGTAGGATTATTGCAAATGGAATATCAAGGTGCTTTGATATTCAGATTCTATAACACAACTGTTAGCAAGGTCTGTCAAAGGCCTGCAAATTCATAGCCGTTTCAACAGATCGCAAAGTTTTCTTCCAAAATCTTTGCGCATAAACTTGTACGACCGTCACAAATCTTATGACTGAAAATCCAAAACATACCTTAATGACCGAATCCTTCTCATTGGATTGCCATTTTAATTCTTCGATCTCTAAATTCTGGCCATCGTTTTCTTTTTGAAGAGAGTTGATGTTTTGCTGCAAGGTCTCCTGAAAAGAGAAAAGGAGCACGGAAAATGAAATAAAACTCTAACAAGACCAATTCCATAACACCATGTGCTAGCAAAACGAATTCATAAAGTTTACACTAAACATGAAGGCTCATAAAATTGACATAGGATGATTCGCAAAAAAACATTAAAGTTATTCATCTGCCAGCATTACTGGTAGGTAAACCAAGCATCTCGAAAATATAACAGCAACCAGGACCAGTATACTCTTTGGCACTAAATAGTAGGGGGCCTCCGATTGCAATTGTTTTTAAAGTTCACCATCCATCTCCATTAATTAAAACCCTCCTAACTAAGCAACTTTGAAGAAAATCCAAACCCTCTTCCATTGTATTCACACCCCACTAAATATCGATTTCAGCTATTTAGAAAGGATAAGTAAATAAAATGCATTAGCTTTGCGAACGCAAATCAATATTAACAAGTAAGGAAATTAAAAATATATAAGATAGTAACAAATACAAGCACACACACTTGTAGAGGCGTTCTAAAAGTAAGTAATAACTACTCGGCATTAAAAACTTTTGCATTAACCAATTAAACCAATTATGAAATGTTTGGGTCATCATACTGTGTATTGAAAATTGACCCCCTCCCGCCAGCTACTAACAACCCCACTATTACAGTGATTGTGGAAAAACTATACCTATCTCCATCTATTAACACACACACCCCCCCAATTTATGCGTAATGCTGAGCTTTTGAGACTCAATGTTCTATAAATTTTATTCCTATAGGAAAAGAGAGTATATATCTGAAAATTGTTATTGCTGAGAACTGATATAAAAAAATTATGCCTTTTCAGTAAAATGTCAGCCCCCTTTGTTATTATACCCCCATTACTATTCGGTGCCAAAAAGTAACTCCAGAGCACCTCACACAGAACTGTCACTTCATCAGTAATAGATGAATAAATAAATATCGTAGAAAAACAGAGGGAAATTTTGACCTCCTCAACTTCGAAGATCGAACTTGAAATGCAGAGTGGCTCTATACGCAAAAATTTGCACGATTCAAATGCAGCCAAGTAAAAGAAGATGAACAATACACAAAAAAAGAAATATCTGGCTAAGGAAACTTACAGCATCCCTTGCAACCTTTTGTATCTCTAGTTGCAATCCATCTACTTCATCTCTAGAAAATCGAGAAATTTTTTGCAAATGAAAAGCGAAGCCTGAATCAATTTTAAGTCAAGGAATGTAGAAATAGTCTTCCCTGTTTGAATAAGACTAACTGGGGAACACCTGGCTGCTAAGATTTACTTTACATAGAGTTTCTGGTAGCAGTAAAAATGAAGAACAATTGACACGCTCTCGTAACCCAAAAGGTAAAAGCAAATCCTCATCATTTCTACGCTTCAATATTCCAAATACGATCTAATTTCTAACATGAATACAACCATTCTCGATCATATGGTCCTTTTTTAGCTAGAATTAGTGGTACACATAGCTACATCAACTTTAAAGAGTGCTAACCTTGCATCCTTCAATTTTCTTTCTTTACCATCCAATTCAGACCTCAAGTTGTCAAATTTCATTGTTATCTCTATATTCTGAGAACAAAAACCGATCGAGATTTGTTTCAACTTCAAAGAATCAAATTTTATAAACAGTATAACGATTATAAGAATACAACTGAAAATGACCAAAAATTCGAACTCGATTCTATTGAGAATGGTGAGGGTGCCAGAGATTTCTTACTACCCAAGACCTTCTAGTGTAAGGCCTTTCTTCTGGGACAACCATAAAGCAATAGAGCGCACATTTGATAATAAGTTGCATCTCCTTCACAGTGCAAAGGGACATGCTTCACTTGCAAACAAGAATCTAATTCATTTTCACAGTACAATTTTTGACTCTAATTGAATTTACTCTCGCAGTGCAATAACAGGAACAGAGACTTGTGCTGTGAACAACGCCATTGAGAATTTTCATGGTATGCAAATGAGCGACTTGCTTGTGCGTTGTTTGAGTGACTGCCCATAGACTATAAACATGATACTCTACTAACGCTTAGAAAGCAGCAAAAAATTAATACATTGGAAGAAAATAAGCTAGCTATATCGATAAATCTGAATGAGCTAAGATTTCAGAATAAGGTGAATGTTATTCCGCCTATAAATGTATTGAGTTTCAAAAATTTGTCGGAGAATATCTCCTTGAATGAAAATTATCGCTCTAGACAAAGTTACCAGTAGAATGTAAAACATAAGAAAACTGCGCTTCCAGACATAGGATAACAGCATATGATAGCTTCACACCCTGGGGTAAGGAGGGGCATTTTGTCATTTAACCTTTGGATACATTTGTCAGAAACTAACTACAACGCAGTCTCAGAAGTGATAACATGATTTGCCAAATGAAATGTCTAACATATACACTACAACCTAGCTCAATATGCCAAACCTCGGATCTTTTCAAATCATTCAACTTTTCTTGGAGATGCTTATTATCACTCCTCAGTCCATTCACTTGATCTACAAATAAGATTGAATTCAGAAGTTTTG
Source organism: Cassiopea xamachana (assembly GCA_900291935.2). Classification (NCBI taxonomy): domain Eukaryota; kingdom Metazoa; phylum Cnidaria; class Scyphozoa; order Rhizostomeae; family Cassiopeidae; genus Cassiopea; species Cassiopea xamachana. The sequence goes on along the minus strand of OLMO02000238.1, from coordinate 11,625,018 downwards.
TGGCGTAAAATTAGTTCAGGGATAGAATGTACAAAAAAATAATAATGAAACTTAGAGAAAAATACAGTTTATTACTATGTATGATATATCATAAAATATTTCGATGTTGTCGAAACATCATTTAAAATTCTAAAAGAAGGTATGATAATTCCATGATGGAGAGTATTAAAACACTAAGTTCTGATAAATTTGAGCAAGTAGTACCTGATTTCCTTTCTAGATCTTCGACTGATTTTCGCAGCTTCTCTTTCAAAATCCCCTAACAACCAATGAGTCAGTTATCGAAAAGAGAACTGTAAACTCATTTATGACACGCAACTTCAGTGAAAAATCAAAATAGGATGCTAGGTGAAACAATAGATCTAAATGTGCTGATAATCAAGCCAGCCTCGCTATAAGGAAAAACTGCAGTGAGTTGCGCTATACAGCAAAGCATGAGCAGTGACCTTACACAGACAACGGAAGCACTGCCGTTTGATCTGAAGTAGAAATTTAAGAGCAACTGTAGGCACAATATAAAAGAAAATCGACTAAATTTAATGAGGAAGTACAAGTTGGGGGGGGGGACGAAAATCAATCCACCAAAGGTTAACGAATGCTGCAAATTGAAAGAGAGACGCAAAAGAAATTTTAAAGTCTTGGTTATATAGGTATGTTTGACACACATGGTCGTCTTCATGCCTAAATAGGTAGATTTGACAAATCATCGGCATAAAAACTGAACATAAAAAGAGAAAAATGGTTAAATTCAATCTACCATTTCTTCATACAAGGCATGATCGTCTTCCTTCGACTTCAAATTTATGCGCTCCTAAATATGCAAAAATTTACAACTATGACATTTCATTTATAATCATATGAAAGCAAAGAAAGAATATGTATTTCAAGGAACAAGATTGAAAAATGTTACGACCAATCAGCTCTGTACTCTCAAATGGTCTAATAGCCAATCAGAGTTCGTAAAATACCCCTGAATCTTACGAAAATATCAACAATGGCTGCCAAAAGGCCTCCAAGCTGTGAGAAAGTGCACTGCTGCAAGTGAAAAATTCACTAAAGAAAACAAACTTATGTGCTTTGCAAAATATAAGAGTTAGTGCCTGTTTATATGAAGCGAGGCTTGCTGGGCTACCTTACCTAAGTGGGATCTGTCTTCCCAATAGAATCCCTTCATAATCCTACATGTTTTTACATGGGAATGGAGCCAGCTCGGCAAGGTGAGATCTGTCGAATGCTGGGTGAGATCCGTCTCAAGTGGGAGAAACTTATCCATATATTACGTCATAAAACAAATAAGTGGGCTAGCCGGACTTCGATTTCTCCATCTGCGCAGCCGCAAAATGAAAATTGCATTAATACCGTCGCGACAATTAATTATCGCTTGGTGTGCAAGAGGCTATCCCGGTAAAGTGAGATACAATATCTCCAGATTTAAGAAGAGTAAAAACCCCACCTCATATAAACAGGCACTAACTCTTATATTTTGCAAAGCACATAAGTTTGTTTTCTTTAGTGAATTTTTCAAGTGCAGCTGGTCGGAGTTTGCTGTGCACTTTCTCGCAGCTGGGAGGCCTTTTGGCAGCCATTGTTGATATTTTCGTAAGATTCAAGGGTATTTTACGAACTGTGATTGTAGGCCATTTGAGAGTAAAGAGCTGATTGGTCGTTACATTTTTCAACCTTGTTATGTTAAGGAGATATTATGACATACCAAACCTTGGGCGGATGCTGGCAGTTTTTCAATCAACCTACCTGAAGTTCCCCGATAATTCGATCTTTCTCTAGCCCACTCTTTGCAAGATTCTAGGAAATACAACAAGCGTCAATATTAGCTTCTAGCAATGAAGGGAAGTGTAAACACCAATCATATAGACAACGGCAGGAACAGGGAGAAAAGTAAAGACAAGAACACGGGCAAGGAAAATCGTCAAGCAATTACTACAACAGACCGGCAGGTTAACTATACAAGCTACCAGTCCATGCCTGGAGACAGGTGCGATTGCACGTGCGCATGTCCAAACATGTGCAAAATCCCCAGCACAAGCAAAAAATCGCCCGTGCCAACATCACTATCAACCGTGCGATCGCACATGTCAAATAGGAACTTCCTGTGAATGCAATCTTTTGCTCTCGTATCTCTCCTTTATCCCATCTTTTTATGAAACTCCCTTGAAGCTTCAGCAACAAGAAACTACTTATTTAGGATTAAAAAATCTTGGATCGCACGTACAATCCAAACAATTAAGAGCAATCACTCGTGCAGACAAGGGCGGACTTGCACATTGACTTTCTTGCACCAAATTCTTCCAGGCATGGACTGGACTACCAGCATAAAATGTCCTAGCTTGTAATGATAATTAAACCTAATACAACTACTGTCCATAAGTGGAACTGTGCAATACAAACACGTAGTTGAGCTGCAAGGAATCTATAACAACATACTCAAGTAAAAACTGAACGAAAACTAGCGACTGTGTTCCTATAGGTAATCAAATAATTAAGAATTCTCAAACTGTTAACTACAAGTTTTTCTACCCCAAGAATTAAACCTCTGAATTTTGGAAAGGCCACTCAAGCTAGTATACCGGGAAACTTACTGAGGGACATAAATTTAGAAAGAAAAAGCTTTCTTTTGGTTGTGAGCAAGGGAGTGAAATAACCAGTGATATGTCGAAATATCAAAGTTAGGAAAGACAACACAAGTGCAGAAATGCTTTAGAATAAACAATGGGTGCAATGACCAGGGCAGCGCCTCGAGAAACTTACAAACCAACAGCAAAGAAAAAATTATATGCAAATACCATCATACCTTAAACACCTAGGGTAGAATTACAATGATCTACAAAATAAAAGTGTATGATTTCGAATTTCAAATTACCTCAATTTTCTGATCCTTATCACTTTCAATGAATTGATGACGTAACTTTATAGCATCTATCTCTGATTGAGATTCCGATAACTTCTTCTCTAAAATCTACAGAAAACAGCAAGCCTAATCAAAACCAAGAAAAATGATTCGTTTATTAAATAATCACCATTTTCAAAATTTATATTAAAAATACTCTAGTTCGGACTATTTAGATAAAATAATAGCTGATTATATAATCATAAATTGGAGGAGCTTACAATAAAATGCTAGAATACAGTTGCATGATAAACTTACAAAATATACTACGAACACTAAAGTAATCTCTACCACGACCATCATCAATGCAAGAAACTTCAGGTATTAATTAAGGAGTGTAGGGAAATATGCAATTGTATGAGAACTCAAAACCAAGTAAAGGAAAGGGCAGTGCACAGTGATTGGCTACTTGCTTTGGCCAATAGCCATCAGCTCTCTCCTTTTCTAGTTATGGCCTAAGGAAGAAAGGATTACATGTTTTAGGCCTTAAACTAAAAAAAAACGAAAATCAGTTGTTACATAGCATACCCGAAACTCCTCACTCTTCTGCTCACTAAAGGTCTTTAACTTTTTAATCTCTTCATTTTTCTCATCTGAAAGTCTGCCCATTCTTAGAAATGCTTCCTTTAAAAGAACAGTCACAGAAAGTCAGCTGAAGTTCACCACTATCTTGCAGCAAAATAGCAACGAAAGTAGCTGAAGATAAGGCAAAAATAGAGCAAGAGCAAAAATAGGAACTAAGAAAGGAAGTTTTTGGCTAGCAATAAGATCCATCTATCTAGGCCGAAGAGAATTCTTCCCCAACCAGCAAAATAAATGTCCAAGATTTCCAATGGAAAGCAAAACATCAATCTCTGTAAAAGAAATAAAGCAGCTCAAACATTTTAAAGATACCACACTTACTCTAATCTGTGCATCCTTAGCATTCAAAGCAGAAATGAACTTCTGCTTGTTCATCTCATTCTTGTTTATGGCAGCATCTCTCTCCGAAGCAAGCTCCTAAATGATATTGAAGTTGGATTCTATCAATAGCTAGAAAAGGTTTGCCTATCGCCAGGGACGTAGGAACTTTTAAAGAGAGGGGGCACATGCATTCAGGGGGACCCTCACTTGCAAAAGAAAGCACTTTGGTAGCTGAAAGGGGGTACTTTACATACACATTTATGAAAAAGGGGGGCACGTGCCCCTGTGCCCCCGGTTTCTACATCCATGCTTATCGCAAATTCGCTAAAAATGCAACCATTGCCTATTTAAAGCAAGGCATATTTACGTATCCCTATTAGTATTGTAATAAACAAACACGCGTCTTTATCTAACAAGCAGAGCTAAGAAATCCAAAAATTTAGGTTATCAGAAACGATTCATCAATATGACTAAAGCGGCAGGCCACATCCCACAAAGAAACTGTATGACAATAAGAGCCTACTAAATAGTGTCAAAGTTCTATTGAATATTCTACAATGTGATCTCTTTCAAACTGAAATGCTCCATGTTTGCTGAGATAAAAAATCAAATACAAAGTACAAGTTTAAGTAGAAATTACCTTATTTATTTTGTGCCGAGCATCTAGCTGCTCAAAAATGTTTTCAATGNGCTCTTCTCGTCCTTCAATGTGTGGAAAATAATTTACAAAAGTCAAGTAACACTCGCAGAAATATGACTAAGGAATTTACTTACGCAAGTAGCTACAAAACGAGAAAATTCCTAAAAGATTAATTAAAGGTCAAAGCAAAACCAATATAGAGCAGCTNTAGCAAGATAATAAGAAGCAGCTTACCAGATTAGTCCCACTTTTCAATACAGTCTTTTGCAGTTCCTTACAAAAGAGCAATGGATAATTAATAATTAATAATCAAATACAGGAGAAAAATGGAGGCACACGGAGTTTCACTATAATGAAATGGTATCTTTATGCTGCCATAAACATGTACCCAATAAGAATAAAGTTGAGGATTAATGAGCGTTAAAGAGAGATAAATAAATAGTCTGGATATTATCAGAGTCATAACAATAGGATGAATATAGAAATTAAGGGGTCCATATTCAATACAAAAAATAATTAAAATAAATACTTTTATTTCCTCTTCTTTCACGTCCAGAAGTTTTGTTAACTTCAGTATGTTGGCCTGACATTCTTCAAGTTCTTTTGCTGCTGTTTCACTGGAGACCTAGAAATATATGAGTGCAAAGGTTCAGAGGATTATCATACAACACCATAAATATCCGATGACGATTGATGAACACTTGTGGGGTTTTCTGTATTAATGAGACATAGCTACAAATGATACTAGGGGCATCCAGAACACTGAATTTGGAATTTATTTGAAATGGCTAAGATCAAAGAGGCACCTCTACACCAAAGGATTACCGATTGGTGGTGGGCTTGGAGGCACAATCTCCCACCGAATGCATAGGAAACTAATTAAGTTGGACATATAGCAGGGACTATGCAGTGCATTGGGAAGTTTGACCAACTTTCAACCTGTGATTAAACAATTCTGTTGGCCACAATTGCTATAATTGGTCACACTTTTTCTGATCGCACTCCCAAGCAAAAATACCTAAGCAAATTACTTTTTACACTTGAAACATCTGAGTACCATAAGTGCTTGTACCAATTGCTATCAGAGAAAACAATGTCCTAACTAAATTTGTAAGTAAATTTTTCAATACCTTGAATGAGTTCTCCTGTAATTCTAAAGCACCTTTGAGATCCTGCATGGTATTATCTTTCTCTTTATTGATAGTCTCAAGGTGCTGAAAATAGAAAAAAGCAGGACCTTTGATTAAATTTCAAATTACCAGAAATATGAAACTTGAACTGGAAATAGATCAAATTAGAAAATCCGTAAAAAAGTAACAACTCCACAGGAGACAGCAAAATTGTTCAAACCAACATCAAATCTTTGATCTAGTGAAAGAAAATGGCATACAGAAAGAGGAACAAAAAGAGGAAACTGCATTATTCTGAAGAGAATCCAACAGCAGCAAGAACAACCATCAAAGCAGCCCCCAAGAGAAATGAACTGTGAATAATGTGAACAATGTATGAAATATTTGCACAACATTCTACCATGCTCGAAATCTAACATCCTCAAAATGCATGCAGTATTACAAGGAATACAAATGGTACCAGACCCTCAATGGAAAGTGAAAGTGGAGTATCAAATTCAAGAAAATACCTTTATGACACCTTCACATGCGGTAACATTTGCCTTTGCAAGTTCTAACTCACGATCTTTGTCTCTTAAGTTGCTTTTCAACTCAAGGATGTCTTTATCTTTGGCATCAATTGATTTGAATTTCTCGTCCAAGTCAGCCTGAAAGTGAATAATATGCGAATAAATTCCTTTGCAAAATTCCAAAACAACATTGAGAAGAGTATTTTAGAATGAGAGACAAAATTCTAATTTAACGATATAGTGCTGAACTGTAGCAATTGTTGCGTGAGTTCAAAATTCAAAATATGAAAGCTATGCAAATTTTGCAAATTATGGAAAGCAGTAATATTTTGCACATACAACTAAATACCCTTACAATGGAACATTTACAAAGTATGAGCATAAATATCAAAAGGCTGGTTTCAAGGATAGATTTTGCTCGTCTCGATCAAGTGCTAGACATGAACTAATGAATACCCCATACGGGTCAAAAAAAATAGTATAAAGTGGCAGATATACAGAGGTTTGTCACAGTAGCAGGTCACCAGATCTAAGCTTCAATCTTATCATTTTTCTACATGCGAAATTCCATTGGCCTCAAATTTTCAAAATCTCTAAATAATTCCAAAAACTTCTAAAACCAAGTCTTCATGAATTAGATGGTCGTAGAAATCTTTGATAACTCTGCACTACTTTTTAATGAAAATAAAGTCAGTTCGGCTTGAAATTAGACCTTCCTTTAATCGGAGAAAAATGCTACTAAAAGCAGTGATAGAGAAAGCATTACCTCCAACTTCTGATCCATAGTTTTGAGTTTATTTCGAAGCTTGCTTAAAACCTTAACCATAGAATTAAAATCTCTTGGTGTCTAATGAAAATAGAAAATAGGACAACAAGTAAAACACTTGATATAAAAATAATTAATTGTAGTACTATACTTTCACTGATTTGGGGATGCAGTTGATGCAAAGTATGGTGAAGAATAAAGAGCTACCAAAATCAGCCCATTCGTTGGCAGAGGAATGACTTTTCTTCTCAGGAACGAGGCTGGTACTTCTCTACAAGGAATTAGGCCCTGTGCTTGGTGCGCAGTACTTATGAAACTGTGTGATTTGTAAATAGATAGCAAGTGAAAATAGGAAATGGTCTGGACATTAGTGGGATAGTAATAATGAACTATAGGAGAATAGCATTTCTTCAAAGGTCAACAAAAAACAGAAATTGTTGGGTATATGAGTCCTTCAAGTTTATGAGCTAACGGTATATTTTTCAATTTGTTTGATTCTGGGCAGTGCATTGCGATAGTGCATGGTTCAAGCATGGCAATAGATTCCCCGGCAAATGATTGGCTTTGAACTTCAACGGCTAAACAATAGATTTAACAAAGTAGGCAGACCTCGGTATCCTCGACAAGAAAAGTGGCAGAATAGGCTCGGTTTACCTCTGATCCAAACTCCGATGGCTCTGGTTGGGTAAGGAGGTCCTACAGAAAAGATAAACACGGTGGTGAGAAGCCAATTAGAAATGATGGGCAAAGACCTCAGGAAGGGCAAAGTGAAACAAGCAATACTTCATTACGAGTTTTAGAGAACAGAAAACTCAGTGAAAACTACAACGAAGTATAAGTAAATCTACCTAAAAATGCGTGAAAAGCAAGTAACATTGCATTCCAAGAGAAGACACACCTCGATCAAAAGATCTTTATTTCTCAGCGCATTGGATAGCCCTTCAATGAGTTTGTCTTTTCTATTCAATTGAAGCTGTGAATCTTCTTGCATTTTCTATAAATCAAAATCCTGAGTGAATAAATGTTCCATGTTAAGTGCTATTGGCTGAAACCTGTCCGTATTTACTTCTAGTTTTGATGCTGCATTCGGAAAAAGAATCCCAATCTAGCGTCATACCTGAAAATTCATCCAAGATATGAATTTTCTATTCCAGAATTAGATATTGTTTTGATAGCAGTATTTTAGCAACAAATAGTGCTCTACAGTAACAAATAATCGCCTTCTCCCGATTATTAATTTTTCGAATTTTTCCAAACTCTCCATCATTATTCGAACCTCTCTAGTATTAAACTTAGAGAATCTAAAATCAGTTCTTAAAGGAACAGTTGATTGCAGCGGCGCGCAATAAAATAGAAGCCGTTTACAGAAGTGCAAGAAAAAGTTTTTAAGATGCGAATTGCATATGCACAGATTTGTTCGTTTGAAATATTTACTTTACCAATCTGTTTTCTATTTTCAATCCCACTCATTTTCCTACCCTTTTTTATTCAAATCTCCCTATTATTAATTTCCAGAAATTCTCCACCCCCCGATTATTTTCATATCCCGAACGTTCAATACTCTAAAGAACGTATTTCTTCAGATAATTTATACCACAGAGCTCGAAAAGCACTTGATTTTTCCTGCTACAAAACTATTTCAAACACAAAAATTCCAAAAACAACTTTAAAAAGAGCTCTAGAAAAGCTACGTCCTAAAATTTGATGAAAAAGAGGGATATCATACTTGGCATTGGTCCTCCAATAGTTTCAGCTTATTTTCTTTGGCCTGGCCTAAGTCTCTCAGTTGATCATTGATACTCTGGTGATAAATAAATAACAAGACTCAGAAGAGAAGTTCAGTTTTCAGCCTCAGTTTTCATTAACAAAAATAACTAAATATATATCAACACAATTACTAACATTACCTAAATTAAATAAATACGACAAAAATACATGATACATGTAAACAAGATACTAGGACTATAACAAAGCTACAACATATCAACATATGAGAATACTATAAAATTTTAACATGAAGCTACTTGATTTTCATATTTGTCATTACAAAATATCAACTAAAACACCCTCATCAAACGAAGCAAGTACTAAGAGCACTATACATAGCAGGAATGTGAAGCTGAACTAGTACCAAACGAAAAAGGTTGCTTTTAAAACTGTTTGCCTGTGCAATTCATAATAAAACAGAAGACTCTGAACTAGGCATTCTAATCATAGAAAATGCATATATAAGTGATTCTGAGTAAACTAAAATGTATAATTCAGCTGCACAACGCTTCAAGGAGAGAAAAGGCTGGTGATCCCTTAACAAACTTGGAGGGAGCTGTATAATTTGCTTCGTTCAAGATATCTCAGTACGATCTGATTGAATCACTGCAACCACAAACTTCATTTTCTTAGCTCAAAACGGTACCAAACATAAGATTTGAAGAAGCGCAGAAATATCACCTGGAGCTCAAGATTCTTTTGCGCAATAACTTTATCCAGGTCTTGTTCTACTCTGAGCTTAGAATTATTAACATACTGAAAGAAGGAAAACATCCAGTACATATACTATCAAAAAATCAATGCAAAAGTACTGAAAGGGACAACAGTTGTTGATAAGATAATAAAAGGGGATATTGCAATTTATAAACTTTCATTGACAATCGATGTGTATTCGAATTTAGATCAATGCTACAAGAAACTGATTGTAGATCAAATGTAGCATGTAGAAGTGAACTATGCTTCTTAAACAAACAAATCGGAAAGGAATGCAATGACAGTACTATGCTATATACAATATCCTAATCGGACTGAGAACAGCTTGGTGTGATTCCCACACAAACACAGAAATTGCAGACCTCATCTCTGAAGATGCATGCAAGTTTCGTGCAGGAGCTTGGTATGCACATTCATGGGGTCAGAACAGTTCTCAAGGACTAATCGAAGACTAAAATAAAAATTTTCAAGGAGCTCTAAAACAACATTCACAGCGCATGCGTGAATATTCAGGAAGCCAAAAATACCGAAAACGAGACATTTCTTGGCATGTCACGAGTTTCCTTGCATGATTTAATTTAAACTTTCGTTTGGGTATCTCTTTAAAGCATTTTTGTGTTGTTTATTGCTGTGAAAGTAATAAATAGTAAACACTCACAAATTTCAAGGAGTTTGATCAATTTTCAAATTAAAATTCTCCTATTCAAGGAGTTGGAAGTACCCTTGAAATGACATTTCGAATCCCAGTACTTTTCAAGGAGTTCAAGGACCTGTACCAGCCAAGTACTTGAGTCAATTGGTACTGGTTTATACATCAAATATAAAATGCCTAGTTTCACTATTAACACATTTTGCTATTTCATATCGACTTATTTGTACCTTAAACTTTTACAGAAATGAAATGAATGTCATCAAGAGAAAGTCTTTTCAATTGAACAAAAAGAATAGCCAGATTTGTGTATCATACTATGAGTTCTTTGTCTTTATCTTCAAGGGTTTGCTTGAATTTCTAAAAAAACAATTACATTGCTAATTTTAAATCCATTACAATTAGACTCATGGTCAAAAGAAGGATAAAATGGCAAATTGAGGGAATAGGTACAGATATCCACTGCACTACAATCCAATCAAACAAAGAAACACGTTGAAGTAGAAATTATGCATACTCAAGGTATACAAACCTTTAACAGAATCTCCTTCTCTTGAAGTTCAGCTCTTAAGGCAGCAATTACTTCGAGCTTCAACTGACTATCCTTGTCTTTATCTTCACCAACCTTGACAATAAATAGAACTAAGTGTAATAAAGAATAAATGATGGAAAATGGAAAACGCATATAGCTTTGCAAGCAAACCACAAATTTACAATGGATAAATCGGGCATCATATAAACATACGTTATCTTTTAGTGCCAGTTCCTTCCTCGACTTCTCAAGTGCCTCCTCGAGTTTTTCAATTTGAGCGTAACAGCGGTTGACCTATATCAAAAAAGATTGCTAGTTGATGAGAAAGTTCTAAGGATGATAAAAGAAAAACAAATTCTGAAAAATTAAATACAAAAACTAAATGAGCTTTCTTCACATGTTAATTGCACAACGGTAAAAATATCTCCTCTTGAATCGTTATCAAAACAATATTCGCATATCCCAGCAATCTTCATTGAGAAATGGGAATTGCGTTCTCAGTTTGATGGCTTAATAATAAAATCAATGGCTGACCTCTTTTTCCTTATTTGAAAGAGCCAAATCAAGTCTCTGTAAAGTGGAGATTATTAAGTCAAAGTGAAATACAGCAAAAAGATTTCACTACATACAAATATCACCCAGTAAACCGTTCCATGGAACAGAAATTAAGTGAAGAAGCAACTTTGTTTACTGTTGATATCTTTATATTATCAAGTTAACAATTTTGATTTATAAACAATTTATTAGGTTTACCCACTGAACCTTTATTCATTTCTTTTATGCTTATAAATGTGATTGAAACCATTAATCAGGCAGCTCAGGATCTTAACTTTTTTTATCTTTCTTTTCTATACCTATACATTTCCTGAACATCAAGTTATTGACTTTATTAACTTCAATACCAAAAGTAATCCACGTGTGTGGAGAAAATTTTAAACAGAGTAAATGCAATCAATTAATGACAAAAATCCAAACTCCTATTTCATTCATTTGCATTTACGACTATTGATTATACATTCAACAGCCCAATTTATAGAGCTTTTTTAGATAATTAATAGTTATTTTTAGTAGAGCTTTAAGGTAATTTTGTTCATTAAACTTTAGACATATCAACATTTAAATTTCATTCTGACTCACCACTGAAGCTAAGAGATCACGCAATCTGTTATTTAATTTCCACTGTTAAAAATAATTAACACCATATTAAGGACAATTCACATGAGCTAGATTGACAGCCCATCTATCAATGAAAGCTCTTTGACAATAGGGAGTATTAAAAATTAACTTGATTCAAGAAAAAACTACTTCAAATTGAACGTATTTCTCTTGCTACATCTGCTTCTGACTCTTTTGCCACGCCTATCCTCCCGAAGAATTATTGCAAAGAGAACAATTTTATGCCTTATCTATTTTAATAATTAAATGCTGAAGATATTATGGTCTATTTTAGCTTAAAGTGGGCTGAAAACCTAGATGAACATCAATAAGCAAAGGCTTGCGCAACAAAACAGAGACAACATGCAAAAAATACAAATGCATTCCTAGCATAGTGGAGATATGTACATTCAGATAAAACCCAGTCTTGTGTAGACAAAGAGTTCGTTTTCTCACTGGGATTCTTCACGTAAACAATGGTTAATAGGTTATAATTAGCCACTCTAGGGGCAATTAGACGTATGCTACAACATGCAACCGCATCTGCCTATATATTTCGGTTAACCTTTCGGTCACCATCCGACTTTTCATACTCTGACGAGTGTCGGATGAAAAAAGCTTTTAAGTATGTCGAAACATGATGCTGCTTTTCGTGTTCTGGTTAAATTCAAATAATGCATCCTTATATAATGCGTTTGAAAGAAAAAATCCAGTCATGGTATGACCAGAGTCACTGAGAGGGGGGAGCAAAGGAGGCAGAGTGCCACGGGGACTCAATGGGCTAAGGGTCCCATAAGCCTAACACCAGTGGTACTTTCTCCAGAGTAAATTCACAGACCCTGTTACTTCACAGACCAGAGTTAATTCACAGACCAGAGTTAATTCACAGACCAGAGTTAATTCACAGACCAGAGTTAATTCACAGACCAGAGTTAATTCACAGATTGGCCCACCCGCTTTGTTCGCAGGGGCCTTGTCTTTCTCTTTTGCACCAGGGCTTCAGCAGTCTATTGGCAGCCATGGGCATAAATACCAAAAATTGCGATAGAAATAGTCAAAAAATCTAAGAGCAAGTTGAGATCGTCTAGCTTCTTCATCGAAGAGTGCAATATTGCAAAACTGATTCTCTGAAAATTAAAACTGCAACAAAATTTATCCAAATACAAATGACTGCCATGAAAATAATAAGAAGGGAAATTCTTCATACATACCCGTATATGTTCCTGCAACGAAATTGAGCTTCTATGTCTCTCAGTCTCCTTGTCGTGGATGCCATTACGAAGCTCCTGACAAAAGAAAGAAAATACTTGTAAACAGAATATACTCCTTGTCTCAAAAATGGAGAAATACTACCACAAAAATGTAAGTAGCATCTTTAATTGACTAGAAAAGAGTATGCTTACGATATCACTATGGCTTATTCTCTCCTGTTTAAACTCTCCGCAAAAAAGGGTAAATAAGAAGAATTTAAGCACCGATTACATAGGCAAAATAACAATCAGTCAACTGAACAGAACGTGATAACTTTCTAGAGTGGGATATGCTTTTAGTGGTTCAGGGTGGCCAACAGTGAAATGAAATTCTTTTCCAGGGTTTTCCAGGGGATTTTCTGCCAAATTTTAGGGGTTTTCCAGGGTACGTTTGACTATGTTTTCGAAAAATATAATTATCACATACAGGTCTTCTGCCTGTACCCATCCATCTTTCATTCTGCATTTTACTTAAAATTTTGTGTCCGTTGTTGGAAAAAGAGGCTGCTTGTCACATGACAAATGATATGCTGTTTTTACCCCCCAATAATCTCAAAGATCCTCCTCCCTTGCATTACAGGAATAAAAAATGCAACAGCACTGCAAGGCCAAAAATTGATTCACAGAAAATCTGCTTCAGAACATAATTTTTCAAGGGTGGATGTAATTTCAGGGTTTTCCAGAGTATTTCTCCAGGGGTAAACAAAATCCAGGGTTTTTCAGGGTCTTTCATGGTTTCCAGGGTTTGTTGGCCACCCTGTGGTTTACATAACATGGATATGATGAATTATTCAAAGTGTAGCCACAAAAACGTGACAAAAATTGGAGCACACGGGGTCTACATGATAAAAGAAAATCAAAGATGAAGAGAAATGAAAGCCATCACTAACAACTATGAAACGACAAATATGAATAATGAAATGAATTCTAATACAGAGAAATGGTTTCATTACTCCAATAAATTCCAGTATATAAATACTGAAAAAACTCATAGATTCATATCTTCTAATCCAATTTGCTCTGGTTGCTAATAGTGGAGCACATGGGGTTTACATGATACACTTAATACCCAGGTAATATTTGCTAGATAAAATATCAGATATTTACTAGATAGATAGCATTAGCTATCTAACAAATTCTACAAGTCTTGCATTTCGTTGGACAAAGATCAAAAAAGAATCGACTTTAACATCCCTTATTAATCTCGTTTAATTCCATTTCGATTCAATGTGTGAAAAAGTATTGTGGCTAAAGCACTCGTTTTCAGTGTTGAAGTTCAACAGTTCGAGGGCACTCATCAGAATCTCGCTTAATGCTATTTTTTCCCTATACTAATCAATTTGCACTAACAGATTTAGCACTCTCAGATAGCATAGCATTCCATTATGATAAGCCATAAAGACTAAGAAAAGTTGACAAAACAGATGAAAAAGTTATTATAACTATTAGCAGAAAAGCATGAGTAAGCATTTCTAATGTCCCAGTAGGCTTATCTGCTGATCGCCAAATGCTAATGCATTAAGCTCTTGTCAAAACAATTTTACTAAGTAGCTCACCTTATTCACACGTTCTGTTTTGTTAATGTAGTCTTTAAGCTCCTAAAATTGAAGAATATAGTTGAATTCAAAGAGTACGCTGTTAAGATATCACCAGTGCCATTTTGTCAGCACGTACAATATTTACAACTGAAGAAAGTATTATCTACATTACTCTCACAATCATCTTTCAAGCGCTGTGCAAGAAGTAGCACGCCTAAAATGGTGCAATCGCTGGAAATGTCTTCAGGTTCTATGACATCATTAGTATTCCAGTACAATAACATAATAATAATAAAAATACTTTAAAGTTGGCTTTTGCAATCTGTAAGCAAAACTAATTACGACCAACTATTTACAGCAATATACTCCAAAAACAACTATAGTCAATGTGAAAATTACACAAACAGTGTGAGATTTCCATTAATTCTGCGTGATGTTCTGTTATCTACTAATAATTCCATTGATACTGACTGATGTAGTTCAGGCAGAAAGATGATTACTAAACGTAAACTTGAAATGATATCCAATTGAACAAAGCAATCTCCAATGCATTCCTTGTTCTATTTTTCAAGTCTATATTGAAATAATTGGTGTGCCAGATAATAGTGGTGTTCCATCTTATAACGAGCTGCATTAGTCTTCAATAACACAGAATTACTACCACCGTTATCATTGAGGGGTATATCAGCCTGCAAGACAAATATTGAAGCTATGATATATACCTCTACAAGGCTAGATTTCTTCATCAATTCTTTAGTGAGTTCTTTGATTTTATTCTCATTTTCTGCATTTTGGGCCTCCAATTTATTATATAAAATCTAAAACGATAATCCAATTCATCATACAAGATCTAAAAAGATGATCATATCAGCACTATTCATGACCATAAATTAACAAGAAAATATGTTTAAATTTACATTGCAAAATGGGCCTTAGATTTATTTTATAAGAAGCACGTCTGCTCCAGCATGTACTAATGGAAGTGCAAGTAATTGATGGATTTATCTTAGTGTGATACAGCAATGATGAATCTTTCACAAAACATTATCAATGTCTCTACATTTCCCATATCCAAAATAATACAAGATTCCTTTGAAAGCATCTTGCATGTTAACTACGACTGTGGCAGATCCTGCTTTGAATTCAGCCAGGCCTCGCTCAAAGAAGATATGTTTAATAACAAGTTTATATATATATATATATATATATATATATATATATATATATATATATATATATATATATATATACTGTAGTAACGAATTGATGTAAAGATGTCATGTAACATTCACAAACCTCGTAGTGAGCATTTGATTTGTCAAGGCTTTGGGATGCCAATTCTCTCAGCTCTTCCTTTAGACTCTTACGCAGAAGAAAAACATGAATAAATAGCAAAAAAGATCTTTTTTGTGAAGTGCAAAATCTCACACATAGAGATAATACAGTAAACCCCCGCATATAAGAAACTAGATTTTTGAAGTTCCGGCTCAATTAGATTCTTATGTAAAGGTATTTAGAGTAACTTTAGGATATAAAGTTTCTTATTTGAAGGTTTATTATTAAACTAGTCAACCACTTCATTTGTACTTAGCAGCATTGTTAACCTCTACTTTCAATGATAGAACTTTGAAAAAGCTTCTTTGGAATTTCAGATTCAACAATCAACTGGGCTTTAGGTGTTTTTCAAAAACATTAAAACATATTGGCAAGTTGAGTTTTTTAATCAGTACTTAATGCAGATGCGTTGGAACTGCACTAACAAAAAACCTTAGAAACCTGACAAGAATAGCTTTCATTCCAAGCCGGACAGTCAACCAGTCCAACTACTGACTGGTGGCTCTTTTCAATAAGAACCTGTTTTTAACAGACTTATTTAGATGGTGCATACGTCAGGAAAAGCAGCCTGTAAGTTCTTATTTTCGTAGGTTCTCATACGCAGGGATTTACTGTACAAATGAAAAATGCTAAATAATCAACAAGAAAGATGTCCAAAGAATGGCAACTGGCAAGGAAAACAAATTTTCTCAAAAACTACAGAAATGCTCACAAAATTTTAGTTTTCAAGAGATTTAGCAAAATTGCATTAAGGTTTCATAAAGAACTTCCATGCCCTAACGACTAATGGTATGCTCTCACCTGTATTTTATCCTCTTTTTCTGCAACTTCATCTTTCAGAGCTGTAATCTGATATGAAAAAGACAGAACTAAAAGAATCTTTTAAATGCATCTTGGAGAATTGGAAATTAATTAACATTGTGCAGGGTAGCGAGCACTGAGGTGAGAATGGAAAAGATAGCATGGAAACTATAATGTCGTGAATGAATCAATTCACAGCTTGCTAGTAGCAAACCCAGTTTTAAGTTACTGCCAATGCTTAAAACAACTATTTGCATCGACATACTCTTAAGTGTCTAATCACCATCCCCTCTGCTAATTAATTTTTGAACATTTTTTCAACCCTACGCTTTCATTAGGGCCCCCTGTTTATCAGTTTTTGCGCGAAAACTTTTCAAACCGTGTTCCAATATATGTTTTGATCAAATCTTCTTGTCTGTTAGCAATGCTTTTGTGCTGCTTACGTTCTCACGACCATAGACGTCCAATTTAAGAACATAGAGTGCTTCACAGCAGTACTATCACATATCTCAAAGCAATCTTTCTACCTCCCCTTCCGCTTATTCCAACCCCCGTTCATTAATTTCTTTAATTTCTTCTAATGTTTCCAGCTCCCGGCAATTAGGCACTTAAGAGTAGATGCTTGGCAAATCATCTACAAAATTAGATATAAAGACCTCTTTTTCAGCATCTTCTCTTGATTTTCTAGAATCACTTGTCTCTTTCAGTCGCTCTTCTAAATCCTTGATTTTCCTGGTAAATCATGATACGTGGTAAAATGTCATACTAATAATATATACCNCGTTAGAGCAAGGTTCATTTATATACCATATATAGTGATGCTAAAAGATCAAACTTCCACCATTTATGGCACAGTGCGTGCTTAAAGTGGACCTAAAGCCAAATGACGCTGAATGTTTCTCGCTTGAAACATGAAAATCCGACCACCTAAAGTGTTTATAAAAGAAATTTCTCATTCAAATATTCAGAATTTTAATGATAGTTATTAATTATACACAATAGCGAAAAAAGAGGTAAAAAACGCTTCTCTATGGAAACTTAGCAGTACATGAGTATGTGAGAGTGCTCCGATCAATCACAAAAAGCCTTCCAAATTGCAACAAATTCAATTCTTTAATAGCAGAGTATAAAGGAAAACTTAAATCCAAATATACTAGAACGCTTGACAAAGAACTTACAGGTCTTTTTCTTTGATCTCTTTTTCATGGTTTTCCTAAGGAAATAAAGCAAAAATATCTACAATTTACAGCTACGGCTCATCAAAATATTCCTAAATTGAACTCTCATATTTCAACATCCAGAACACTCGGGGCGCACACCTATATCATCAAACATAAGATCAAAACGACCAAGAAGAGAGTTATAATTTCAAAACAGCACTTATTTCACTACTCCATGTTGATTGGCACTATTCATTAGGAAACTACCAACAGACGCTTCCAGGCCATTCTGCTATCCAGCATTAGGAAAGAAAAAATAAAACACACTTATACAGACTAAATAAAAGCATGAATATCAACAAAAAGACGAAAGAGAACGAAAATTTGAGTCAAAAATATGTGAGATGGAAGGAGGTCTATTAGAATTCAATGTAGGACGAGCGCTGAATCTTCCAGGGCGTTCTGAAGAAATACGACTCTAAACCAGTGAAAAGACTTCTCAAGATGAGTTCCTAGTAAAAGGTGACCAATAACAGTTTCTATTGTTCGATGGCTAAAAGTCTCAAAGGTAAATTTATATATAACAATTAGGAACTCCTATACACAACAGAATGTACCTCAATCTTTCTGTACTTTGAGATCATTTCTTCTATATTTTCTGGGTTTGTGCTCGCTTCCTTCAACTTTTCTTCCC
>OLMO02000238.1:11546594-11567753 GCA_900291935.2 Cassiopea xamachana | reverse complement strand
TGGCAAAATTCTTTTCCCAAATGTGCAAGACTCTGGTAGAATGCTAGAGGGGTAATGTTGATGAATCTCTGAGGAGAATGTTGTTCTAAAAATGGCCTAAGTTGGAATGACCTACATCCATCAAGGAAATGATACATATACTTTTTAAGCCACTGCAATAAATGGACACATACAATGCAAAATAAGTTGCCTACAGCATGCCTTGCAAATTTGAGTCTGGTATTTCGCCACTACAACAGTTGTTTACAGCGATCGGTAGCTTCTACTGCATTGACAATTTATATTATTTTATCCATGAAGCGATTTTACTCTTCATGTCATTAAATTTAGCAATTTAGCGATAAAATCTCATTCCATTTCCAATAACTATTTTACTGCTTGAAAGATGTTAAAGCCAAGCTCTTTTATGATCATTCGGACTAGGACCTAAGGCAGGGGTATCGTGGTGCGCAGAGTAGAACTATGTGCCCCCCACCTCGAAAGAAAATGCATTACTAGTGAGCCCCGCGGAGGAAGTGGGCCTCCTAAGGATCACACGGCCAGTTAGGACAGTCGGACAGCTGCCCTTGTCAGGACTAGCTTAAGGTACGTCAAATTCATGCCATCATCAAAATTGCTAATAAGGACATTTGAGGATATATGTATGATCTATTTTGCGCCCCAGCCACGCTCAGGAACTGCTTCCGGCGGTTCCAAGGGGAATATAGCTTAAGACCCCTTGTTCAAAACAATGTCGTGCTACTATAGCTCTTCATATACATACATTGACGTAGTTCAGCAGGCGGGACCTGCGCAGTACAAATTACGAATGTTTAAAAAAACTAATTACACATGAATTCTAAAAGAACTAAAATGCTATTTTTCAAACATACAAGTAGCTTGTTTATATAAAAATATACTATTTATGGTTTAAACTGATTTGGCCATAAGATGTCTAGACTTTATGTTAATTTTACTTTAGAAACTCTAAGCTTGAACACGAAATTTCATGGGTACGTTTTATGCTTATGTTGTTAAGAATCTGGTTAGGCCAGACAAGATCTGCAATTTAACAACTGAATAGATAACTGAAATTCTAAGAAATAAAACTTTATTTGTTACATTGAACAGCTTTGAGTTGTAATTTAAGTTAGGTCCTTGTATATCAAACACATCTTGATATACCCATGGACATTTCAACAGCAAATATAACATCATGGTAAGAGATATGGCTCAAAGAATCGGCAAGGCCAAGGGGGTAAGGGATGCTTAGGCAGGACGATTAGAGCGTAATGCACAAATAAAATTAGCGAGATCTGGCGAAATCTTATTTGGGATCATGAACTTCTGGTAAGATGCGAAATTTTCACGATAATTTATCCACATCATGAGGATTCTACCTGTCAAAAATACGCTTGAGCCCACATCAATGGAACGCAATGCCAAATGACTTCACAAATGGCTGGTCTTAATAATACCAAGAAAAAAACTGAACTAAAATCCGACCAAAGTAAAGAAACTTCGAGAAGGATATTTGGGGTGCTTGGGTGATTCCTTATTCAAAGGATCCTACCTAAGCAAACCAGGGTGACTGCCACGTCGTTTTCCCTCATATTCTCTGGTTTCTACCCTGCTTTCTCTGATTCCATTAACTCCTGAGCAAATACCAGATACTACGCTTATCACAATGCAAGGCTATTTAAGCCCTTGCCTATTTGAGCGAAGAGTTTTCTACTTCCATCATGGAAAATGAAAACCAACTATTTCAGCATGGGCATAATTCGATTTCTTGCGATTTTTCTTCTAGCGTACTAGGAAACTGATTGACTGAAGCAACAAGCATAAACATTTTGCCTGATACTTCTCTGATTGTCTTTAGCATTAATCGAATTCCCTTACTTTCCTTGACATTCCTTAAGGATAGCCCGTTTCCCTGACTTTTCCCTGACTTGGCAGCCACCTTGCAAACACTTTAACAAAATGGCTGAAAAAATTCCTCTAAGGGCCACTATTTACTACGATGTAAACAAACTATTGGGATCGATATAAAATACAACACACTACTCTAGCCAAAGCAGCAATTGTAAAATTCTAACCACCGTCTAGCTCCGACTTATGTTTTCATATAGCAAAAAAAATTCAACTCTAAAACTAAAGATATCATCAGTGGAAAAATGACTCCTAAAGGAATTTTTTACCTCACCAAAACCAAGCACGAACTGGCAATCATAATTCAAAACGTGCAAACCAGCTGGGGATACAGCATTATGGCCAAGGTGAGCTACCTTTGCTTGGCCTTGAAAAATCCCATCGACTATGACGACTTCCACTTGCAGAAGATTTTGTACCAATAGGTGGCTGTGGTATTCCAGGAGGGGGGCCAAAACGTTTAGGCCAGTCGTATCTTGCAGGACAGAGATCTTCACTGGAAGCTTCCTCAAAGCTTGACTAAAATTAACACAAGCGCCAACATAAGAACTACGAAGGCAGCCATGTACTCTCAATTGCCTAATAAACAGGGGGTCCTAATAAACAAGGAGGTTAGAATTTAATTTAATTAAAAAATAGAATAAATTTAATAAACAAGGGGGTTAGAATTTGAGTAACGGCTTTAAATGATTGTGCAAAGTCAGAAAGAACAAATACTGGTTGTCAGAAACAGTGGCGTAGCGTGACCTCTTCGATTGGGCATTCTACAATGTTTTTAATAGTTTTTTTGGGTGTGGCTTGGTGCGACTGAGTGTGGCTCCTTGAGCCTGAGCATAAATATAGCAAAACAGGTTGTTTAGTAAGCATCCCGTATTGAAGGTTGTTTTATCGGATAACAGGAAGTACACATCAAGCGGAAGTAGTAGAAAATGACGTTTTTAAAAATATGAACTGAACAGTACACGCATGTTTCGAACTTTAAAAGACCAATGAATCTGAGAAGTCAATGGAGCTGTTTAAAATCTAATAGCATTCACCACTTACGCAAAAATACACATTATAGTGCCATTCCTAACCAAGGCGAGAGATTCATACTGTGAATAAACTGGCCTAAGGCACATTAGCCTAATGAATAACGTAGATTTCAATAGTCTTCAAATTGCTATTACCAGAAAAATGGCACACGAGTGGAATTATTGATTGTTTACTGAAAAATATATAACTACGAAACTCTCTTTTAATTCTTCCATAAATACTTTCAAATCCTTGTCGACACCAGACATGATCGACTTGGAAGTGAGACTACGACTGTTGACTGTTGCTCAATCACTAACTGAGGCTGGACGCAGGAAAAAATTCTGCTTCCACTCCCATTGTTTTCGCAGATTAATGAGGAATTTATTGATTAAAATGGAGCATTTTGATTGGTTGAACACCGTCCAGGGTATTCACAGCGTATTCATGACAAATTTAAGTTTAACATGAGGTTCTTCTTTCGCTCTTAAGGCCTCGCAGGTTCAGCGTTCACTATATTGAAGTTTAGAAGACCTAAAAGGCTGAAAGGCAACTAAATTTGCCACATCACTGACCATTAACATTGCAGTTTTTTATTTTTCCTGAAAATTGTAGGGTATTCAGTGAATACTTTGAATACCCTGACGCTACGCCACTGGTCAGAAAGCATAAAACTAAAATATATACAAAAGCATGCTATATTGCCTTGGAAATTGATTGTTAATAGTACTAAAAACGAAAGGAAATGAAATAACGGGTTTGCAAGAAAAGTCAATGTCCCTAAAATTAATAAACGGGGGGTCCTAATAAGGTCCGGGGTTGAGAAAAAATCGAAAAATTAATAAGCGGAGGGGGACGTCTATTTGGCACCTGAGAGTATGTGGGTGTATGTGTGAATACACGCATATATATGAGAATGATGACCTTCAATACTTTGTCTAACTACTTCACAGTATTTGCATATGGTAATGTAATTTTCTACGTGAGAGTAAAGATTAACTGTGGTGTCCTAATTTTAATTGTCTTACAATACACTGAATGTCTTGCAGATTAAGAAAAAGGAGGCCGGTTCTATATATTTACAGCCAGAACTCACATAGATTCATACGTAAAACTTCTTTCCTACCCTAACTGTGCTATCAGTCTTAAGTTCTAGCTAAAATTAATGGTAAAACTCATAACTTTATGACTCCTTGCTTCTGTACCCCTTTTATGGCACTATATGTGCAGTGAAAATTAAGAAACAATTAAGGAACATTCAGTACTAGAATTTGACAAAATGAGGTCCAAAAGTTAGGAACTTTAAGAACCAGGCCGTAAAGTTCCTTATAAAAAATCGTGTATAGCAAATGCTTGCCAAATGGATGCCATCGCAAAGCATCATGCAGTTTGTAAACCTCTCTGCTAACATTCATTGCATCTGTTTGGCGCTTAATCATTGCAAGTATGTTATAGGTAGCGCTGTACAATGCATGTCTACATCACCTTACAGTAAAGCATTTCCTAATATTCCACCTACCTGAGTGTCTCCCGAGTGATTGAATAACAGTCCTTTGTCATCATCGTCTTGGGAAATTAATCTTTTGTACATACTATGTCTACAATGATAAGAGTACTTGATATTTATGTTTAATTTCACAAGTCAGAATACACAAAAATTTACTAGGTCCATGACTCCCAATGTTTTCTGGCTGTTCCCTCTTCGCTACAATATAATGAAGGCGATTCTCCCTTAACAAATTCAACTGACACTATGCATGTATGGGTCAACACTAGTTAGCATCTCTGTCAGTGTCAATGTATTATTCAATATAGTGATATGTTTTGTGATCGATAATGGTTGCTTCCAATACTTCCCTAGAAACGTTAAATCCCCCAGAGGGAATTTCCCCAGAAACACTGCTCTGTGTACTCCCTAATACGAAAAGTAAGGCATAANATGCACTCATTTTTTCATAAGAATACCTAACTTTTGCTAAGCCTCACCATTCTTAAATTTTTCTGATTCTGAGCTTAGAATTATTCATAAATTATTCTTTACTACCAAAGGTATAACTTCGTCTAAACCTTTTTTCTAAACCTCCTGGCAGACCAGTTTAAGGTTTAATTCTGTCTTTGTTATGTAAATACCCTTATTCATGCAAAAACTTTTAAAATTGAAGGAGTATGATGATATATGAATATGAATATGAAAGCTAGAGCCTCGGATCAGCCTTAAATATCAGCGATTTTGAGCTTCAACATTCTTACAAACTTTTTTCTCATAAAAAATAATGTAGTAGAAGAGATTTTACCTCCCAGTATCCCAATCAGCACTTCCTGACGCATGCTTTCTACCTTGGGAATACAAGCTCTGAAAAGGAAAAACAATGGTGGGATTCTAAGTTACGGTAAACATAACTGCTGACAAATTTGCATCAATAAGAACAAGGAGGAAGGGGGAAGACAATATAGTGAAAACGCAAATTAAGCAGATGACAATAAATCGATACGCATTACTCAATAGTTCTGAACCTCAATAGTAGTTTTGAAAACTGAACTGAATAAAACTAGAAACTTTGTACGCATTCAATGATTATGACAGTGCTTCTCAAGTATTTTTGCAAAGACCCCCCCCCNAGACCCCCCCCCCCCATTTAGAGAGAAAATGTTTCGCGCCTTGCACTGGGGGTAGAGTGTCCTAGGACCCCAAGGACATGGGGTTTCATCATTCCTAAGGCCCCATGGGAGCCTCATAAAGCAAGAACAGCAATAACATATCGGTGTTGATAACCATACCCTGTTTTTCTTTTTCCCAAAACCTCTATTTATCTGCTAGCTGCTCTCGCAGAGGGCCTGCCATATCACTTTTGCCCTAGGGCCTATAAATTCTCTCCGCAGCCGCTTGTAGGGGCTGCGTACAGGGTGGTTGGGCTGGCCAAATTGCAGGAGTTTGGGTGTGTGTTCAGTTTGGATGCTTCTTAGTAGGGCTATGGAAAGTACAGGGAAATACCTTCCATGTTACTATGCGGGAGAAGGAAATCAAGATCAGATGAACTTGCTTATTGTCAACTAATATTCCATCTCACTAAATGATGTGGCAAAACTATACAAGATTTACTCAAAACAGAGCTGAGATATCAATGAGAAACTTACAAGTGAATTACTGTCCTCACTATCAAACCAAACTTGGCTGTTGGGGAAGCCATTCTGTTTACGTATTGACGATTGTGGTGAAAATTCTCGGCTATCATTCAAGCCCGATCGTTGGGTTTCAAACTGGTTCCATGAGTTGCCATACATCTGAATTGACTGTGGTGATCCACAGGAGTCAGTTGAGAGAGGTGAAAAAGTTTCGGATGAATATTCAAGAGAGCCATCTAGACCACTGGTTAAGCTAGATCCTCTTGGCTTGTCATGAGAGTCACCCCAAATTGATTCACTTTTGCCAGTGAATAGCGAGCTTGATGAACGACCAGTGTCAAGCTAGAACAAGAAGTCGCAAGTGAACATAGCGTTGTACGATTAACAATCAGATGAACTATAAAGATTGTATGGAATTACGAGTCGTAAGAGGATACTTTCGTACGATTAAAGATCAGATGAATTGAAAAGATTGCATGGAATTAATAGTCGAAAGTGAGCATAACTTTGTACGATTAAAAACGAGATAAACTGTAAACATTGTATGGAACAGAAAGTCGTAAGGGAGCACGAGAGAAGCAATCAGAAATGAGCCAAAAGCCAATACTGTATATAAATCTTAAGGACAAACTATTCACTCTATTGCACAACTTCCTTGAAATAAGGGGAAGAAAGCACGTACAAAAATCACAAAACAAATAAAAGAAAAATCACAAAAATCACAAGGATTCGCCGAGAATCACAGAAAAAGCATAAATTTCAAGTAGCTAACTGATATCGCAGGAAAGCTCGAGTAATTCTTGAGTCATTGAAAAATAATAGGATTTAATGCCATAACCGCTAAATTGTTGGCAGCGCTACGAATTATTGGGAGGAGCTAGCATAACTCTTCAGCAATATCAAATGGTTCAACATCACATGGTTAATTCACGTGTAAATACAGCTGACCAAAGCAATCACTAACAACAGAATGTGCTACAATTCAGTAAAATATAAAGGATGAGTTGTTTTTGGGTGAAATTTACGAAGAGATTAAATGTCAAGACATCCAGTCTTCAAAGAGAAAGAAGAAAGCTCAGCATTCTATCTTGCCAGAGTTCTCGAAACAACAGAAATAAAATATGATCCAAGAAAAAAGATAATTCTTCAAGTAAAAAAAGTTGAAATGTTTATATATGGACAAAACTTCCTATCGTATAGAGGTAGAATTCTTTAGAACACTATTAGACTGCACAAAATTGGTACAAAATACAAAAATTTATAAAAATTAGTCAAAAACTGGAAGGCAGAAAAATACGATTGTAGTATCTGCAGACAAAAATTGTAATTAGAAAGTTGGTTATTTATAGAATACTTTAGCTAGTCAACCAAGACATTGTAAATAAACAAATTACTATTGATATTGTTATTGTATAACACTGTACACTTAACGTATTATTATCATGAAATTTCAAAAGAAATTAGGAGGCATGGAGAAACAGCCATACGTAATCACTCTTTGCGTTTAAAGTTAGTTATGACTGTAAAGTGGAAACTACTTTGCTGGGTAATGCTTTGATTTCATTCTAATGTTATTATCGAGCTAAACGTATTTTCTGTCTCATAGAAGCAAACAAGTTCTATTAGGACCAAAATTTGTATGCAATACATAACACAAGTAGCATATAAGATAAACAGCATCCCATAGCACAAAAAGTTGAGAAAGTTCAATATTGGTTTTTGAGGCCGAAAATAATCAATAAGCTCATATGTATTTGAAACTCAAAATTATAGGTTATCAAAATGTATATGCAATGATGGATGTTCTTAAACTGACTATCTTCTCCTAGTCACGAAAAGTAGTCACTATTTCAACTGCACATATATCAGAAATCAAAAATATTTGCCAAGACTGAAAGTTCTGATACTGTCATCGTGAAAAAGCCAAGAAAGCTTCAATACAGGATGAGGCATTAGCTTTCGCTATCAGTAAATCTTAATGATTAGCCACCCTAGTTAAACACGTACTGCAACACAATCTGGGATAAAAAATCAAAACCACTTCCAGTAGATAGAGCCCTGGAAAAGTGGAACAAACTTTCGTCTCGACTAGGCAATGGCTCTCGACGTGACGAAACACGATAACAAATTAATTACTACCTTCAAATCATCAATGCTCTCCGAGAAGATGCCCCTGCCTACGCAGCCACTGCTAAGATCATTCTCTTCTTTGTCTTTATCTTTCAACCCTCGGCCAGCAGCCAGACCAAATGCCGTATATTGTGGTTGAACAAATTGGTGGTAGGGCCTGGAGAGCTGCAGCAGGGGCTCATTAGCATAGACAGGCACTCCGTGCTGGATATAGGGATGCTGATTTGGTGAGTATTGGTACACGTCACTATTGCTAACGTAAAGACTTCTCTGCAACGGGTTCACAGGAGGTTGGAAATACGTAACAGGTGCTGGGCCCATCGGTCCATCTGTAAAGACGATGAAATCCTCTCATTACAAAATGAAAAATCTGTGAAATTATCTAACAATTCTTTAATGTTTTAAGTTCATGATACATGTTTTTGTATAAGAAACCATTTTATAAGCAGCCTAGTACTAGACAGCCTAAAATTTAAGAAATTTTTAGAACTGCAAAGAAGGATCGAAGATACTTTAGACCAGAGGCGGCAAACCAGTGAAAGGCTAAGAGCCACATTCTTTACTTTGATACCACCAAGAACCACTGGACACATGAGCATCATCCCCATCCTTTCCTCTCACACGAAAATATCTTATTAAACCACGCAAAGTAAAGATATATAAGAAACACACATTTTAATATGCGTGGAAGAGCCACGCTAAACTGGGCAGAGAGCTGTGGGTTGGCCACCCCTTTAATCGTTACCCCGTTCAGCGTAAAGCTGTACCAAAAACAATGTGAATATGACATGGCTTCAGAATCTAACTCATACTGATGCATTTTGTTTGCTATAGGACAAATAGTTTGCAACATTCATGTTCTGCGTACGCTTTCACAGCAATTTAGTTTGCTAAATTAAGAAACTTTAAAGAAACTTTTAGAACTAAAATGTGGCCAAAAATTAAGAAACTTTTAGTACTAGGCTGTGGAGATTACTTATAAAAAAGACGTGCAACTTCAATGAAAGTAGAGCTGTGGTCATCCCTGATGAAAGTCCAAAATACATTCGAAACAACTAGGTCCGTAGACACTGGAGGGCAGGCAAAGCACTGCTCCAACAATACACCNAAGGCTTTATATAGAAGTGTTCTTGCAACTTGTTATCATTTCAAGGCTGAATTCAATTCAACCTAGAATCTAAGAACATCACACGACAGGAATATGGTGTACAGAGATCCTGACTTTGCTCAGTGACAACAACCTTCAACCTTTTTCCAGTCTTGTCACGGCTGCTGCAGGAGTTTCAGCTTGCAACATACATGTTATTTTTCATAAGAAACATGTCTATATGAAACATGAGGCTGAAGTTAGGCACAAAATTAAGAAACAATTAAGAAACATAGGCAGGCTGAGCTCTAAATAATAACTTCCAAAGACTGTATTTACTAGCAAATTTTCTGTCAAACTAGTAAGAAAATAGAATGAACATCCATTACAGAATAATGCTTGGCCCATTGGGACAGATTTGTGGGCATGCAAGAGTTTCTGGCTCTTTTTGGGCGCTACATGTACCCCCTACCCAATTCAGCTGTCTACGGGCCTGAAAACAGTATCATACCTACGTCCAATAGCACCCGTGTAAACAGAGTTGCAGAAGAGGGGGAGCGCAGGGTTAGCAGCCCCCTAGCAATAACTTGAGGGCGGCTCAGTGCCTCTTGCTCGGTAAGTGTCCTCGAAGTCAAGCACTGAATAGTTATTATATTATGGTTAAAGACTGCGTTAGGCTTTAAAAGCTGTCGAGAAATTGCTATCTAACGAGTTAAATGTGTCAAGACAAGTACTACAGATGCGTTGTTTACTGAGCAATGATCTCAATTTCTTATATAACTAGGTAGGCCAACTTCTATGTTTCTTTTAAATCTGCATGCACGAGAAAAGCCCCCTTAGCTATCAATTTAATAATAATACTAATAATAATAAAATAATTATTTACAGTAGGCTTAGATAAATAAATACGTAGCTAGTATGTCAGCTAATTAGAGCCTACTACTTACAAAAGCCCATATGTAAAATAATACAATAAAATAGTGATATACTTACATAAAAGAAGAGAAATGAAGCTAGTATACAAATGTAAAATGAAATAAAGATCAATTTAGTTAATTAAGGAAACCGACATGACTAACGAATTTTCTGCATAACCTGCAGTTGTAGCTATCATTCCACCCTTTAATTTGCCTTTTAAATGATGCAAGAGCTTTAATGTATTTAAATTCATCGCGCAGGTTATTCCAAATCTTACATCCTAAAAAGGACAAGCATTCAATTCCGTAACTAGAAGTTCGCGCTTTGGGGATACGCATTGGCAAATTGTTCCTAAGATTGTGGGTTATGTCCTTTTGTACATATATTTCCGTCAAGAACTCGGGTTTATATTTTGTAGACCTCAATCATTAGCAACTGTGGGTTTCTTTTGAGTACTGATGCAGAGTTTGATTCAAACAGAAGGGTGTTAAAGTCAGCTATTTTCTTCTGGGATGCGATGCGCAAAGCCTTTTCATGTATTCGATTTATTTTATTGTCCAGGGTTCGGTCACAGAACATCCACACGAGAGGGCAGTAGTTAAATTGCGATAGAATGAACGTTTTCATTGTAAGCTTCAGTTGCTCTGCGCTTAAGTAGCACGAAATACGGGAAAGAGCATGGAGCTTGTAATTTACCTCCTTACATAAAGATTCAAAGTGTGTTTTAAATGTTAGCATTTTATCAACCGTGATCCCTGGTAGTTTTTGCTCTCTACTTTCAACAACTGGGATAGTTTCAATTTTAAGGCTAAATCGTTGCTTTGGTCACCAAAGACCAGAAAATGATATTTCTCTCTATTTAGCCTCATGCAGTTATCTGTAACCAACTAGCAACAGTTGAGATAGAGCTCTCTAGTTTATTCAGTATATGTATGGTGTCAGTGTCACTTACATAGAGGGTAGTGTCATCTGCATAATTGCAAATATCAATGTCTGGTATGAAAATGAGCATATCATTAATACATATATTAAATGACAGAGGCGCCAGTACTGATCCTTGAGAGAAACCCTGATCGATATATTTCCATTCACTAAAAGACCCATTTACTTTTACTCTTTGTTTTCTTTTGCATAAGTATCTATTAATGAACGTTAAGGCATTTCTGCTAAAGCCATATGCCTCTGACTTTGCCACTAAGATTTCATAATTCAGACAGTCAAAAGCCTTTGAAAGGTCCATGAAAACAGCACCAATACAGTTCCCTTCATCCAAACTTTTTTTCATTTCTCTATAAATCGCAGTAAAGCATGTTGTGTGCTGTACTTTTCTCTAAAATCGAAGAACATAGGGTTCTTCTACACAACAGATCATTACCAGTTTAAATGGACAAGCCAGTCCCTCTCAATGGAATATGAGCCAATGGAATATGAGTCAATGGAATGTGAGCCAATGGAATATGAGCAAGGGAGCTATGCGTCGTGAATACGTGTCGCATGGCTACCCGAGAGGAAAAGAGTTAACTTGAAAGTAGGTTTAGACTTGACATTATGATTGGAACATACCTGTTTGGATCATTCCGTGCCTTTGATAGCTTATTCGCTGCAAGCCACTAGGCATTCCTGCCGGACTGACCATGTGCGCACCATTCTTCATGGGGCCACCGTTGGCATGCGGGTGTCCACTACCAATGGAGGCACCGTTATGTAAATGCGTACCATTAGTTAATGGTGTCCCCGGTACCATGGGGTGTCCATTCAGCATCGGTCCCGCACCATTTACGACCGGGGCCCCATTAGGGATGTGAGTCCCATTTGACATATGGGAGCCACCAGCTAGCTGACTGGCACTTTGAATATGTGAGCCATTAGTCAAGTGTGAGCCATTCATTAAACTGCTTGTGCCATTGATATGGCTAGTTCCATTTGGTATGTAGCAAGGATTCTGCATGATATCTACAACAAAATTGGCATTGGTAATTAGGAGGGTTCAAATAGGGGGCTCAAGTAGTGGGGATAAACCAGTAGGGACCAGCCATTTTTGCTATTGCTTTTATTTTTGTTCTAAATTTTAAGCGCGTACAACCAGAAGTGAAAAAGTAACCAGTGTTGTGAACACGTGACAAGAATACAAACTTTGTTTATAAGAATATCTAACTTTTTGCTGAGCTATTCTTAAATTTTTCAGGTTTTGCGCCTAAGGGCACTCTTAAATTATTCTTAAATTTGAAAGGTGTAACTTCGCCTAAAAATGAAAGGAATGTTTTCAAATCTTTTCTAAGTCTCACTTCATCATAAAGCAAAAATACGAGGAACAGAATACTAAACATTGTATCAAAAGTACAGACGTTAATTTACAAACAGACTATAACTCAAATACACAAATATTTTAAGTATTGATGAAACTTGAGCATTGTATTATTCTTAAATTATTCCTAAATTTTAAGGATTCTGAGCCTTGATATTCTTATAAACTTTGTTCTTATAAAAATGTGGGCACATTATGTAGAAACCTATTTTATTATCCTGCTGTGTCATATCTGTAATGTTTTTTATGCTAACTAAAACCTGGTTTCTATATAACCGTTAGGATCGTTTTGAACGCTGCCAGCGACTCTAGCGACTGGTAAAGCCATGGCTGAAGCTATTGTTTCCACACAATCGCTAGTGGATCGCTGGAATAGACCACGTTCCTATCCCTGCGATCAAAATCTTCGCGGTCGCTGGGATCTTATGTACGTGTTTCCATTAAATCGCTGGTATCGCTGAAGCCGTTCACAACAATCCAAAAGGTCGTAGCGACTGTATGGAAACCAGGTTTAAAAGCCTATAGCCCCGTCAAAACGCAATGAAAACAATAATTATAAGGGCTGAGCTATAGAGTTTTTGTTAGTGACCAGCCTGTTTTATAGTGCTCAATATCATTAGGCAGGGCCTACATATGAGACCTGTTGTAATCAAATAGCTACTCGGAGCTTAGCGCTTTATTTATATTACAACGATGAATGGTTTGAGCGCGACAGTGCAAAAATAATGCTTGATATGTCGAAACACAGTGAATTCCCAATGCCTTCTAACGGGATTAAGAACCACAACGATTGTGGTCAGAAAAACGTTCATTTTGAATTAGGTTTCATCATACTTCATGCCCAATAAGATGGAAAACGAGTAATTGTTTTGATAAGGCTAAATAAATTGAAGTACAGCAGACGCAACACATCAAATTTCCTACTATCTGACTCGCCTTCGGACTCAAAATATGATGTTACATGCAAAATACTACTATAAAATACTGCTGTTTTGCTCCTGTGCACTTCTTTTGCATGTATCGTACAACATACAAAACATTTGCATAACACTTATGCACTGTACTGCACAATACCGTATTGTAATTTGCAAAAATGAGCTTTTGGGTGGGGGCTTGTTCGCGGAGGAGGGCTTATTCGAGGGGGGCTTATTCCACAGTTTGGCACTTTCCTCAAAGGTTGACATAAAAAAGACAATTTTCTCAATTAAGTCGATTGCAAATTACAAAAAGGCTATTTCGCAAATGAAATCTATTAGTCAACAACAATTTCTTCATCATCATGAAAGTCTTATTGCTTTTGCTCTTTTGTTTACATTCAAAGGAAGTAATACTGCGTAGCTATTGTCCTTTGGGGCATTCTTGAAATAAGATACTATTCTGCAATTATGCTTCTCGCGAATAAGGCCCCATGGGGATTTATTTGCAAAATTGATCTTCTGAGTGGGGGCTTATTAGAGGGGGGCATATTCGGAGGTGGCAACTTATTCAAGGACTTACAGCATTGAGTATTACTGCAGACTAGGGGTGGCCAAGCCGAGGCTTTTTGCCTGGTTTCATGCTGCTCCTGCACTCATATATAAGGGCGCATACTTATATATCCTCACTTCACTTGAATTCAATAAGATATTATGTTCGAATGAGAGGAAAGGATGGGGGTAATACTCATGGGTTCCCATGAGTTTGATGTGGCTCTTTTGCAGTATTACAGGATACAATGTTGGCCCCCCTGCTATAGACACAATCATGTGTAGTGACGGATACTAGAACAACTATTGGGGGAGGGACCAGGGTGCACTCCATGTCAACTGCACGCTGAAGGTACACCAGGGACTTAAGGCCGGTTTCCACTCAAATGAATGCACCGATTGGGCCGAGGCGACCGGAGGTTGGTGCATGCTTAGAAGGTAATTATCGATGGATTAAAAAGTTCAAACCATTCGAACTTCTCAATTAGCCGATTCGGTCGAGGACAGCCGAGGGGGGATCCACATCTGAACCCACTACGCATGCACCAACCTCTGGCCGCCTCGGGCGAACCGGTGCATTCGTTTAAACGTGAGCGTGTGCGTAACAGACCAAGCCAATAACAAAATAAATCCCTTTTTATCCAGTTTAACAAGCCAAACACTCCAGAATTTGCACACGCTAGAATGCTTTCCATTAGATTTCACGCCGCACGCCCAAAATAGAGTTTAGTGCACGCCGAAGATCTTTGGGGCTACAAACATGAAATTCACTTTGGGGGAGAGAGGCCATAGCCTTATGAATGTATCTTCGCCCCCCTTGAATCCACCAGCAATCATATCTTAAATAAGTATGAATTAGATTACCTGAGCCACTATGAGTAGATCCATTTCTCACGATTTCATCTGGCGATTCTCTGCTGCTATTCATACCATTTTCGAGGCGGACAGGCGAACTGACTGTTTCCGGAGAAGTTGATGAACCAGTTCTGTTCAAACCAATTTGGACGATTTGGCGTGAGATCGAACGCTTCTTTCTATGCCTAGGTGGACAAAAGGATATGATACATAAATACCATACGAAAGTTGACTAAAACATTTAAAATCAAGGACAAATTTGAAATTGCATAAAAAATCTTCAGAATACAAAAAACAGTGAGCTTCTATGTAGAATGGGGGCAATTGAAAGTGGAATCGAGATGTCATTACAAAATAGGACAAACAATAAACAATGTCCCCTCTTAGCTAGGTGCGTCAAGCCAGCATGGACTGGGGAGGTAAAGTGAGCCATGCCCCATTCCACGACCATGCCCAGGGTTCATACAGCTTTGTGGCAAAACTTTCCCCAACTTGCTGTATAATTGTACAGTTTTCCTTAACTAATAGGACGATCTAAAATGCTGTTTTTCCCTGACTAACTATCAAAAAGATTTCGTATCTATGAAATCTTTTTGATACTTAAAAACAGAGAAAAAGTTTTCTCAGCATGTTCACAATAAAATCATTTTCAAGCACTTCTAGTTTCATCTTTTTACGCCCTACTATTCAACTAAGTCATCAATACTGCCATGCATCATGTACAGACATTAGTTGGGGTAACAGAAAAATTCAAGAGAAATAAAAATTTCCTGATTTTGTCAGAAAAACACATTTTCCAGACTATAGAAAAAGTTCTTTGATTTCCCTGATTCTCTCGGACTTTCCTTCAAACCTCAAAACTTTTCACTGATTTTCCCCGACTTTACAAACCCTGCATGCCTGCATTTTACGCCAAGGAAGCGACCCTCTTACTATTTCAGTACAAGGGTGTGCAATAAAAGGCAATAAGGAGGTGGAGCAATGACGCACGGCATAAAGAGAAACAGAATCATATGCAATCAGAGGATCCTTTCTTCGTCCCTAACATTTCCTCCCTATGCATGCCCCCCATCAACACATTAAGGCTTTCATGTGAGCCACAAGGTCTGTCAAAAAACGGGAGATTGCTGAGGCCAAAAATTGGTACAAATATCATTAGAGCTAAATAAAAGCAATATAAACGCTTCTATCGTTCTCATTTTCAAAAGAAAGTAGGTTTCCTGGGTTATGGCCAAACTACTAGCTTAACTCTGTTGTTTGGCTACATAAAATGTATGCGTCCAAATCAGATCCTGTTGACTAAGCATTCCTTGAATTCATTCCAGTATTAGGGCTTGCAACATTGTATGTTTTCAACTCGCCAATGGTTAAGTATTCAAAACATATGGTTTTAACTTGGGAGAGAATAGGTTGGCCTTTGACCAAGTAGCTTTGGATATCTATGACTGCATGCTAGTGACACGCCATATGGGTGTGTAAAGTTATTCAGGATAACACGTTCAACTTCTAAATCTTATACGACATTCAAAGAAAAAAGTGCACATTTGAAATGCGTAAGAACATCGAGTGTCTTTTAATGCAGTAAGAGAGAAAGATAAACGACATCCAAATAAGATAATGATGGATCATTTTTAGCTTGAATTGAAAGTCACTACTTAACGCTATTCTTTTTTGTATGCAACAAGTTCAGTTTCGTTGTATGCAACAAATTCAGTTTCGTTGTATGCAACAAGTTCAGGTTCGTTGTATGCAACAACTCAAACAACACTTTACTTTTCTTTTGTTCAATTTGCTAAAACAGGCAAATGAAATGCTTTTCTCGCAGCAACTAACACTAAATCTTGTATTACACTCTGTTAAAAGAATACTTTATAAGAATACGAGCCTACAATTTGAGGCCACAAATTAAGAATAAGGCTGAGTATGCAGTCTGTCGGAAATGAATTTTTGGACTACAATGCATAAGCTTTCTACTCACTATGGTCATGAAATTTCTTGTCAGCCCGGAGGGAATTAACAGCTTTGTCGCTTCTCCTTGATCTTCGGTAATTAGCTACCCATAGTGAAACTAGATATAGTGCTAGCATTGACTATTTATAACTGTCTACAAACTTTTCCATATACAGAACACCTAGGATGTGACATTTGACTAATGGGATCTCAACCAATGAAAACATCCGATGTTGTCCATTCAGAGCCTATATACATGCTTACGTCTAGCTGGGATATCCCCCCTAGCCGAGATACCCTCGTTGCAGCACTGAACAGTTATTATGGTAAAAAACAACTCTAGACTTAGAAAGCTGTCGAGAAATTGCTATCAAAAAGATAAATCTGACAAGAAAAGTATTGAAAATATGTTGTTTACTGAGCATTAGTCTCGGTTTCTTATATAACTAGGCAGACCAACTCTAAGTTTCTTATAAAACTGCATTCAAAAGTAATCATTCTAATCCTCTGGGTTGCTCTGGAGCGTACCAAAGCTTCGTTAATTGCCAGCGAAGGATCAAACATAAGTCAAACTCTCGTTTGAAGACTATGCATGCAAGATCATCAACATATGACAAACCACAGTCCTGTATAACTTCATGAAAGTATGGTAGTGTATTTGCTTTTCGTCTCACGTAAATTCTGATGGAGAGAGCAAGTGTAATCGATTTTTCTATTCAACAAATATTCAGGTTAACAAATGACAGCATTTTGTGCTTTAATACTTCTTAAGAGGAGTAAGGGGACGGGCATACAACATGGCAGCATCAACAACATACAGTACTTACTCGATTGACTGAACAGAATCTGTGGAAAGCTGACCAATTTCGCAAGCACCGGTCATGAAACGGTTTGAAGCAATGCTTGCCTTAGCTTCAAAATTGGTCTGAGGCTACATTAGCGAATACGTCAACGCTAGTTTCTCTCCATTAGTTGGCGTCAGAGAAAGCGTGTCCACTGGACCGATTCCAATTTGAGCCGTAACATTCCTGGTGCGGATAGGCCTCACGTTTCCACGGGACTGCTTGGAACGGTTCCATGTGGGACTGATAACTGGTTCCAAATTGGTCTGCTTTCGATTCAGTCGCAAGAGGAGTCGTACTCGTGGAAACGGGTGGAACGGTTCAAATAGGTCTGGATAGGAAATGAACGGCGCTCGAAGAAAAGTGACTGGTGCACTTCTTCTGCTCTCTATTGTTTTCTTACACACCTGCTAGGCAGATGTCTCCTACGCAGTTTTCGAGCATCATTTCCAAATGGAACCGGTCTCGTGGAAATGAAGGGCCTATCTGTACCTAATTGCTACGGTTCCAAATGGAACCATCCCGTGGAAACGCTGCCAGAGGAGTGTGCTGCGACACGAAAACAGATGGGGGATGACGCCTTGGTTGACAGTAAACTTAACTTTTGGCTCAGCACTTTGGTAAGAAATTTACTTCGGTATGATAACAAAACTTTTATCTATCTTCGCTTTTTCTCTTGTGGACCGATGTCCATAAGCGTAGTTTTGCTCAACTCGCCTTTTTGGATTATCCCACTACTTTTTGAAAAAGCTGTGTTCAATAGCGCCCGAATAATCGAGGAAGCACGGCAGCACAACCGCAGCTTTTAATCTAGCATCTTCAAAACTAACATACGAAGAAAAAGAAGTTGAAAAGACAACAATGGCCCAGTACAGAAGCAATTGGGATCACGCAACGACAAATTATGTCACGAAATTATACATATGAATTGCAAACGTTGCCACACATGGCACTGTAGAGACTCATGCATATAGAAACAGCTGCGAGCTTGAATGGCTGCAAGTGCCTCTTTTCGTGTGGTACATCAATAATTTAAGTTTTTGTGTGGGCTAAAAACAGCAAGCAAACTACTTCCTGAGCTTGTTAAGAGCTTAACCTTCTTTCAAGAAGTTGAAAATTAATTTGTTCCCACAATAAAGAATCAGCGAAGGCGTGGTCTTAGTGCAGCATGTTCAATTTTTTTCATTTTGAGAAATCTTTCTCACGGCTGTTGCATCCTGCCACACCCAAAGCCTTGGGAAGTCTCTGTGCGCAGAATACACGTTTTTTTTCTTTTATAAGAAAGTAGTTTACAAGAAAGTAGTAATCAGCTGCTCAAAAAGATAAGAGAACTCAGTGTTGGATTTTTTGAGACGAAAGTTTTTTTAGTGTCTGTGTACTTTAAATTCGATTTGTCTGTGTAAAAAATGTTATGCATACGATGTTGGCTACTCCCCCCCTAACAGTTTAACTTCTATTATTTACTAAGATTTATCATCATTTCAAGTGTACATAAAGTTTTTTCACTTTCCAGTAATGTGCATGCGCAAAACATTGGAACTCTGAAATTTTGCTAAGAAAGTCTTAAGAAGGTTCTGATGCTGCAATCATGAGAGTTAAGACAGTTTAAGTACTGGGCCAAAAAACTTTCTTGCAACAAAAAGTATACACGTTTTATTTCATAAAAAAGCACATTCTCTGGCTTCAGCCTGGATTGTCCTTAATATTTCGTCGAATCCAGCATTAAATATTTCTTAAATCTGAAGATTTACAATTATAATAACAACCCAGACTAGGCAACTGTGATGCAACAAAATGATATTCAAGGTTTTCAAGGCATGTAATGGAGTTTGATTAAAAATTGTGTTGCAAAAACAGATTTTTCAAATTATTGTTTGAAATTCAGCCTGCAATGTTTCTTAATAATTGCCTAATTTCACCTCATATTTCTTATAGACATATTTCTTGTTGAAACAAAGTGTATGCTTGAAAGAATTTGTGATTAGGTTATGAGAATATCACTAGTTCATTATTTCGTTTATTTCAAGCAACAGAAAAAATGCTGTTGACTTATCTAAAATCTCTTGTTGACTCACAAAATTTAAGTTTAAGGAGAAATCTTGAATAGGCACTGACAAAGTTCAAAACACTTGAAGAAGAAAGGCGCCGTCTCATTTTATGAACGCATCTTATATAACCCAAACATTCCTACATGCACAGCCAAGAATGAAGAACGCCTAAAAATAGACTATAAACCCAAAGTTTACTTGGGCCCAGGGGTGTAGAGCTGGGAGACTCACGGAGGGCTCAGCCCTCTAGTTATTTTTGTCCTATTTTTGGGGGCTAGAGCCCCCTAGGTATTCCAAACAAACACTGATTCAGAGGAACAAATGACAAGGCAATGACCGTGATACTTTTTCTAAAGAGAAGTTCCTCCAACGGCTTCATTTATGTTGAACTTTGTCATAAAATTAAACCATCTTCTTTCCAAAGAAGTTACTTTTCAACCTTCTTCAGTGGCGAAAATTGTGTGAAGCCCTCCCTTCCCCAACAGATAAAACCGCTCAATTTGCTGGACAACTATATCTCTTGAGTATCTCCTTGCTGGATCGGAATTTCAGTTCACATTATGGCGTAGACTATCCCTCTTTCGGCGCACTAGCGTGAGATCTTGTTTCTAGTGTTGGACTAGACGACAGTAAAAGCAAGAGTCATCGTAACTTCTTTGTATTTCGGTTTTAAGTTAAAGGATAAGTTTTTGCTTTGGGAACAGGTATCAATTGTGATAGCAGCCTTCATACAATGTTCCCAAGGGGCTTTTTCTGCCGTTCTAGAGGGCGTAGCTCTGAAAAGCTTTTCTAGGGGCAAGACCCCAGACCCCCATCCCTCTCCCTCTGCGCTTCTACAATAGTCCTGTGTTGTGAAATGCCATATAGGGCTTGTGTGCTTCCATTTTCAGTAGTGCTAGGAGCTTCTAGCAAATTGGTTAATTCATCTCCGCCGTGAATTACACTTGACATAAATACAACTTAGTATCAATCAATTGACATTTTTCATAGTTGGCAAAGACGACGTTTTTTTCTACCACTAACTACTACTGGAGTGATATTCTTTTCAATCTATTATCAACGTATAGGTGTAACTATCGCAGGGCAATATCCAGAATTTTAAATGAAAGTATAAACGTGACGCCCTTGACCTTCTTTTATGTAAGTTTTAAACTGGGAGCTAGCCTCTTTTAGTTTGAATGACAATGCCCATTACCAAGTAGCCTCGTTTTGGAATACAATACAAAGCCTCGTTTTGAAATACGTGAATATATGCATAAGCCCGCCTAGTTATTAATCTAGCTCCACAGCACTGCTTAGGCCCCATTTACACGAGAACGGTTCCACGTGAAACTGTACCAACATTGGTACGGATAGGTCTTGCGTTTACACGGGACCTAATGGAACCGTTCTAGACAGAACCGCTAGCCATACGCGAACAAGTCAACAGGAAACTCGCCTGACAATATCTGATGATAAATGAACATATTTGCTCGCAAAGAAAATTCTGTGTAAGGTTTGGAAGAACAAATGT
>OLMO02000238.1:11479719-11510208 GCA_900291935.2 Cassiopea xamachana | reverse complement strand
GAGAGTCTCTGCAATGGTTTGTTTTCATCTTCTTTTTTGCAGAATTATGCGTAGTACAACACCGCTACAGCCTAGCCTGCTAAATAGACTAACCTATCTACCACAATCATTCAAGTCTTTAAGCACAAATATATATTATTTGCAGTAGTTTTGTACTTCTGCGTACGGAATAATCACTAGATGTAGCGTTTCTTCTGAGGTTTATTCAGTCAAACCAACGTTGCTTATTGTTTTCTGCCTCAGACCTCTTAGGGCATGACATAGAGTTTTTTAACGTGCAGTTCCACACAAAGTGTGCAGTTCTAAAAAGTTTGTGCAGTTCAAACGAAAATATGTGCGATCCATAGGCTTATTACTTAGTGACCCAGGGATGTTAGAAAGTAAATAGGAGTATGGTAGATTTTGGTATGAACTAATAGGAGAAACACAATCCATAAATTGAATTGCTAAAGGTAGTAGCCTCTATCTACACCTTCTCGCCAAAAGCAGGCAGTTTAATTCCATCTGCAGGCAAAAGAACGCAGCATCACTGGGCTTTATGTGCAGTTCTAAGTTTTTCTTACAATATCCCTAGTATAACAGAAAACGTGAAAGTTGCTCATCGAAATATATATATATATATATATATATATATATATATATATATATATATATATGTAGCTTCAATTTTTTCAATCACCTATTCCTTCCAAGCACCTAATTATTAATTTTAAGGCAATTTTCTAACCTCCTAATTATTCCATACCCCCGATTATTCAGCACTCCAGCTTATGTAGCTGCTTTAATGAAACGTGTATGCTGTAACATCACTTTTCCACCATCTAAATGGTGAAAAGAAAGAAGATGCTTTGAATAAGACTCTAGAACACGTGACAGACCATTACGTTATCTGTATCGTGATTGGTCAATTCGCCTGTTTTGTCCAACAAAACCACGGTTTTTTGTGGGCAAAACAAGTGCATTAACCAATTATGATAAAGATGACGTAATGGTTTGTCATGTGTTCTAGAGTCTTGTCGTAGT
This sequence comes from Cassiopea xamachana, assembly GCA_900291935.2. Taxonomy (NCBI): domain Eukaryota; kingdom Metazoa; phylum Cnidaria; class Scyphozoa; order Rhizostomeae; family Cassiopeidae; genus Cassiopea; species Cassiopea xamachana. The sequence goes on along the minus strand of OLMO02000238.1, from coordinate 11,509,185 downwards.
TTATACAAGGGTGCACATTATGGGAGGATGAAGTGTCTTGCCATGAATCTACTTTTTCTCTAAAGAATAAAATATGCGATCAATTTTTTCTTCAATATTTGCTGATCAGTCCTTTTATATAAGTCATTATCACAAGTATAACTAAAAGGTTATACAATTACTGCAGCTTGACTGAAAATTTAAGCACATCAAACTTTGAGAAAGGTTTACATTGTGTGGCTTTCCACTCTAAAGACGTCACAACCGTTTGACTGACGATCAAAAACTGATGAAAAAACTGATCGTGTATGTTAGCCTTAAGAATATGTACACTGATAGTCATTTTAGTGGGTGTAGCACTCTACACCACCCATGTGTACGTCCTTGAGTTTAAACTTCAAATCAGGTCGTAGCTATGACAGGTTCTGATAATGTGGTCATATCTATAGCGATACAACCGTATAATAAGAAGAATCTTTTTAAATTCTCTGTTGTCTAAATAGCTAATCTACTATTGCTTTAGGTGAATGCAAATGACGAAGGTGGCATAATTATGGGAAACTGGGGAAGAGATTTTTCTGGTGGAGTAGAGCCTTGGTCATGGACTGGCAGCACTGAAATACTTCAACAGTACATGAGAACAAAGAAGTCAGTAAAATATGGACAATGTTGGGTGTTTTGTGGAGTTGCAACTACAAGTGAGAATTTCTCAAACCTCATATGTGCTTACAATAGAAATCACCAACCACCACGCCCCGCTTAACTCCCAATTCGGCCCCAGTGCTTGCGGAAAAAGTGCATGAATTCTTGAAATAACATGCTGCATTAGCAAGGCGCTGTTGTTTCCCTTTCAATTTGCAGTTTTTGTAGTCTAGAAGCTGCACTTTCCCACAGTAGCCCCCAATATCAACAACTCTATCTGATATGAAGTCATTGTCAAAGTCTTTTCCCGCGCCAATGGGGCATAAGGCGGCGCATATCTCCGTTTCTATAGACCTAGGCCACGCATCTGCGAATGCAGTGAAAGTTACAGCTGGGGGCTGGTCCACTGGTAGCTCCACGTGTTTAACTTTCCCACTCCATTCTCATATGTCGAGCGCCAGACGAGAAGGCAGTGAGTACCATTTTTAAAGTCTGCCGTATGACTCGGCCGGGGCTCCAGCCCATGACCTACCACTGGGCCATCAATCCAGCTCTATCTAAAATAGGGCTCTGTATTTTCGGAATCTGGTCCCAGCAAAGTTAGTGTATAGTGAACTTGACCTAGATGCACAAAAAGGTTGGTGACACCTGGCTTACGATATAGTCTTCCTTCAATACCGCTTCCAGCAGGCTCTGACCTATTCAGCTTTAGCTCTTTACAGTTGCAGTCATGTTACTTAATAGCTCATCTGATTGCACCTTTACCAGGCTTGATCATTTCTAGCCATGAACAAGTCTTTTTAAATAACTCATTTTTTGCACCACTCACTTAGGTGTAAGAACATGCCAAAGCTGCAGAACACGTCAAGCTTCTTTGGAAACTTTTTTATGTATTAAGTTTCATATTTACAATTGAAGCATGAAGTTCAAGGAAGCTTTAGATGAAGCTTGCATTTACGTGTTCCTACAGCTAAAATGCAATGCACTTTTTGATAGTACTTTATGGCTGAATAGATGTTTTTACAAATTTCTTAGAAGAAATAAGCATGGAAATTCCTAGCAAGCTTTCTTGAGAGTTACATTTTCCCGACAAATAGGGTGTGGTTTCCATCTATTTGCCAGCTCACAACAGCAAAACTTCTTCTTGGGTTCCTTGAATGCAAAAAATGGAAAAATTCAGCGATAGCAATGGCAAATTTTGTGATTTCTAACAAGATTGCTGTATGGAGAGGTGCAATACCCCCCGTATCCCACGCCTGGAGATAGGTTTTAAGTAATGGTCCCAAGCACGGAACTGGAAGAAATGCCATAGGGACGAAACCTGCCTGTACAATCACTTTGGGGGGAGAAGCTTAATTTTGTTGTATAAATCTCCTTGCTGATATTTCTATTGGGAGGCAAAACATGCAAAACTTTTCTTCTGGGAAAGTAACCCAGTAGCAATAGCTGGTGGTTGCACAAATAACTTCTTTTTGATCACACGTCACATACGTCTTTTTTAGTTATGAGAGCTCTTGGAATCCCTACAAGAGCAATAAGCAACTTTAATTCGGCTCATGATTCCGATTCAAACTGCACATACGATCGCTTCTATGATGAAAATGGGGAATACCTGCCAAAAATGTCTGGAGATTCGTATTGGTAAGTGTACACAAGAACTTAAAGCATCAAATTCATATTAGGCCTAAACAAAGTATCGCTTGCTTTCTTTGAAAAGCCATTTTGTACAATTGTCTGACTTAGTCAACAATTTATAAGTGCCGAAGTTCTTTACCAATTGAGCAATTCCAAAAGTTAAAGATGCATCACTCTTATATTTGATATCTTTACGATTATATATGATGCTTCAGTACTTGAAGATAGCAGCAAAACTTAGCAAATGGCATATATGTTGTGAATCATGCAATTAAAAAACCTTGCATGAAATATATGTAGATTGAAGTTGTAAATAGTTTTCCACACTTGCTATATATTGGGGTACTTTTATGCTATCAAAAATGCTTCTGGGTAAAAATTCAGATATGAGTATAGATCACTTGAGCCTAACTGCTCTTATTAGAAAAGGAATTCCAAAGGACTAAAGTTTTGCTTGGTTTTGCAAAGGAACTTCCATTGCTGGAATGATTGTTGGATGGCTAGGCCAGATATCGCACCAGGATATGGCGGATGGCAAGCTGTTGATGCGACACCTCAAGAAAGAAGCAAAGGTAGGATGGGTTGCTCAATGTGGTAGTAGAAATACTAGTGCTGTAATCGTTGTAGATTAGGGTTAGAACGACTCCTAAGAACCCAAAAGCTTTTGAGACCGAGAAAGAGCCTCTCAAAAGTTTCAAGAGATAAGATTTTTTAGCATTATTTGAAGTAGAAGCTAGTATCGGAGCTCAATCTTTCTGAATTCGTAAGGACCCTTGGTGTTTCTGTTACGCCATTGGGAGAAACATAAGGCATAAGGTATCAAATCAACGATATCTCCTTTAGGCCCTTAAGATATTATTCTCGCTGGATCAAATTTGAGTTCTATCCATACTCATACCTTAAGAAAGTAGTTGTAGCTTTACCAGTTTTCTAGTGATGACATACACAATATTATGCTAACGTGATTTACGAAGTTGAATAGATTTCACATCGAAGCTAGTGGAGAGTATTCACAAACTTTCAAATCCGTCACAAAAATTTAGTTTTGCCACCAATTCCAATGAATACTGCCCCTGCAATCTGCATTTCATATTACCAAGTGTTTAATTGTTACCTTAGGTCTTTTTCAACTTGGACCAACACCCATAAAAGCAGTGAAGGAGGGCAATGTAGAGATGAAATATGACGCAAAATTTGTATTTGCCGAAGTCAATGCTGATATGGTATACTGGAGGCGTGAAAGGGCTGGGGGAGCTTTCAAACCATTTAACATACATCGAAGTATTATTGGTAAGTTTGCTCTGAGGCAGATTCTTCTTATTCGGAAAGTTTTCAAGCACCTCCTGTTGATATTTTGAACTTATTCTCGTTAAAATCACGAGGCCTTATTAGAAGAAGATCAATGTTTTAGGAATCCAGAAGTACCATGTTTTTAGAATTTGATGTAATTAGCAATTGGTAGCTGCTTTTAAATTAATTAAAGCTAAGATTACTTTTCAATTATCTGTCAATAGCTATGATATAGCACAAACCTGTTGGCTTATCCTTGGCTAATGCCAAAAGGAAGGATCATTCTAAGAGACTTACAGATTGAGAAAGTTTAAAGTTTAATATATTCAACTTTCAATTTTAGAAAAAACTGAACTAATGCTCATTCTATTCTTTTAGCTGAAGAATTGGTCTATTTTATATATTAAAGGAAAAGCCCAGATTAGTTTTAAAGAAAATTTCCGGCCTGAATTGTTGGGATGCTGAGAAGACAACGGTCATCCCCAAAGGGAATCTAAGAGCATGCGTAGAAAGCATATTTTCAGCTTGACATGATTGTGGACGGTGCTATGGGAAAATGCATAGCTCGCGCATGGCAAGAAATCCCCCGGCCAATGATTGGCTTTAAACTTCAACGGCTAAACAATAGGTTTTAACAATATATGGAGCCCTCAGCATCTTCAACAAGACTGACATTGTCTAAAGGACTAACTTGAATGGAGCTTCATGCAAATTTTATCGCAAGAACTTTGTGCTTCACGAATTATAAAAACTTAAGTTCATAATTATCTTCTTTAAAACATTTCATATTTTACACTCCTTACAGGTCAGTATATATCAACGAAGGGCATTGGAAAAAATAACTGGAACAGAGTTGATATCACTGAGGATTATAAATATCCAGAGGGATCAACGCTTGAGGACATTGCCGTAAGAAGAGCTCTTCGAATGAGCAAAAATCCAGATATTCGACCAAGCAGTAAAGACGTCAAATTCACTGTACGAACATCCAGCTACGTGTATGTCGGTGATGATGTAAGAGTCACTATAGAGATGAGAAACACAGGGTTGAAGACGTTGCATGTCCAAGCAACTCTGAGTGGCAATGTTGTAATGTATAGCGGAGTTTCGCTGAGCAGGATTCCGTCTGAAAAAACAGAAGTTCAACTTGGTCCTTATGCATGTACGTATAGGGATAACTTACTGGAATAAATGGGTGTTAGCAATGGGTTCTAACTCTCAGGCCCTAATATTATCAGTACTATGTCAAGATAAAACATACTTCATTAACTTTCATTGTAAATCGTGTTTGTAGCAAGGCCGATTTCAAAGTTTGCAAGTGCAAATTTGAGGCTTTTTCTCAAATGATTCTGCCCACCCAGAAATGTGCGTAGTATGATGTTGAAAGTTGTGAAAGGGTGTGATGCATTTTTCTTACTTGCACTTTATAGTACGCAAAGGAACATAAAAATAACAGACAAGAACTAGACTGGTTTAGATTGTGAGCCAAATATCAAGTGTGAGCTGACGCTGCACACCTGAAAACAAGTGCACACTTGCACACCTGACTCTTTGCTCATGCACACTTCAGATCTCATCAAAGTGCGCTATACTCTGCAGATGCACTAACAAGTAGACAGCGAGTTAATGATTGTGTTAAACCTGCATGAACAACGATATTTCTATGGTTAAAACTAACTGTATTGACCGCTTCCTTGCAGCTACTCGTCATGTTGTCAGAGTATCAGCAGAAGAATACTTAAAAGAAATAAAAAACAATCCAAGGTTGAGTTTGCATGTAATGTGCTTTGTAAAGGAAACTGGACAAGCTTTTGCTGAAGAGGAGATTGTAACAATATGGCGGCCAGATTTGACATTCGAAGCACTTCCAAGACGTTGGTTACTTGGCAAGCAGCTTACATTTTATGTACGAGTGAAAAATCCTCTGGTTGTTGCATTAACTGATTGTGTTCTTCGAGTTAATGGAAATCTCATTAAAGGCCATCTTGTTCTACCTCAAAAGTGAGTAAATATAGATTTATGAGATTTATTCGCATCACATGTTGATTATGCATTCGCATCATATTGTTACATCAGCTTGAATAGCCGCAGATTGTGTAACATCCTATGATGTTTATCGCAGTTGACAAAACGTTTGTTGGCGCTATGAACGAACACTGGTACAAACTGCTACTCATGATATTTCATATGAAAATGTCATTTATACAAAAATATATTCCTACTGTGAATACTTACAATATATTTTTATTTATATTATATTTTCGTATAGAATTTCACTGAGTAGCATTTGTAGAAGTCTGAAATATATAAATAACATACACTACTAAAGGAAAACCCCAAGAAACTTCTCAGTTTGAGAAAATGCTTTTAATAGCAACCGGTTAAAAATTAGGAAGCCAGTTCCATTCATCTACAACCAAAACTAGTATAGGCACATCTTCCATGCCCCTAGTCAGGCCTGTGTTTCAGAGTTGGCAAAATTGTCCTGAAAGATCACGTGGTACAAAATCTGAGAGGTTATTTCATGCTTTATATTATCACAATCAAGTGAATAATGTGTGTGCAGGAAGTGATTGAACGTTCTAGCATGTTACAAGCACCGAGGTTGAGGAGACCTTTTCTTAGCTACAAATAAAGTAAAAATAAAAAATACAAAAAGTTTCCAGGGGTGGCAAAAAGCTGGCATCCAGTTGCTAAGGGGTGGCAGTTGCTACCCTATGCCACCCCATTGCTATGGGCCTGAATATCATCCCTACCTTGTTTATGCTTTTGGTATTGAGTTTTAGCCAGAATTAATGCTAAATTTCAGATTTTCGATGTATTCTGGTGTCTGTACCATTCTTATGGCATTTAACGTGTGGTGAGAATTAGGAATTATTAAAGAGCTTTTATAACTACAATTTGCTAATTGAAGGTCCAAGAATGAGGAAGTTGTAAAGCTAGGCCTTGGGCTAGGTTCCCTATATATATATATATATATATATATATATATATATATATATATATATATATATATATATATATATATATATATATATATTTATCAAAGCTAGTATAGGAACATAATGGAAGCACAAACACATCTATCATGTGTTCCATGTTCTTCATGGATTGCTATGTCTTCTTTCCTAAAAATTCATTGTTAGTTGAGCTTGACACACCTTTTATTCTCCTAGGAATGTTCCTCCTAATGGGAGTCTGCAGATGTCTGTTGTTCTCATGCCTGAGGTGAGCCATGTCTTGATTGTTCTTTTACTAGCACAAGTAAAAAGCTGTACCTGTAGAAGTCACCTTAAGTCTGTTAATGTACTGGTATTGCCAATAGTGTGGTTTACACTCTGTATTCCACCGCTGTATACGTATTTAGGCATAACTTTTATCATGAGTCAGCAGAACCGTCGAGAGGAGGGTGGGTGGCAAAGTGCCTAGGGCCTCAAGCTACAAGGGACCTCTTAGCACCTAGGGCTGGAGGCCTCATACAGTTAACCATCAGTAGCTTTCCATATTAAATTTCTAAACCCTGAAAATTTTCTGCTCCTTTCGCTCGCAGGGGAATCGACTTCCTCTTTTGTCTCGGGGTCTAAAATTCTCTTGGCAGCCCTGTGAGTCAGCGAAAATGTTTGACAAAGTCTCTATCGCGTATGCTACAAAATCTGTCAGTACATATTAGCCAGAACTGTTGAGCAAAAATCGCAATGTCATGCTACTAACATCTTCAAGTAGGAGCAGACAAGAATGCTATAAGTGCTATTATGGGACTCATATCCAGCTCTTATGTGGGAGCGAGAATGTAAAGGATGCACTATCTGTTCGTTTGACTTTTCCCTTTTATTTTGCTTTTGCATAGAATATTGTACTATCAAGTCCAAAACTCATCTAGGGATGTTTATCGATAAGCAGAGACTGAGTATGAATTTATTGTCAGTGTCGCAAGACTAAGACCCCCCCCCGTGGCGTGTTTCCTTTGATTAAAGTCTCTCTTTTTCTACAATCATGGTTTGCGTCACTTCTGGACTTTGTACATAACGCATGTATGTTATCTGACTTTCTTTTTGCTTACAGTTTGATGGCGAAAGGGATATCAATGTGGCATTTTCCTCAAAACAGATTGGAGGATTCACAGGTCATGCCTTTGTAACAATAAGACAACATAATTATTTTTATTAAAGGATTTTCTCAGAAAGTTAGCAAATTCTAGGCAAATATTTATTAAATTTCATAATGCATATACTGCTGTATAACACTTTTCTTTTATTCATTGTGACTCTTTTCTCTGGATTATTGTATATGGGGCCATTGAAAAATTATGTCACACTAATTTTGGGATTATTAGATACCCACTCACCCTTGTTACACTTTGTCACAAATTCAAAACTACCCAGCCACTTACCTCTAATGTGTGATGTCACATTACTGAATTTCAATAGGATATTTTTCTGCTTTTGCAATAATATGTTCATTGTCTTTTTGATTGAAATTGGTGTAATTGAAAAAGTGAAAATGACCAAAATGGCATCAAACTAAGATTGCTAGATTATTTTTAGATGTGGAGTTAAAATTGTTCTAAAAAGGGTCAGACTTGCTATTTTGAGGCCAAATGTGCTAAATATCAAGTTTTTTTTAAAATGTAGCATCACGTTCTCAAAGGACTCACCCACCCACCTGTTGTCACATTTTGTCACAAAAAGCAAAAGATCTCACCCCCTTTGCGTGACTTACTATGTGAATGGTCCTTAACATGGAATGTCAAGCTAGAGCATTGAAACTAGTGCTGTAGAATTAGATCGATAGCTAGGAGCCCAAATATAAGGGCAGTGGACACAGAGGGGCATCAGCCCTCACTTATCACAAAAGCCTCCTTGAAGCTTGCAGAGCTGCCTAACACTCTTTTTTTATAAGAATACCTAACTTGTCCAAGCCTCAGTATTCTTAACTGTGTCTGATTTTGCACCTATAATTATTCTTACTTGCATAACTTCGTCTAAAAATTTAAGGAATATATTCCAATCTTTTTTGATGTTTTACTACATAATAAAACAAAGCAAGAGTTTATATTTTGCATCGATAATGCAAAAGTACATCTGAAGGCAGTATTATAACCGCGATTATTACTTGGATACAAAAACAATTCTTACGTCTTGATGAAGCTTGAGCCTCATCTTCAGCTCTCTTTGAGCTTCAGCTTGAAAACAATTCTTGTAAATCGTTCTTAAATTTCAGTGATTTTGAGCGTTAATATTCATATAAACTTTATTCTTATAAAAAAGGAGTCCAGTCTGCTTGCAAGATTGCGACTAAACACGCATGCTTTCCCTTCTTGAAGGATTCCTACGTACCTGGCTAAGGGGCACCATTCTTTCGTCTCTTTCATAGACGTGCCTTGTTATGAACAGGGTACAAGGAAATATTCTTATCGTAAGAACTGTTGGCCAATTGGAAGGAAAAATGAAGGAAGTGAAAGTTGCAAGGAAATATGAAGGAAATTTTTGAAACGAGTAAGGACATAAAAAGAAGCTTAAGAACTTAAGCTTGTACATTCAAAATTTCACGTTCTAATTGATTTCTGTGCTTTATAGATGATTGTTTAGGAACCAGAAACTTTCTGATGGAGACTTACAACATGCTTTTGTTACAGGAAAGTGTTTTTTCGGCCCAGCTGTGAAACTTTTTTAGCATTTTCCAGTATCAAGACTTTCTTACGACGTTCTTAGCAAAATTTATGAGCTCCAATGTTGGCGCTTGGACGTAAATGGAACACAAATGGAAAGTGAAGTGATGATAAATCTCAGCAAACAACTGAATATGAACTGTTAGAAGTCAGCCAACATTACATATGTAACATTTTGTACACAGACAAATCAAATGTCAAACCCATATACTCTCCAATCCGGAATAGAGGGGGTGGTAGAAAGTGGGAGGGTTGGAAGTCTATAGCTTAATAGCCGGGAGTTCATAAAAAAGTGGGGGTTGGTAAAATGCCCTAGAAACACAGCATCTTACATACCTGCCAACATACTAAAATGGTTTCCATCCTCCTTTCCTAATACCACCATCATTAGTTTGACTTTTAGCTCAGTTGTCAGTGCATTTGACGAAAATATCGATGGACTTGAAAGGAAGATTGTGACAATGGCTCAGAATTTCTGACTCGCATTCAGAATATTAACATTTACACTGCCAAAGTGTAGAATATGAAAGTTCAGAATTCAAGTGTAGAATATCAAAGTGTAGGATATCAAAGTTGCTAAATCAAAGTTAGAATGTGAAAGAATTCTCATGGGTCTTGCATTTATTTCTGAGATAGAAATATAAAAGGTTAGGCCTGGCGTTATTTAATGCTTCATGAATTGTGAAAACATATTCTTACGTACAAGACGCCGTTTTTAGTGCTTTTGCTGCAAATAGATGTTGAAGGAAGTTGTAAGGAAAATTCCAATATTTGGTAAGGAAATTTTACCCAAAAAAGAAGGAAATTTGGATTTTAAACAGTGGAAGCATTGGTTATGAAGCTAAGATTTTGGTGTACGTTATCATATAAGAAGCTAACAGCGTGGCCTAGAAAAAACGTGAGATATGAAGACTCTAGATCCAGTAGGGTGTGCTGTGGGGAATAATGATATAGCATTTTCCAATGTGTTTATAGTCTTTCACACCTACTAAGTCTACTGAGAGCTGTAGCCCTCTGTAGTAATTTATCAAAATATTTTTGAGTGGGTGGGGATGTGGCAACAAAGTTTACCGAAAAGCTACAAAATGTCCCAGAATTAGCGACAAACAATGATCGCCAAGTAAGATTTTGCCGACAAGCTATAGAATCACCGACGGTTATGGCAAAAGTGGGGGGATGTGACACCCCCACACCCCGTAATTTGGTGGCTGAGTTGCTCCATCACTGCATGCAAGCTTTTATGAGACACTGTAATGAACTTGCGGATTTCAACAACAACAGTATAGTATTCAATTGCATGGTATTAGATGATGATGACCGTATTAATCACTTACTACAGATTATTAAGTAAATTATTTGTAAACCTCTGGAGTGATCAATGTATAATGTTTCTGTAAATTAACTATATACAATTTCATGCAATAGTTTACAGAGACGGTTAGCTTACATGAATGATTGCCTTGAAATGTAAATATTTGCCTACAAATGTACATTGTAGAGAACGGACACACTAGCTTCACAATCGCAGTCATGAACTAGGAAACTAGGTCAACCATTTGGGTGGCAGGCGTTTGCTCAGAGTGGCGCCGATGCAAACACAACTATTTCTAATGTGACTTTTGGATGTGGGTGTCACACGCACACAGACCACAGCATTGTACAATTTATTTATAGCTTTTTATCCACGTGAGAAAAAGACTTTCATACCGCACACGATGGAGCCATTTTTCTTGCTTGTCTTCATAAAACGCTCGAGAGAGACAAGTGCACTCTCCTTTTACTAGAGAAAAGTTTATAAGAAAATGAGGCTCAAATGGCCCAGGGGCTCTGTGAGTCAGTTTCAAGGGCTCAGAAGTAAGCATTCATTATGTTTTTGCTTTGGGTGAAATTCATGTTTTATGGCTTTGTTTTCTGTACTCAATGATTTGTGTGCAACTGATGCATGGTGCAGTTTGTGAACTACACTTCTCTTTTTATGAAAACAATTTTATAATAACACGAGCCTGAAATTTGGTGGAAAATTAAGAACAAATTGAGAACACGCCTGAGCCTAAAGTCTTATCATCAAATATATTTTTGGAAAAAGATGCAGAAAAGGACATGAAGCATCCTTATCTTGTTAACCTGAGGAGAATTGACAGCCTTGACACTTTTTGTCTTTGATTTTCGCAAATTAGTTCCTCCTAGCAAAACAAGATACTGTGCTAGCATTTTCTAGCTAATAGTTTACAAAATATTTTCAACAAAAAACATAAATATGCAAGAGACCTCATCTTGGTTGTAACATTAGGCTCTGAATCAATCAACATATCCAACGTTGTCTTGTATATTGCCTTTCTATGCATTTCTAACTCAGCCTCACATTTTTAGGAAATATTGAAAACAGCAGGCCTGAAACTAATTGTTATTGGTTCTTATAAAAAGAGAGTAATACAGTTTATAGTTAAATGCATATCTTTTGAATTTGAAGAAAAAATGCATATACTATTTTTCCAGCAAGGAAGACTTCGATGAATTCATGCACGGAAATTGTAGGGCCAGTACCTAGAACAAAGTAAAGAACCACTGGTCTAAACCAATGGGTATTTAAGGGGCTGAATTGCAATCAAAGTTACTGCCGGTTAACAAGATTTAGAAGCACTGGGATATAGTCAAATCTTTGCTGATGTTTTACTTCATCGTGAGGCAAAAGAGAAGTGGAAGAGAATATTAAGTAATGCAGCGATTGTGCAAAAGCTAATAAAAATAATGCACTTTTTCTACATGCAATTAAAACTCTGCTGCTCAAAAAGTTAAGAAAGTTCAGTACTGAATTTTTGAGACTTAAGAAAGTTTTTTAGTGTTTATGTATGTGAAATTCGATTTATCTGTGTACAATATGTCATGTTTGTGATTTTGGCTACCCTCTATCAGTTAAACTTTTGATATTTATTAAGATTTATCATCATTTCAAGTGTACATGGAACATTTTCACTTTCCATTAATGTGCATACGCAAAATATTGGCACTCGAAAACTTGTGCTAAGAAAGTCTTAAGAAAGTTTTGATACTGGAATCGTGAAAAAGTTAAGAAAGCTTCAGTACTGGGTCGAAAGAAATGTCATATAAAAAAACGTGTATCATAACTCGAATATACAAAGATTAAAAATGTTGATGAAACTTCAGTTTTGCATTATTCTTTAAGTATTCGTAGATTTCAGCAATTTTAAGCCTTAATATTCTTATAAACTTTATTCTTATAAAAACAGAGTGTGGCAGGCTATGACAAACGTTGGAATAGCAAATAATACAAGTCAAAAAAGGGCCAATAATTTGCTTTGGAGGGAGTTAGCTTAGTGGCCTTGGGGCATGGGTTACCTTTTTTAAAGGAAAGTACTGAAGTATCAGTATCAGTTTTTATTCAAATGCAGAATTATGAGTTCCATTTCTAGAAGAGTGCAGAATTATGGGTACTTCTTTTGAAAAATACTGTAAAATCACAACGAGGGAAGCTTAGAAAGAAATGAATTTGACTTGAAAAATGTTGATTTTCTTGTGAAGGGAGTTTGCGTGATAGAGCATCCTTCTGGGAGTACAAGCATGTTAAATTTTCGGTTTTTATCTACAGTTTCTAAAAAAGAAGTACCCAAGATTGGATGGCGCCACTTAACTGAACAAGATTCAATTGGTACGGAGCGGGCTTGCCCGGCTTAATACTGATAAGAACTAATTTAATGACATTATTAATACATATCTTTATGGCAAGCCTCTTTGATGATACTTAGAGCTCCCACAAGTAAGAATGCAAAGTTCCAAAAGGAAATTTCTTATCGACCATGACATTTAACTGACTTCTGGGAATTATCATTATCCCAAGCAACTTTTACTTGGTCTAAAAATGGCAGTTTTTGCAAGTCATAGCCTTCCAAGAGACCGTACAAAAAAGATGGGCAAGCCCGCCGCATATTGCTTAGTGTTGTAACTTCTCCAGTATCGGAACCGGCCTAATGTGGCTTTATATTTTCACTTCATACAAGCTGATACGAGCTAAATTAATGATGTTTTCATTACATTTAGTTGGGGCAAGTCTCTTAGAAGATGACTAGGCCTTCTAGAGGCAAGAATCTTCAAAATAAATACAAATTGTTATGATACATAGTTTTCAAAGGCAAATTTCCTATTGATTGCAACATTTAACTGACTTCTAGGAGGTCTCATTCTCTTACGAAAGCTCTACTTGGTCTAGTTTACGCATTTATTACAATCCATTGCCTTGCGCAGGCGCGCAACTAAGGGGGGTCTTGGGAGTCTAGACCCCTGCCCTGTTCAACAAATGAACACAAGTGCCCTTTTTGTAGTGTCCTCTCTTAATCAAAAACGGCGCTTCCCTAAGAAGGAAAAGGCGCGACTTTCAACATTTTATGGGGGGCTTCGTCCCGGCCCCCATTTTCCTCGCCTGCTGTGATAGGAAATAGCAAAAAGAATCATTAGTTTTCAGAGCAACGATATCAGTTAACCTAACACAGTATTTTCTCCACTTATGGATCTGGAAAGCAATATTTACAGGCCGTATCTTCTTTTGAAAGTTTTAATGTGCCTTTTTTCGTGGATTGGACCCCTGTATTCGAAAATGCTTAGTTGCGCGCCTGCTTGCAAGAGACCGCACGAAAGAAATTTACAAAACAACGCCACTTCGACCATTTTATGGCGAACTTCGATAATTTTCGACCAGAGAAGATAAAAGTTCAATTATACGGAAAGACTGGCCGGATATCGATGAAACAAAACCTTGACTAATGCTATAACAAAGTATGACGAGATGAGGTTACTTGCACAAGCTTTGCAATTTGCTATTGACAAGATATTTTCGGAGGGCAAATATATGCTAGATTTCGGGGCGTTTTGTGACGTTGCTGAACAACCAACCTACATTTTGAACCACAATGGCACGGCACGCTCCGTCCTTTCCTAGGCCATCATACGTTTATCTAAATAAAGGCAAATATCAGGAGCGCCAAAACCAGGGGGTAGTGCCCCCAAGTTGTTGCATAGGATAGTATTTTCACTTTTCCACACCTTTTTCCAGAAGAGGACACGATGAAAGACTATTTTCTATTTGTTCATGTCAAAAGCGTTGAAAGCAATGCTGTCAGGGGCGGTGCTACGGGGGTGTTGTATGGTGCAACACCCCCAAGAACTGAAAATCATGAATTTATTCGGCAGATTTGAGATTTTCAGCGGTCCACTCGGCAGAAAAAACACCTGTCCCACCGTGTGCTTTGACCGTCGCAAACAATAAGATTTCCACTTTCAATACCAAAGTTTAGTCTTCCATTTCGTACAAAATTGATTGGAGGCTGGGGCTATACTTTCAATCCCAAAATAAAGATCAATCATGAAAACATGTTTTCCTACACGCAAAAGGAGGGCATTTTCTGACTTTCTAGAGCGACTTATAATATAAAATCTTTCTTGGGGGCAAGCCCCCAGACCCCCAGATGTCTCTCAAAGAATTCGATATCTTGGAACGAGAAAAGTGCCTCTTTATCGATGGCCTACAGGCCAACTAGGGAGCTCTATAGGTCTAGACTCCTGCCCTTTTCAACATATGAATGAAAGTGCCTTTGTTATAGTGCCCTCTCTTTTCAAAAAGGGCGTTTTCTCAACATGGAAAAGCCTTGGTCGAACAAAATTTTCTGGGGGTTTCGTCCCCGGCTCTCCGTTTTCCCTTTCTTGCCGTGATAAGAAATGGCAATAAGAAAAACTTCCCTTCAGAAGCAATGATATCAGTAAACCTCCTACACTATTCGAAGGCTATTTCGTCTTCAACAAGTTTTGGCGTTAATTCGACCCCAGCCCTCTAAAATTGCTACCTGTGCGTCTTACATAATTTGCAAAATGGTTTAAAGACAGCTTTGGTTTACAAAATTTGAGTTCACATTCCTTACTCGGCAGCTGGAGACCTGACACCCCCCGAAGAATTTTTTCTAGCAACACCCCTGGATGCTGTATCCAACCCAAATAAAGCCCTAGCCAAACGACTCGATTTTTCACTAGATGTTTTGTCGAGTAAAAACTCGAGTGAAAAATCGGGTCGTTTGACTAGTGCCTAAGCAGAATTCTGAGATTATTCTCAACCTTAGTCACCAGGCCCCTTTACTTTGAAAGTCGTTTCGACGCCCTTGAAAATCGTATGGTGCATGATGGAAATATTAAAGGTCTTATAAATATGTGATACAACGTCATGTGTGCCAACGATGGGTTACATGTAAAATAAGCTCTCTAAGGCGCAATGTGCATGGCCTTATCCATTTCACATTTCAAGCTGTAGTAAAACTTTCCCTCTCAAACAGGCCTATTTTCAAGC
Source organism: Cassiopea xamachana (assembly GCA_900291935.2). Taxonomy (NCBI): domain Eukaryota; kingdom Metazoa; phylum Cnidaria; class Scyphozoa; order Rhizostomeae; family Cassiopeidae; genus Cassiopea; species Cassiopea xamachana. The sequence goes on along the minus strand of OLMO02000238.1, from coordinate 11,493,625 downwards.
AGAGTTAAAGGGTTCACCCACCAATGCCTTTCTTTTGCGTGGGTCATCGTGTCCCTGCAAGGATTCCTAGGAAAGTTTGACGCTTTTTGACCTCTCCATCAATAGAAACAGCTAGTTCAGTGAACAAATAATGGACATGCTATTTTCGATACTTTTCTTCTATCTATTCGCTTCGGTTTTTGTCACGGAAAGTAATTGGATTATCGAAAATTCTTGAAGAATTTTCAATGTAAAACTTAATCGCTACTCAAAGATCTCAAGGCAACATAAAGATAGCTGAAGCAAATGGACTCAATTATGTACACGTAAATGCTTTTTGACTGAAACATGCCTATTGCCTAGACGGCAACAAAGATTAAAAGACCCCTTGTACACGATACCGGATTCAGGTGAATCCGATATGATCATATGGATATGATTTCATGCCTGATTGACAATGAGGCTATACACGATTTTTTTATAAGAAACATGTCTATAAGGAGCACTGGGCTGAAATTTGGCAAAAATTAAGAAACATTTAAGTATTATGAATTTCAAATATTAACTTGAAGAAATTGTGTTTACTGGCAAATTTTTAATCAAATTAGCAAGAAAATAGAATAAGCATCTATTAAATGCCTCACAAAACCTGAGCATCCTCTTCCATGCATCACAATGGCCTAACCTGGGTTGTCGTTGTCGAATTTAAATCTAAGAAACATTTAAGGAACATTTACAGCTGGATTTGATGAAATATTAAGAAACATCCAGCTGAAGCCAGAGAGTTTGTTTCATATAAAAAAACGCGTACTCAAGAATAGTTTTCAACAACGAGAATTACCTCATTATTGATCACGTATGAAATTATAAAGGAATTCATGTTTCTTCATGATACCTTAATCATTCTGCGTCGCATTGATGTGCACATTGAATTTATAACGCGGTCTCAGGAAGTGGATAAAATACGAGAAGCTAAGAATGTTCTAGAGATCCATCAACACTTTAATAAAAATATTGTGTGTGGTCAATCTTTGAATCTACGAGATGAACATGTCAGAAACTTAAAGCTACAATAGTTATATAATGGATGGGATATTAATAGTCATATAATAGATCGAATATGCACTCTTTCCTTACAAGAATATCTAACTTTTCTGTGAGCCTCAACATTCCTAAATTTTTCTGATTTTAAGCCTAGAATTATTCTTAAACAATTCTTAAATACCAGACGTAACTCTTCCTGAAAATTTAAAGAATATATTCCAATCTTTGTTGATGTTTTACTATATCATAAAACTAAACAGAAGTTTACATTCTGTATCTAATGCAAAAGTACATCTGAAAGCAGTACATTTCTTTTTTATAAGAGCGGTTTTTGGCCCAGTATTCAAACTGTCTTAACTTTTTCACGATTCCAATATCAAAACTTCCTTAGACTTTCTTTGTACAAATTATGGAGTTCATATATTTTGCGCATGCACATTAACAGGAATTGAAAAAGTTCCATGTACACTTGAAATGATGATAAATCTTAGCAAATAACAGAAGTTAAAGTGTTAGACGGTAGCCAACATCACATGCAGGACATTTTGCACTCAGATAAATCGAATTTTAAATATGTAAGCACTAATAAACTTCTTAAGTCTCAAAAATCCAGTACTGAACTTTCTTAACTTTTTGAGCAGCTGAGTACTACATTCTTGTAAACCATTTTCTTATTGAAAAGTGTGTATTGTAACTTGGTACAAGAAAATTCTTAAGTCTTGATGAAGCTTGAGCCTTGGGTTATTCTTAACTTTCAGCGATTTTGAGCTTCAGTGTTGTTATAATTCTTTTTTACAAAAAAGAAGAGGTTACACACAGTCCTGCAAGGATGAACAGCCTCGTTCCGTTTCTTTCAAATGCACTGCACTGCTTCTTTTTATAAGAAACATGTCTATGAGAAGCATGAGGCTGAAATTAGGTGAAAGTAAAAAACATTTAAGACACATTTGGAAACTATGGCTACAAGGAATTATTTGATCCAACCAGAAAGAAAGTAGAAATAATACTCATTTCATGCCTCAGAAAACCTGAACATCTCCATGAATCACACTTACCTAATCTTGGTTGTTTTTGTTATTGAAAGTCTAAAGAAGTTCAGAAACATTTAAGAAAAATTAGAAGCCCGAATTGGCGAAATATCAAGAAACAACTAGGCTGAAACCAGCAAGTTTTTTCTTACAAAATAACGTGCAATCAGGGGCGTGCAGAAGTAGGGGTATAGGAGGTGTCGCACCCAACTTTTGCCGAAAGTGCCAAAAATTCTATAGCTTGTCGGTAGTTGATCATCGTTTGTCGGTAACGCTTGGACATTTGCCGTGCCCACACTACGCAAACTAGCCCAGGCTCGGCCCAAGTTTTCAACAACCTGGGCCTGGCCCATGCTAGTGTGGATACAAAAAGCCTGGGCTCGGCCTAGGTTAACTTGGCCCAGGTTTTGAGTAGGACTCGGCCTAGGCCGAGCCCCGATTTGTGTATTGTGGACAGAAACTTGGGCCGAGCCCCGTTTTGATTAGCTATCACACAGGAGTACAGCATGTAGCAAACTGGCGAGAAAAATAGCAATTCATGAGAAAACCATAGAAAGCAGGCAGTGTTCTTATTACCGGGAGTTTTTTGAGAAAATTAGGAAAATGAGTGCATTTGCTGCTGACCATTGTGCACTAATAACCATTTGAGAGGATGAAGCAGTTTAACATTAGCGTTCAACGTTACTTTATCTACAGAACACAAGGCAAAATCTCAAACCTAGGGATTTCCCTACCACCAAAAGTTTCCCACTAGATTTCAGTCATGCTGGTTGCTCACATTTTGTGCAAGCACGCGGGTTGCATCTTAGGCTTTACCCATTTTGTCCATTGCAGTGTGGACACAAAATACACTTGGGCCGAGCCTGGGCTAGTTTTGTAGCGTGGACACGGCTATATAGTAGTCTGGGGTTAAATTTTTGTGCTACGCCCTCCTACTCAAATGTCTTTCGGCACGCCACTGCGTGCAGTACTTGTAAGTCGGATTTCGCTTCAGTCGGACTGTTTTGCCTAATGTCAAAATATCGTGTATGGCTATTGGAGATTTCATTGGCATTATATTTGATAACTTGCCTTCCAAATATAAATAGTTATGCCCTATCCACATACCCGCAATTTCTTTAAATACAGACCACAGCTTCCACTTGTAACACCACAAAATGAGTCAAGTCTACGGGTATTGCAACTGTAGGATTTGCAAAACGCGTACACTCTGTTTTCCAAACTAACAAAGGTTATTATAAAATTGAGACTCAAAATTTTTGTACCCTAGTTATAATACCGCATTCAGATGTAGTTTTGCATTACCAATACAAAATATACACCCTTGCTTAGTTTTATGATGTAGTAAAATATCAACAGAGATTGGAATGCATTCCTTAAGTTTTTAGGCGAAGCTACACCTTTGGCATTTAAGAATAATTTAGGAATAATTTTAGGTTCCAAATCAGAAAATTTTAAGAATATAGAGGCTCCGCAAAAAGCTAGACATTCTTATAAAAAGATAGTGCATTCATGGATTAGGGTGTTTATAACTTTAATATACCCTATCCTTATTGTGTAGCTATTCCGCAAACAGTTAAATTAGCTGTATATTAGCCTATAATTAAGAAACTAATGAATATCGGGATTCGGTATACCTATTTTGTGCTTTGTTGCAGAAACAAATAGTGGAATAATTCAGAGCTGTTGAACTTTTGATTACATTGCATCATATTTTTCTTACTTTCTATATTGTCATAAAAAGTAGTGGTAGTTAGCCAATTATACACTACGAATATTTAGCGAGGTTTATTATTGTATCTTAGAAAATTGTTCAATGACATGAAGTTTAACAATAGAATATAGGTATTAGAAGGGCATATTTGAGGACAAAACGTTGTATTCATACGGTGCTGCAAAGATAATTCGTGGTACTTTCATAGAAAGAACATTCTCTGCTCGCTAATCTGCAATTTTACTAAAACAAAAAATAGGTCATATCTATTGGGTTTCCATTAGAATTAAACATGGAAAATTAATGATTTCAGAACAATGGAAGGCTCAAGCTCCATTAAGGCATAGAAGTTTTGTACCTTCCAGCTATAATGCTACATTCAGCTTAACTTTGCATCACCAATGCAAGACAATAATTTCATAAAAATACTTACTTTTTAACTGATTTTCTTCAATTTTTCTGGTTTTGAACCTAGGACTACTCCTAAATCATTCTTAAGCACAACGAATTCCCCCCACACCTGTATAAGATACTTCTTTTTCTATGAATACCTAATTTTTCATCAAGACTCAATAATACTCATGTTTTCTGATTGTGAGCCAATGAGCATTTAAAAATTATTCCTAAGTACCAAAGGTGAAAATTTGTCTGAAAAGCAAAGGAAACATTTAAATCTTGGTGTTTGGTTGATGTTTCAAACAAGGAAGTTACTTCATGATAAATGACAGCAAGAACAGAACAGAACGACACATGATGAATCTATAATGCAAAAAGTAAGTCTGAAAGCTGTCTTATGTTTTTAACAAAAAATATTCTAAACCTTAATGAAGCTTGAGCCTTGCATTATTCTTAAACTTTCTTAAATTTCAGCAAACTTGAGCCTCAATTTTCTTAAAAATGTTTCTGTTGTACAAAGTGTGTACTTACTTAGAAAACTAGATAATTAAAGCTGATAAGGTGGTTGAAGCACCCAAAATGTTGTGTTCAACACATGCGAAAATTCAAAAAAGGAATTCAAAAAGCCAGCCTTGATTATGAACAACTGCAAAACGTGCCCAAAAGAAATATTAGCTGCAGCACACAGGCGCCGACTATGTGGGGGCTTGGGGGCACGAGGCATCACTGGGCAATACTGTGGGGGGGCTGAGCCCCCTGAAAAATGTGAGGAAGAACATTCCTTGGTCATGCAAATAACAGAAACCGAAGAACTGACGTGATAATAATGATACTACATTGACAGCTATATATACATATATATATATATATATATATATATATATATATATATATATATATATATATATATATATATATATATATATATATATATATATATATATATTTATATGTCTGTTCTGCTGTTTGAATAGCTTGTTCTATGTTATTTCATGGTAGGCAATTTTCTAAATTTTCTAACTTGAGCCCCCACCCCCCTGAGAAAATCAAAAGTCGGCGTCTATGCTGCGGCATAAAACCCAATAAATATAATATCTTAGGCTCTTGCAAATTTGCATAGAATCTATTCTAGTCCCAAAAGTCTTCTTTGTCATCATCTAAATCACAGCAATCCGTTGTTTGGTGTTGCTTAAGGGCAGTGGTCTCCCAGTCACTATCAATAGCATTTTCGTCGATATCATCATCGTTTTCTTCATTTTGAGGAAGAATAATGCTGCTTTCATCTTCAGTCAATTCAAATTGTTTCACAACAGCTTCCCTATGATTACAACAAAGAAATTATCAAACTTGACGCTTGTATTTAGGTCAATAATGAACAGCAGAAAAATTATTGCATCCGTTAATTACAGTCCGTAGTACAAGCTTATGAAGGCAAGATAGGAGATTCGTTTTTACTAGATATCTAAGTTATGGTATTAAATAATACAAGATATTAACCAGCCAAATCCAGCTACGCCACACCCAACCACACCCTATGATAAAATACCTAGTCGAAAAAGTCACCCTACATCGCTAAATTTAATAATCTTTTCTCAAACTCCTTGTATTGAGGTCAACAAAAAACAGAAAAATTATAGCACCCGCTAGTTTACAATTAAAGCATAGAGAGGCCCATATTAAGAATTGGTTGCAGTGGCGTAACGCAGTGTAGGGCACCTTAGCTCAAAAACTAAGGCCCCAACCAAAAGGGGCCCTCAAAAATTTTTTCTAATTATGAGCGTTTTGGCCATTTTCCGCTTAAAGGCTTCCCAAGGCCATCCCAAAACCCTTGCTAACTATTGTTGCTAACACAACACATGATTCATTCGTCTAATGTAATTTATTCGCTACACAAAGGACCCCATCGTTCTTAATTCCTAAGGGACCACGAGTGTCTCTGTTACGCCACTGATTGGTTGAGAATACATTGTAGAATGCATTGGGCCAAGTATATTCCCACGTGGACCCTTGCCTTATTCTCTGCTTTTGTATTCAATGCGGTGTGATCATTAGGGTGGTAGACACGTCTTAAAGTCCGATGTGGTCAAAACAAAGCCAAAAATCTCAATTTTCTGGAATAAGATGCAAAGTATTGCATACGGTCAAAAAGATCAAAAGCAGAGTGCATTGCAAGTATGTCTGTTTACTTTATAGTGTTTGGCCGGGTAAGATGCGTTTATGTGGTGGCTAATCGCTTTGCAGTAGTATCTATTTCATGATCTGACTGCTATCTACTCATGCTACTGGGATTTGGTGCAACTGATAGAGAGTACATTCTCCAGCAAATATGCAATTTTCAAGGCTATCACATGGATTCAAAAGCTTGCCTTTGGGGAAGGTCTGTACAATTCCAAATCTATATTTCTGAAATGCTACAAAAGAATGACGTTTAAGGCATCCTATGGGCAGGACTGAGTGTTAATACAAACCAGTCTGCTACTGAAAAGCTGTCAGAAAACTACAGAATTGGTGGAACGAAGTATTTTGCTTCCCAACAAAATTGCTAGAAAAACTGCATTTGGAGAATAAAATGCATAAAATTGTTTTGTATATATATAAGTTGAAATCATGAAGAGATTGATTCAGGAAGATGTAAAAGTTAAAATTAGGTCAAAAATTCAAATTTTCAGCCAAAAATCTTAACAAATACGACCGCCCTAGTGATCATTTATCACAACTGGCCGTGGGCTGACCTATATTCTAAGAATTGCTTAAAAGCTGTACCGACATAGTATCAGGTCTCCTTGAATCTCATTTTCAAAGCATAGCCGTTGGACCTCATTGTCATTCTCAAAAGAAAATAGAAGCATATGATCCACTTAAAAATACTTCAAAGTTTGGTTTTTTGTGTTGAAGCATGAAAGGGCATCTCCTAAGACAGCTTCACTACTGGGCTAAGTCAGATGACAGCTCGGTTTAATTGCAGCCTGAGGGTGCATATAATTTCAACCTGTCTATTCATTATTACTAAACAGGCTCAAAAACTTCAAATTACACTTTTTTTTATAAGAAACATATCTATAAGAAACATGAGGATGAAACTAGCCAAAAATTAACAAAAACATTTAAGAAATACAGGCAGGCTCAGTTTCAAATAACAACTTTCAGAAACTGGTTTTACTAGAAAATTTTTGTTCAAGCTGGCAAGAAAATAGATTGCGCATCCATTAAATGCATCATAAAGTCTGAGAATCCTTTCTCGCATCACAATTGCCTAATCTGGGTTGTTATTATCATTGAAAGTATTAAGAATTTATGAAACATTCAAGAAACATTTAGTCCAGGCCGAAGCTAGAGAGTTTGTTTCTTATAAAAAATGTGTATTAGGTAAAAAACGTCGCACTGGGCAGGAAGAGGCATTGCCTAGTAGTGGAAATGTTAGAAGATGTCCTGGTGCATGGAGATTTCGCAATGCTGCAGCAAGTCTTTTAAGATGTGAAAAATACCTTATTAGTTTCAAGTCTTTGCAAATACATTTTATTCTTGGAGCATTTGCTACGTAGTCCAGTGGAATTTCTTCTCTTTGGAGTTCCTGCTCATCGTCTCTTTGAAAACTTCTAAGTGCGTATGTATTTACAAGGTAAGCGATTTCATCTTCAAGCCTTTCCCCCAATGCTTTGGGGGCCTCATAGGGAAAATTCGTCTCTGCCACCTAAGATGCGAGAAAACTAACTATCAAGGGATATAAAATAAACAGGTAGCAAAACAGACGTGGGTGCTTTCTTGCAATTGCAAAGTAAAAATATAACAAGACACAATCGTTTATAAGAAACCAATTTATATGCTAGTTAGTACAACACGGGCTAAAATATAAGAAACTTTTAAAACTATAATGAAAAAGCTCAGAAGCTTTAGAAAACTAGTACTTTGAAGTTGTTACCTTAATTAACGTAAAGCTGTGCCAAAACAATGTGAATACGACATTGCTTTAGAATTTATTTCGTACTGAAGCATTTTGTTTGTCACAGGAGAAATAGTCTGCTACATTCACGTTCTGCGCACACTTTCACAGCAATTTAGTTCGCTAAATTAAGAAACTTATAAGAAACTTTTAGAACTAAAATGTTGCCAAAAATAAAAAACTTTTAGTACTAGGTAGTGAGCTTATAAAATAAGTGCAATACATTACAAGGAATAATCACAATAAATTAGATAACGAAGTAGAATAACTATAAAAAATGAAACTTCATCTTATCTACCAATTCATAACTTCCGTATTGAACAGTTTCTAACAATGATTCTAAAGATAGAGAGATTCTGCAATTAGAAAAAAATCATATCATATTTCTTGAAAATTAGTAATGTAAACAGAAGTGCAATGTATAACTCTTTCACGAACTGGTGCACACAAAGCTCCGATATTGTCTGATTTTTGTGCAAAAGGGGGGTTTCCGCTATAGAGAGCATTTATCCTGGGTCATCGGTACGTGAAGTAGGCAGGTGCAAAGCTAAAGAAAATTGTTTGGTTGCATAATCTCATTTTCCCGACACGCAGGCTTCCTTAGAGCCTAATTTGCCGGCAAATAGGACTTTCCTTGAGTATTATCAGCAATATAACGTTGACAAACACAACTGATATTCAGCAAATATCCCGACAAGCTGAATATTGGGGAAGGGGGTGTGCAACCCTCCACACCCTTCCTATGGCTATGGGTCCTTGTAGCCTATAACAATGTTTTCAAAATCAGAAAACAGCCATCACATCCGACGGCAACTTTTTGATTTGCAACGCCTACTTTCCCTTAGTTAAATTATATGATAAACGAACTGTTAGTGGTGCTAGGATCTTGCAAATTCTACCCAAACAAATGCAGCTCCTACTTCAAAAACTGTTCAAAACACTGCATAACTTCCCAGTGTTGCCACCAGGCACCCAATCGGTGCTGGGTGGACAGAGAGCGAGTACATTCAGCCAAGGCTTGAATATGCTTCAGGGGCCCTCGATCTTCCAAACAAAAGACAAGCGTTCTAACCGCCAAACTACATTGCTCATTATTGTCTGGTACAGACTTACAACTTGCTCAGAAAAAAGTTTTCAAGAGAGAATGTTCCTTGAGCCCAAACGAGTCTTCTAAAATCGTGGAAGATGGCTAAGATTCAGTAAAAATTTTAAACAGCAGCATGGCTTTCTGCAGAGTAAAATCAAATTTTTGCTGCTTTGAGGTTTAGAAGCACTAACTAGATTAAACTATTTTCCTTTGAACTTACATAAAAATGGGACAAGTTGAATTATATCAGAGTTCTGCGAATTAAGATTACCTCATCCAGTGCCAACGTAAAATGTTCTAGAGATTGTACAAATTTCAACGTATGAAATATTTAAACAAATCTTACTTTCGCTATATCATGAACGGGCACTGAAAATGCTGATTTTCAAGTCAAATAACAAATTGGAGCATTTACTATCTTTGAAAATATTTTTCATCCAAAAAATTATGACAAATAGGACATTGAATTTCAGAGAAAGACAGCGAAATGAAGATTACCACTTATCTCTATACTTGGCAACTTCTTGAACACCGCCATTTGAGTACACCCACCAAGGTTCTCAGTACCCTCTGGCCCATATCCAATGAAAGAGAATTCCACAGCATATCCATACGTCTCAGAACAAATGTTACACCTTGAAGGAATACCTTTTTATGAAAAAGTACTCAAGTATCAAAATACACTAATTTCTACAAGAATACCTACTATATTGCTAAGCTTCAATGTTCTTAAATATTTCTGGTTTTGAGCCTAAGATTATTCTTAAATTATTCCTACATATTAAAGGTGCAACTAAGCCTGACACTCAGAGGAACATATTGAAACCTCAATTGATGTCTTGTTTCACTACATCGCAAAGTAAAAGGGGAGCAGAATAATTAATATTGTATTGATAGTGCAAAAGTTGATGTAACAGCAGTATTATAAATAAAATATACAAAAATTCTAAGTCTTGATGAAGCTTGAGCCTTGAATTATTCTTAAACTGCTCTTAAATATCAGCGATTCTGCGCTTCAATATTCTTATAAACTTTATTCTGAAAAGAGAGAGAAGGGCTCAAATCAAATAAATCAAGGTTCAATTCAAAGCAATTCTACCTTTTAGGAAAGGTTCAAAAATAATAATACCGAAACAATTGGTATTGCTGTATTGAGAGGGCTCCCAAAATTTACTTTATGCTCTTCCTATCCCTTGGGAATACATCAAATTAACCCTAGATCAAACAATTGAGGAAACATCTTTCACGGGGAAATTCCCAATCCGATAAAAGAAAAGAATCATTCTTCCTTCAGAAACTGCACGTGCTAAAGCTAACGTGTGAAAATCCAACCACAAAGCGACAGATTAGCATACCAGTCTCTAAATTCCTGTCTTGTCCACTCAAATTTGTGATCTGGGTGTCGAAAACCAACCATGTTAGGGAAAAGCACATTAAAATCAACATTTGGTGTACTTAGAGCTACAAAATCTGGCCGATAAACTCCAAAAACAGCAATCGGAAAAGCAGCAAGTTCTTCTTCGTGTAAATGCTCAATGCTAAGAGGAGGGAAAGCTAACTGTTATTGATAATATGGAGTCACAAAAAAACAGAGATAACAGAAAGACGTTTTCGGTGTCCTATGTTCCGAATACTTGTATTTGAAAACGCTTTAAAATAATGCAGGTACAGATGTTGAGCTCTATAATGAAAATGAAAGACTATAGGGGTATACAATAAGTTCAAAATATGTTCCACACTGTGGGCATTCAAGGAGCACTATAGAAGGGTTCCTTCACTGCTGAAAGGTAACTGACATTTTGCATATCAACAATCCCATACTCGTAGCATATAAAGCTGATACTTTGTGATATAACCAGTTGCTATTTCTTTTGATAATCATACTTCAACATGGGTTCAGGGAGACTCTACATTTAGTGGGATTTCATTTTTGGCCCTAAAGAACACCAAGATTTGGGAAAGTAAGGAAAATTGGTATTCTTCTGCTAGAAATATTGCTCAAATAAATTGGGTTTCTGACCAACTAGAGGATGTGGACCACTACTACCCCCTCATTCATATATGTATTTCATTCTGAAATACTTTTGAGCAAAGACTTGAGTAGTCATATTCAAGGATTCCTGCAAAATGGGAGCAGCAGGGTAGATTGTACCCTCCCCTCCACCATTTGGGGGTACAGAGGTGAGATGTACCCTTTTGAGTTAATTCATTAATTATCTCCAAAAAATTATTAATAATGACAAAATCATCTTTGGCTTCCTGTGAATATAATACTAACTCCTTGCTGTTTCCTGTGCAAGCTTCCATGATAATACCCAATCTATACATCTCTTTGACTTGATCCAATAAGAATTCCTGCATTGGAGAAACACACCCATTTTGCCTGGAATCCCCAAGTTTGAAATGACTATTTTGGTCATCTGAAGTGTTTCTCAAGGAGATTTACCAAAATAAAACAGCAACTATTAGAGGAGGGGGATATTCACTTGATAGCCATCAAGCTCCTTAGTTGAAGCAATCAATGGGTTGGGGCTATATGAGAAAGAGAGAGAGAGAGAGCTACATATACACTTACCTGACAGAAAACATTACAAGCACCTTAATTTGAGCATAACTTTAACTTAGGTACATACACTTCAATGCAAGAGATGAAGTCACAGTTGGAAAATCTAGTGTCTGGTGTAGCCACAGAGCCTGCAAAACCAATTAAGTTATTTCTAGTGAAAAAGTCCTGGTTTTTTCTCTATAGAAAATTTTCAGGATCTAGTTCATAGAATTAGGAGAAAACACACCAAATGAGATGTAGCTAAAAACTTATTGTATAATGTTTGCAACCCTTAAACTACTGAAAATTTGTTCAGAAATTGAAAAGCTCAGATGGTATATTCAGTGCACACAAAATCATTGCTCAGAAATAGAAATACTATTATACTGCCTGCTCTTGTCCAAAAAGGTTCTAAAACTTTTAGAATATGTCAGCAATGGATAATATTGGTCATACCACTCTCTATTAATTATGGCAGAAAGTATGCAAGTGAAGTAAGATTTCTATTTACCAATGGCTACATAGACTACCAAGAGACTACCAAGCTAAAGTTGCAGAATAAAAGCTGGTTTTGCTTCCAAAATGTTTGCAATAACAAGTAGAGCAAGAAAGAACTAACATCAGTTGATACTGACATATGCAAAAACAAGCCTGTTGGTACAAGGTATAGTAATGACCATTTGGTCATTATTGTACCTTGAAACAATAGGCTTGTTCTGAAGCCTACATTCTTGAACAACTATTATTCAATATGGAAATTCCTCAAATGGCAGCAAAAGCAAACAAACAATAACATAATCATTCTTAATGCTAAATATAAATAGGCAATTTACCTTGAAATAATGCCATCTTTAATGGTGTATCCCTCTTTTTTAGGTATTCTGCCATTAATGGCTTTGTTCTAAATCGGTTCTCTCGTAGAATTTCTTTATCAATATCAATACCTACTATCATTTCTACCTTTGAGCAATGGATCCTTATGGCAGTCAGTAGTTTTCCTTCAGAGCATCCAATATCTAGAACCTTCAAAAGTTTAAAACACTTAAGATAATAGGAAATGACGAATAATGCATGCATAAATCAAGGGGGATTAAAATGTGAATGAGGCAGGGATGCTAACAACTGCTGTCTGTTTTACCAAAACAATATACATTTTTTAAAAGAAAAAAGGTTATAAGAAAGTTAGGCTCAAATGGTAAAAATCTTAAGAAAATCTGAAGAAAATCACAAGGCTCAATTTCCAAAAGTTAGTGTTTTTATTGGCCTAAATCAATATTTCATTGCTAATTCATTCCAGATGTTAAAGATGGAATTCAAATTCAAGTATACAATATTAAGAACAAGTGTAAATCCTCATAGCCAGTTTATTTCAGCAGAAGTTAAGAAAGCTTTAAGAATATCTTGGGCTCAGTTTCAGGAAAAGTTAAGAGAATTGAGGCTCAGACAAAACAAAGGTTTTCTTACAAAAAAATGTGTATGGCTATAGACTTGACACCAGAATGTGACTGCTGAGCAACAAAAATTGCTTTGATTTGCTAAAATTTATCAGANATGCTATGGATTTGTCCCACCATTTGACTTTACCCAAGAAACTTCTTGGCATTTCACTGATTTCCTTACTAAAATGGGAAATCCCCAGATAGCTTTGTTGCCTTTAAAGGCAAATCTTAAAAGAGCTATTCATACTCCCATCCAAAATCGCAGCCAATTCTAGTGACTATTCTATAACCATTTAACAGTGTCGTGCATAATTAAAATCTTATCGAGAAAATTCCATCAACTGATAGATGACGTTGAAAGATTTTTCATGCTTATAAAAGCAGTTGCCAAACTTTATAATACAAATTTTGTTTATAAGAAAATCATCATTTTGCCTGAGCCTCAATTTTCTTAACTTTCCCTGAAATTGAGCCCAAGATTTCCTGAAAGTTTTCTTAATTTCTACTGAAATGAGCTGGCTAAAATGGTTTACACTTTTGTTATTAATATTGTATACTTAAATTTGAATTCCATCTTTAACATTTTGAATGCAATAACGACGGAATATCGATTTTTAGCCAATAAAAACACTAACTGTTGGAAATTGAGTCTTGTGATTTTCTTCAGATTTTCTTAAGATTTTGACCATTTGAACTTCATCTTCTTATAAACTCTTTCCTATAAAAATGGGTTA
>OLMO02000238.1:11467136-11479619 GCA_900291935.2 Cassiopea xamachana | reverse complement strand
ATAATTGACAAGTTGAGCTACAGGTCTTGGCCCTTTCTGGCAAGATTACGAACGCAATCTAGCAAAAAGTTAAGTATAAAGGTGTGTATATGGCCTCAGGTGTGAACTCTAAGTGTGCGCTTGACTTTTTGCCTTGCAAAGTAAAACCAGAGCTTCGTTCTTTGTGTTTTGAAATGAGACGGTATAACACTTAAATCACAGCCCTATCAAGCTCTTCAACATCTTTCCACGTCAATTTTATTCACTTAGCACCAGATCTCGAGTAGCCAACCTCCCGACTGACAATTGCAAGATCAATCATCACTGATGATGAGCACAAAGGTGCTCCATAAGGATTTAAAATCACATCTGCAAATGATGGACTTACTCACTTACTCTTTTTGAGCCTGATTCATTAATCAACCTTTTCACAGCATCATATCGTTGGATATAGACTGGTGGATTAAACACTGGACCTTTCAAGGCTTCTTCCTCATTCGACATTGCAAAACCGCACTCGCTAAACTTTCTCTGGAAAAGAAAGGGATAGATGGATCGCACTCCACTCCCAAAAAAGCAATGAAGAGACCCTGGAGGCTGGAACTACGCACATCTAACTCCTAAGATCTTGGAAATATCTGATAGTTTCTCTATCCTCTAAGAGCTGGCACAAATACCGTCTGCCGGCCATTTTGTTTCTGTGATTCTTGGAAACTTATTGCAAACGAGGCTATGCAGCAGCTCTTCCTTGTCGGGGTCACAGAATAGTATTCTGTGTCGGGGTCATTCAATTCGTACGTACGCACCAAAATACTGTAGCAAAAAGTTGGCCCCCACCCCTTCCATCGTACGATGAAAATATCTTGCATATGAAAATATTGGAACATGCACGCAAAAAGGTACCTTTTTGCGTACGTACTTAGATGTGCCAATCCCTTTGTCCCTTGTACGCATGTCGTACGCTTTTGCTCAACTCCCTTCATCCTCTTCGTGCGTATGTACAAAACGAATGACCCCGTCCGCAACGGAAGAAAAAGCTATTTAGGGAGAAAACTGTATGGAAGACGTTTAAAACGTTCCTAGCCTATATATCCAAGACTGTAGTGCTAAAATTTCGACAACTGGGCATCGAAATGCAGCCTGAGCCCAAAAGGTCTTCCACAGATTTAAAAAGGGGGGATGCGTTCAAAGGACAACATCCCTAGGTACATGAAATTCTCGACTATGGCAACTACAGACAGAGGTTTCTCCTAATTCCATCGCATCTTAAGTTTTATATTACATCTATATTCACTATAACTATTTTGGTTCCATCACTTCTTTGTTTTAACTCATCAAATTCTTTTGTGGGGTAGTGGTAGTATTTTCATTTACTTATAAAGATACATGGTACTATGGATATCGAAGGCGGGAAATCCAGTCTTTGGATTTGGATAAGCTTTAGGAAAAGGACAACGATAAAAACATAATAATTGACTTTTTACAAATGACGTCAAGTTCAACACTAATAAGTAGCAAGAGTTTGTAAAATCATTTTTTTATTGCGTAGTTGTAACTGAGAGTAAAATAGAAGGGAAAGTTCGCATAAATGTGGGCAAACTCAAACAAGCGCAAGGGAAACTAAATTGGTGGTAACTGGGAGACTTTCTACTAATAAATAAGACAAGCTCCTGTGCATATTTGATCAAAATCAAGACTGTCATATTGGTGTTGAAGCCAAATTCATGACAATCTTTCACAACAAATAGTACAAATCTCAAATTTAATTAAATATACAATACAATATTTTCTATTATACAATATTCAATAAAAAGACGATCATATCATCCTTCACATGGTACGAAATTAATATGCAATAACTATAGTCAGTAAAAGAAATTAAAAGAAATAAGGAATTTCTTTCAGCTTATGGGTGAACTTGAATGATAGCATAATTCAGCAAACGGGGGCAATGGCTAGCAATTCTTGGGAAAGAACACACATACATTTGTTATAAGAATACCTAAATTTTCGCACAGCCTCAATATTGCTTAATATTTTTGCTTTGGGCCTAAGAGTACTCTTAAATAATTCTCAATCGTCAAAGGTGACACTTTGTTTGAAACTCAAAGGAATATATTAAAATTTTTGTTGGTGTTTTATTTAATCATGAAGCAAACCTCAAATGGAACAGAGAAATAAATATTGCAACGGTAATGCAAAAGCTCAATTAAAAGAAGCATTATATCTTGAGTGTAAAAAGCTCTAAGCCTTGATGAAGTTTGAACCTTGCATTATTCCAAAATTACTCTTAAATCTTTGTGATTTTGATCCTTAATATTCTTATATTTAGATATGTATTAAAGCTGTACCCAGCTACGTAAGTCGAATGTATCTGTACCCAGCTAAGTAAGTTGAAAGAAACTCCACATCCAACAATGGCAAACATTAATAATATAGGAACGACTTTGTCTTTTCTAAAATCACAGCCATCCAGAAATTAGACACGTTTGTTTTAAGAGAGAAACCAGCATAGAAGCAACCTGGTACTAGACACACTAAATTTTAAGACAATTTATAACTAAAAGCAATGAACTAAGAAACTTTAGATATATTGAAACTTTACCTGGTTCAAAGTAAAGTTGAACTAAATCAATGTACAGATAAAATTATTTTGTTTGTTTGAAACAGTTTGGTACATTCACGTTTTGTTTATGTTTGCACTGCAATTCTAGAAATTTATTTCGATAAATGAGGAAAATGTTAAGAAATGTTTAAAACTAAATTGGGGCCAAAATTAAGAAACTTTTCGTACCAGGCCTTGAGCTGGGTTTCTTATTTGAAAAAGAAACGTGTAAATGCTTAAATACAGAGCTACTTTACTACACATCAAATGGACTATTTGTATCTTTTTTGACAAACATTAAAATTTACATAAACATTTAGAAATACCTAAATTATGTCTCTAATCTTCATTAGCTGATCACATAACTTATCAATCTCCTCGTATCTGGTAGTATTGCGTCTCCATTCATCGGGGATTGAATCCATTCCATTCTGCCCTGCCATACACATGCCAACAAATGCAGCACGGCTAGTATTGCACCCTCCAGCCCTCAACGTATATCTTACACCCTGTACATAGCTGCTGGCACAGAGAAGACCATGAAGAGCGCTCTGAAAGGCGCCAGGCAGGGCTGAAAGCAATTTAAACAGCTGGTGAGAGTGCAGTACAATATATAATGAAGAAATAAAAGGGCCAGCAAGATTATTTTTACATCACATAAAAATTAAAAGAAAAGAACTACAATGTACTTTGCTTGCACCACATACAGCGGGAAACGAAACTGAGTCATCTGGTTCCAACTACATATGGTACTTACTCAAAGTTCCCACTCTTTTTCATTAATTTTCTACGATATTTAGCAAACTTTAGGAATTTGTTCGCCCATTTCTAGGAGGTTTTGCAGATTCCAGAGAAATTCGGTACGCGCTAAAGTCATTATGGTATAGCAGAAAAAGCAACTATGGCAGAAAAGTTTTGGCATAGCAGAAAAGTCATTATGCCTATTTACAAACTAACATAATAACGGTAGAATTTGAGAGAATTTATGAATTGACCATTTTGATTATGATAAACTATCACAAATAAGTTATTGAGCAACCTAACTGCAGAAAAGAAGTTGAACTTAAGAAAAATTTTGGAGAAACTTAGGAGAACAGCAAAATATTCCAGAAATTGTGGGGCTTTTAGGGTTTTTTTAAATGATAGTTCTCTTTTCTAGGCTATTTTACGACTTTTAAGAGGCGTGGGAGCCCTGCTACTATTTCGTATATTTACGGAAAGGCGAGGAAAGTTTATCTCACATCAGATGTCCCATGATTTGCACAAATTAGGAGTGCAGTCTAGATATCCTTTACTGTTCTCCTAAGGTTCTCCTACATTTTTCATAAGTTCAATTTCTTTTCAGCAGTTAGGTTGCTTAATAAATTATTTTGTGATAGTTTATCATAATGAAATTACATTCTAGATATCCAAACAATAAAACTGCAAAAATGTAGATAGGACAAGTACAAATGTTCAATAATACAAGTAAAAAGTATCTCTAAAGAATAAAATATCTACCAGCAATATCAGAAGTATCTCTACAGAGATCACAAAACATAAAATGAAAAAAATTTCACTAAGCCTATAAGGTCTTTTTAAAAAAGAAAACTACTTTTTGCCTGAGTTTCAAATGTCCAAATATTTTCCGAAATCGAGGTTAGAATTCTCCTAATATTTTACTAAAATTTTCTGGAATAAACTGGTTAAAACAACACCAGGTCTTTGTTAATCTACATTCTATCTTCAGCATTTCAAATAACAGACTGAGGAAATATTGACTTTTATCAAGTAAGAAGCTGAGTTTTACAACTCTACGGTTGCAGCTTTCTCAAGACTTTCTCTAGATTTGGCCTTTTAAGACTTAATTTTATGCAAACTCTTTCCTATAAAAAACGCATATTAACTCTTCAAGAACAAAAATACATCCATAAATTAATGAAATAAATTATGAAAAGAAATTGTGCATGTAAACTAGCGATAAAGGTGAAATGGGGATGGATTATTGGCATAGACTTAGATTGCTGGGCGGATTTCTAACAATGTAAAATCCTATACTGCTACAGGAGGTCACAGCAAATCAAATATTTTCTTCGCGATTAACTAAATGTAGAAATAGTTGTAAAATGGTGAAGTGAATACTGCATTACTGTAAGTTACTGTTTTTGCATGCAACGAATTTTTCAGCGTATCAGAATACTGGCATGAGATAGGAAAGCTTTCGCAATACATTCATATTAAGAAAATTTCGTATTGACGGTTCGTTGTCTTTTATCCAAAAATACTTCTGAATTCTGATTCTAGCACTCTATTTTGAATTAGTTGGCTTTTATTAGTTATTTCTTACGTAATTTAGATTTATACATATACAACCCTTTTGTGCTCCTTTATTCCAAATTTGTAAACAAATTAATACTGAAATTCTAAGAACATTCCAGCAGCATGAATTTTCACTATACAGTTGAACCATTTCATCTAAATGCAAGGTAAATCGCATTTTTCACAAGAAGCCCCACCAGGGTTCATAGTCAATATGCGAGTCAAATTTCCCTGACTTGTTCATGAGTTGTCTCTGACTGATAATCAAAACCACCTAGTTATTAATCTCGGTATTAATCCTGTTCATTCGATGGATTATAAGATGAATGGTAATAACCCACGGGGCTGGAAAATGTACGCAGCTACACGATCATCGGTCGGAACACACCGTAAAATCTGGCACTAGAATGGAAGCACATGCAGACATATCTTAACTGGACTTTACAAACGTTATTTTGATGAAAACTTTTGATACTAGGGATTATCGATCGATTACTCTCATTCGATGGGAGGGTTTATTCGACGGTGGCCAGTTCCATGATTTACGGTATTTTAGTTCGTGCAAAGACTTTCTAAAATTGCAAAAGTAGCGAATTCAAATTACCTCAGTTTCTACCAAACTGTGCAGCTGCAGCCGTGTGGTCCATGGAGCTTGCGTCTAATACCTTCCGAAAATGAGACACCATTGATATGTCCAGATCAGTAGCATTCAATCTTTGGGGATTTTTCAAATCTTTAATAACCTGCTCAATAACATCTGGTTTTGATCCATTCAGAATATAATATTCCAGTATCTATGGAGCAAAGAAATGTACATATGAAGCAGGAACCTGTGGGCATACACGCATTTTTTTATAAGAAACAAACTTTCTGCCTTCAGCCTGGATTTTTCTAAATATTTCCTCAAATCCAACCTTAAATATTTCTTAACTGTTTTTTCTTTACTTGTAAGGACTTCCAATAACAATAGCAGTCCAGATTAGGCAACTTTGATGTAAGAAATAGGTTGATCAGGAATTTTAAGGCATGTTTCTATTTTCGTTTTAGTTTGATCAAAACTTTTCTTTGTATAAAAGTTTTTTCAAGTTATTATTTGAAACTCAGACTGCTTATGTTTCTTAAATGTTTCTTAATTATTGCCTATTTTAAGCCTCATGTTTCTTATAGACATGTTTCTTGCAAGAAAAGCGATGTGCAGTCGATGGGTGAAGAGAACGCCGTTACGCTTACTAAAATATTTTTTGTCCTCCGCGCTATGTCACCTATTGAAGAAAATGTTGATGAATTGTTTCTAATTTTGTTATGAAAGTAAAGCTGTGAAGGGCTACGACTGCACCCTGGGTAACAATAAACTAAATTATGCATATAGTAAATCAAAAGCACAAAAGGATGTCAATACCCCAATGACCAAAATCTGTTAACTTTATTGCATGGATCAATTGATTGCTTTTGAATATTACTCTAGCATTCAATCTTAACAACAAACATTTAGCTATCTTCACTGATGGTCTCCCAATTTGAAATGGGCAAACTTCTTATCTGTCCAACTGAAGTACTTACAAAAATAAATGGCTACATCAATGAGGTTAGTTCTGATAACTTTACACATCTTTTTAAACAATCTCTACAGCCAGTCTACCAATTTAATGAGCAAACTAAAACTTTTACTACACTCTACACTTTTATTCTACGCCCAGGCAACATTTGGGCTGATTTATTGATCTTGGAGTTGTGTAAAAGATAAATTTACTTGGCACTCTTATTAAAAGTAAAAGCTGCAGCTAGTTGTTGACTGGAAAATATTGTCATGTTTGGTTTGCATATGATCTTCTAAGTTGCCTTTACATAATCTGAACTACAAAACAATACACAATGTACACATGAATGCATCAGTGTAGTTATAAGTCATATTGAACTAATGAACCAGAATATATAATTTCCATACCCTTGCTGCAGCTAGAGCAAATGCAACTGGTATATCATTATTCTGGGTAACTCTAATCATTTCTTCAACTTTATTGAGCATATCCTTTCTACCAGCATAAAGAGCTACAACAGGTGCAATTCTTGTCACTGCATCAATCTGAATATCATTATCTGACCCTGTTTCACTCTCGCCTATGAGAAAAAGCAGTTGATTATAAAGGGCATACAACTAACCCACCAAAAATAACATATTAATGAACTTGATGAACAGTTGGAGCTATTTTTCAATGATGAGATGTCAGCTTATCTCAATTGCAAGTGTAAGCATTCTTTTCTTTGTTCTGCTAGTAGACTGATAATTGTTGGATGTTATCAAATACTGCAGTGCAAACCTTCCAATGAATTCAACTGCAAATTCAAACTTTTAGAGGAGGGCTCCTCATTTAGTGGGGCACACCCCTCAAGGGGGTGCAATGCAATGCTAGAGAGCATGTGTATGACCTTGGGGAACAGGTATACATATGAAGTTTTCATAGATGATGGTCTTATTAATAGTGATTGGGGAGCACAAAATATTTTCCCTTTGCATGTGGGGCCTTAGAAATTAATTGAGAAGCACTGTGTTAGAGTAGTCAGTGTTTCCATAACATATTATTGAGTGTGGGGCTGAGGACAAGTGGTAAGATCCTACTAGGCATGGAAGTGATGGTTAGGGGTGGAGCCCCTTAAAAGTTTTAAAAGTATTCTCTTAGAATGCAAGAAAACTCCTTTTTGAGTATGAAAATGCACCCTGTCTTACATAGAATAGGCTATCTATTGCATGACATAATATACTAGCAAAACTGTGGGGGGGAACTGCAATGGTGGCAATCTATCCACATATCCTATTATATTGCAATACTATGTTATGGCTCTTGCATATTGCACACAAACAAACAAAAATTCCAGGTTTCCTCCATTTGTTTATCTCTTGAGCAAATAACTTGACAATAACTCATTTTCAAGGCATTAAATGGAGAATTTTCTGCAAGAACTACTGATCTTGAGAGTAGCATAGATGTACTATTCGAATTAGGTTTGTTTTGCATATAGAGTAGCAAGTCTACATCAGCATTAGCTGACACACAGTAGGCTAATCTGCTTTATGACATATGCTAGAGTACCTAATAACCCCCCTCCTGATTCCTAATAGTTTTGAATTATTTCCAAAGCCCATGTTGCTATTCCAACCCCCCTATTATTAACTTTACAGAATCTGAAATCAGTTCTAACAGGATCAGTTCTAACAGGATCAGTTCACTACAGTACTCAACCAAATTGAACCTGTGTACAGCAGTGCAAGGAAAAGTTTAAAAAAGTGAATTGCATACAAATATCTGTTCTTGCTGGAAACATTTACTTCACCAGTCTCTTTTTCCTATTCTCAACCCTACTCAGTTTCCAACCCCTTTATTTCAACCCAATTTTATTGAATATTCAAAAATTTTCCATGCCCCCCATTATTACCACCCCCCCCACAATTACTACCACCAACAGACATCATAACCATAAGCAATATCATCCAGCTACAGACCAAACCTAGGATTTCATGCCAACATGTGTAATAAATAATGAATAAATTGAGACTAAAATGCATACATACCATCATCTACCTTTTTAAGGAAATCCTTGATTGACACATTTCTCCATGGAGCACTGATTGGCAATGTGAGTTTCTGAGTTGTTTTGTCAAAATAATAACTATTGACAGGTTCATTTTCATATGCAGATGTTGGACCAAGAATTTCATACATTTCTCTCACTAGGTATTCTTTGTTAAAACCTAGTTATGATGAAATAATTGGATAATGCTCACAATCTTACAGACACAGGACTAGCAATTAAACAAAAATAAGTGATGTGCAAATCATCTTTTATATACTTAACACATAAATAGAAAACTAATACTGTGCTTAAATAAAAAGAGTTACTAGTGCACTATAGTGGCTATCTGTAGCTCTGCCTAGAGTGTAATGATCAAAAGGAAAAACTCTGTATACTATCAATGAATTGAAAATGTTGGTGCTATGTCTACTGACAAATAAAGGTACCAGTAATACTCCCATCAAAACTATCTCTGACTACATTACATTGAGAAAATAAGTTGGTAATAAGACCTAAACAAGCAAAGGAACAAACCAAAAAATATATTATGTAGAATTATGGTTGCTATTTTGTTTCTTTAGCTTGAATGACTAGTATATTCTTATTAGTGCATTATAATCAAGATAGACTGTAGTCAAGCTAAAAGTAAGTGAAGGGTAATTATGATGACTATTAAGTAGCCTGGCTCTACTGTGAAATCCAAAACTGCTACCCTTTCCTTTAAATCTACAGCTGCTATGAAAGCAGATGCCTTTATGAACACTCATTATGAATGGATATCCCCATCAGACAATGCTTGGTTACAAGATGTCCCTTCCCAGCAGTTCCATATGAACCCAAGCATTACTACAGTAAAGCATCACATTAGATCCTAGAAGCAGTATAATAATATGTAAAAAACAACACTTAAATACCATTGCCAAGAACAAGGGCTTTCAAAACCGCATATGCTTGGTCACCATAACATGTCTGCTTGCCAGTGTCAATGTCATAGAATGGATTTTGGGAAGGTCTTATAAACTCTGGATTTCCATATCTATGAAGAATTTTGTTCAACGTCTCTTGGTTATAATTCCAGTGAATTGGCTGGCCTAGTTAGTAAAGAAAAAAGCACTTAGCAGATCAAACCTAGAAGAAATTAAAACTCTGGTCTATGAGTAGCATACTCAAAGAGTCCATGCATTCAATAATCTTCATGCTTATTAAATGCATGGTGATAATCTTTCTTTTACTTATAATACCTATTATTCTTTGCAAAGCTAGAATCAAATACTGTCCAAACAAAATAAAACTATGGAAAAATAAACTTAGTTGATGACAGACATAAAATTGCAGGGTCATTGAGGGGCAATGCCTCTCAAATTAAAAAACTTTGCATGGTTTTGCCCTCCCAACAGATTAAGTGACCTGGAGATTTAGAATGGGTTCATACAAACTCCTTTAACGAAATTTCCAACACTTCTCTAAAAATGTGTTCAAGGCCAAATAACCAAATTTCCAAAACCATGAAACTCATTTTAGTTTTGTTTTTTGAAACTTCATAGAAATAGAAACACATTATTTTGGATGATATATTTTACAATGTTTTGGCGACTTATGTCTTGAATTATAAACAGTAAAATGAACAAACATAACATAAATGGTATGCAATATGTCACTAAGCTACATCCATTTCAGGATATTTTTAGAATTTTTCCAAGCAAAAATCCAAAACTTTTCGACAGCCCTTTTGAGAATCCTCTCTTTTCCACAACTTTACAGATCCTAGCAAATGGCATTTTTAATGTCCAAAACTTTCCAAAACCCATATGAACCCTGTAAACATTGCCAAGAAAGGCTTTTTACCCCTAATGTGATGGTACAGGCAGTTATTGCCTCTCCAGGACATTTTTTCCAGCCATGTGTTTGGCTGATGATGGGCCAGAACAAGGTTGGTAGAGCATGTTGGCAGGAAACTGGCACAAAAAGAAACAGCAAAACCACCAGTTGTCAGCAAGGCGCTAGTGTTGTCAACAATGGCAATTTACTACAGTGTTTACTTTACAGCAGGGGTCACCAGCTTCTGGCCCCAGCTACCACCCAACCTGGCCCCAAGGCTTGCTGAAATATTGCATTTACTGTTAAAGTAATATGCAGTTTTGACAAAGCTCCTATGTCTGTTGTACGTTTTGCAGATTTTGTAGTCTGCCAATTTCACTTACCCCACTGCAGCTCTCGAACTGAACAGCACTATCTAAAATAATGCTCTAAATTGTCAGTAATGACAGCCTGGCAGGGGGGCTGGAGGGGCTGTATCCCCCAAAGTGAAGCATTTTGAAGGGTTGGTGGAGACGAAAATGGGGTGCTGAAACAAACAAAGAGTAATGTGGAATCAAGAGCAATTAGCATAGCCTTGGAAGTGAACAATGTACTCCAGCCATATGGTAAACAAGCAGCTGTGATGCAAATTTTATAGTTATATGTCATCACTTCTTTAGCTATATTAAACATCACATGTAACTTCCCCACAACAAAATAGTGGAATTGAGGGCAATGAGCTGCAATGTGTAGTAAATTCACCAAGTAAAGTTCTTATTGAAGTAGAGCTCTTGGTCCAATACACATTTTAGTTTATAAGGAAATGTGGCTCAAAAATGGTTGAAATCTTAAGAACTTCTTGAGAAAATCACGAGGCTCAATTTCCAAATATAGTGTTCTTATTGGCAAAAAGCAATGTTTCATCATTATCACATTCAAAATGTTAAAGATGGAATTCAAATTCAAGTATAAAATATTAATAATGAAAGTGTAAGCCATTTTAGCCAATTTATTTCAGTAAAAGTTAAAAAAAATTTAAAATCTCAGGTTTAATTTGGGAAAAGTTAAGAAAATTGAGGCTCAGGTAAAATGACGGCCTTCTTATAAGAACAAAATGAGTAATCAATCTTGTATCTGGCACAATTGATATGACAAAGTTTCTTTCATTTTGGTTTGTTGCCTTTTAAAACAGTGACGCCTCTATGAATGCACAAGCAAATCTCTACAGCTTCTGAACAGTGGCGAAGCTAGCTCTGACGAGTTGGTCATGCAAAATTCAGAAGTTCTGAACTAAATTAATTTACAAAGATGAATTCCAATATCTGGCAATGACACTACTAATAATATAAGGGGTCTTTTGGAGAAAATCCTATTGACAAAGAAGCATTGGGTCAAATTGAAACAGAGATGGATAGCTGATACAGGGTCGGATGAACCACCCAATACAAAAAAGATGCCCACGAGGGCATGTCTTCCCTTTCTGACTGGAGATCAATGATAAACAAACTGTTTGTGGAAAATTCGAAAGGGCATTTTGAGGTGTTCTGGAGGGTGCGACCTCAAAAAACTTTTTCACTCTCTCTGCTTGCGTGTCCAGCAATTTACGAAATTTTGCGTATACTTGGAGGAACATCTGTGTTTTCTAACCGCTGAGTTATTTGGGCACTTCCCCTTTTGCATTGTTTCATGAGATCTAATGGAAAATAAGGTCACTAATAGAAAAAGCCAGGCCACCACTGATTGCCAGCTTCTGGCCCAGGCAATTAACTTAAACAATGTAACATTGTAAGTTAGTGTCGCGTAGACTTAGTCTTATCTTTTCAGCAACCTACTACCATCAGATCTTCAGCAATACAGGCATCCTCTTACACATAAATTTGAATTGCTGAGTGAGCCATTCAGCAACTAAGAGGTAGTTCGTACGATGAGCCGTAGGTGACATGGACGTAATTTCTGGGGGGGCTAGGGGGGCTGAAGCCCCCCCAATAATTTTGATGATACAAAAATTTTGTTATGTAATTTATACTGCGTTTAGAAGGTCAGAGAATGCATCAACATCAATAACCACATGGTAAATTACTAGGGGGGGCACTACAGTATATGCACTTCATATTTTCTTTTTAAATTGGCCACACTTAGGCCAGACTTTTTCTATACTGCGGAAATTGTTTTAATAACGGTATTGTATTTTTAGACGCTTTAAAACTATAAAAAAATGTACATTTCAATTCACA
>OLMO02000238.1:11402854-11463011 GCA_900291935.2 Cassiopea xamachana | reverse complement strand
TCCTCCAATTTTCTTTCTTGTTTGATTCTTTCCTCGAATTTTGCCTGTTGAAACTCTGCTTCTTGCTCGAAAAGCTTTTGTTTGGTTAACAACATGACTTTCTCTTCCTCCTTTTGATAATCCTGCTTTATTTCTGTTAAAACTCCCTTTAATTGGGCGATAATTGGCTCGAATTCTGCGATTTTCTCATTGATTTTGTTGCTCCATGACCGTACTTCTGTTGGGTCGGCCTCATCCTCCAGTTTCAATTCCTGTACATCACATTTTAGCTGATGAATCTCGTTAATCCTGTTCTCGTAAATTCCCAGTTGTCTCTCGATCGATTCCTTGTTTTTTCTTGCTAAAATTTCGTTGGTTTCCTCACAGATAAACTCGAGTAGGCGGGTTTTTCCCTGGATTTTCTTCTCGAGACTCTCAAGCTTTGATTTGTTTGCCATATCTCACTCACAGTTTCTCGTCTGTTAAAGTTCCTTTTCTCCCATCTGACGGTGCCACTGTTTCGCGAACTATTCGATAAGCACGAAAACAAAACGAATCGCATGTAAAACCAACAATTTTTTAACAAAACATCAAAAAACCCACTCGCAAAAATCTCTCTTTTCCGTCTCTTCTCCTCCCTATCTCACGCGGTTTCTAACTCATTTGAATACAATAAAAAGTCTAATGTCCCGTATCTTGCCATCACAAGGTCTAAAGTCCCGGATGCGCAATAAAGTCTCAGATTTAGGACAAAGCAAAATATAACAAAACAAAACAAAATATACTGTTCCCAACAATGGTGAGAAATCTAAAAACATAGAAGTTATATGTGGTATACCCCAATGTTCCTGCCTAGGCCCCCTCCTATTCATATTATATTTAAATGATTTTGAAAGATGCTTAAAATACTAGAAAGCGAACATCTATGCTGATGATACCAATATAACAATAGCATCGAATGATAAAGAGAAACTAGTAGCTGATCCACAAGCTGAGCTGCATAACATTACCGAATGGATGAGAGTGAACAAGCTTAGTCCCAACCCCTCAAAAACTGAATATATGATCATAGGTCATCCGATGAAAGCCAAGGGTGCAAATGCTCCGACTGGATTAGAGTTAGGTAGCAAGGAAATTAAGCGAGTTTCTAATACTAAATCAATAGGAGTAATGGTGGATAAATATCTCAGTTGGGATGAGCAACTTAAGTGTTAAGAGTAAGATTTGTGGAGGACTTGCTTCACTAAAGAAGTTGAAAAACCTTCTCCCTCAGTCCAAGCTATGTGTGTTTACTATGCTATTTTGGAAAATCATCTTCGCTAGGCAGATGTTATCTGGGGAAGTCTTCCAGCGAGAAAAATCGAAACTCTCCAAAGATTGTGTAACTTGTGTTTCTACAAGGGCTTAGGCAGTCACATGTGTTGCGGATTCGGTTCTCTTACTCATGCTTTACTTGAGGAACACTTTTAGGTCAGAACATAAGTGAACTCTTTATTACTGTAAACGATGACTACCAACAACAACTAACAACAACTAACTACTAAAACAGAAACTACAGATACATAAAACAGAAAAGATTGACAGTTGTCAATTAGTCAAAGCAGTCAATGTTTTAATTAAGTGTCACTTCGTGGTGCCTCTCTAATTGTCTCCTACTGTTTGGCATCAGGGGTTCCCATCATGAACCCTACAATTGCAGAATAGAGCCCAGCTGATAATTAAAACTGCTACAGTAAAGGATAACTGGTCCTGTGATTGGCTGAAAGTCAGTAATCTAATCTCGTTTGATCGACTAGTTATGACGTATAAGATTATAAACAAGTTAAGCCCTGAAAGTCTTTGGGATAAATTTGAGTTAAGATCAGTCAACTCAAAATATGAAACAAGGAATTTCCATGATCTTCAAATCCCAAGACTAAATACGGAACGTGCAAAAAATGGCTCTAAATACTTGGCTTTAAAATTATGGAATGATATGCCTGTTGATATACGAGAGGCCTCAACTCTCAAATGCTTCGAAAAGAAATTGAAAGCACATCTATTGGCTGATCAAAAATAATAACTGAAAACACGACCCCCGGGAAGAGCAGCAATATTAGTATTATGCCTGTTAATTTTTTCTTTCTTAATATAGTATTGAAATTGCATATATGAATATGTAATATTTTAGTTGCTGAAGGGCTATGTTCGTTCGTGTATGAATAATTGATTACATGACATTACATTACATTACATTATATACATTACATTACTATTTAAAGCGACAGGATTTCATTCCAAGCTGATGGAAATAGCTTGATTGAGCACTTTGAACTCTCCTATAGCAACGCCTTGATCTCTCTCCATCTGCTGTTCTATAACTTTTATTTAAAGTGTACTCTTAAGTGCCAAATAATGGGAGGGGGTGCTAACAAACAAGAGGGGTCGGAACAAATTCCAAAATTTAATAAACGAGGGGGAACAAAATGAACGGGGGTGGGTCGGAATTTCAGTAACTACTTTGCATGATTATACAAGGACGGAAAGAACAAAAACAGGTTGTCAGAAAGCATAAAACTAAAATATGTACAAAAGCACGATATTTTGCGCGTAAATAGTACCAAAAAAGAAAGGAAATGAAATGACGAGCTCGAATAAAACGTCGATTTCCTTAAAAGTAATAAACAGGGGCTCCTAATAAGACCCTTGGGATGGAAAAAATCGAAAAATTAATAAGCGGGGGGCGTTTATTTCGCACCTGAGAGTACAGATTTTGTTTATCCTATTCTCTAGCCACAAGCTATTTCTCAACTACTGACATCTCTTGCTCAGCACTCCATGATAAGTAAAATGGATTCTAGTTGAGTGTTGCAAACGTTGTCGATCATTTACCAACATCTACATTCACACCTGAGCTTAGATGACAAGCTATTGCAAGGACCACGGTACAGATTTTACGTCTAACCGATGAATACATGCTCTTTAAAATCTAGAGTAGCTGGGTATAATTTCCAAGTCCATTTTGCGCAGTAGGCAATACACAAAACAGACTTCAAGACAGGAGCCAAAAATATGAAACTGCTGACAATTAAAGAAAATCGTAGCTATAATCTCCAATCAAAAGACAAACATAATATAATTCATTGATTCAAGGCTGCTACATTGCTGCTACAAAGAAAGCGCTAGACATACATAAATTAACAGCTACATATGCCTATGATTTAACAAATGAAAAAAATCAACATCAAAACCGTGCTTATATACCAATGACTAAAGTTATTTAAAGTAAACCATTGCCCAACAAATATGTAAATCTACTCATGAGGGATAAACCCTAAAATCTACAAATAATAAACCATTCAAATGACATGAAATATAAAAAAATGTAATTTGATCACGAAGCTTTTGCTTTGTTACCTCTCCTCCAGTGCATATGGAAGAGGGTCTCACATCAAACCTCTGTTTAATCAACTCAGAAACCATACATGGTATTTTAATCTATTTGGATACAGGAGAACGTCTCAAAGGATTGACCAAGCTTCTAAACTTCAATCGGAGAGATTTCAAGATGCATAAACTACATCAT
Organism: Cassiopea xamachana; assembly: GCA_900291935.2. Taxonomy (NCBI): domain Eukaryota; kingdom Metazoa; phylum Cnidaria; class Scyphozoa; order Rhizostomeae; family Cassiopeidae; genus Cassiopea; species Cassiopea xamachana. Next base: position 11,459,467 of record OLMO02000238.1, on the reverse strand, counting down.
AGTTTTGGAATGAACCAAAGTAGTAAGATAACATTGGATTAACTTCAGGGGCTGTCTTTCACAATAAAATCCTCTTATAACATGGCGTCAAAAAACAACTCAAGCACATCAAATATCAACTATGGAGAAAATATTAATTAATATGACAAAGACTTCGTGATACTTAAGATCCAGCTACAAATATAATGAAAACATTGATTACGTCAATGAAAGTGATGCATAAAAATAGACACCAAAGTGATGCATAAAAAATATAAAGGTTAATATTCAAACATTTTTGAATTTCTTCCTCGCATCAGCAACTATCTTCCAGAAACTGAATATGTGCTTTAGGCATAATGAGGAGGGTAATGTGTCATTCTCCTTGATGTCTTTTTTTAACTTTTTGTTGTCCAAAAAGATTTCAAGACATTCTTGCAGTCTACAACAAGACAAAAAGACTTTGAAAGGTACTTCTTAGGCTGCTAATAACATGAAAGGAAATACAAAAACGGGTGCTTATATGAGATGTAGTAATTTTGATGCAGTAATTTTTTACAAAAAAGTTTGCAATTGTTTATCCTGCTCCTACCCCTGTTTGAGTAATAAGGATGGTCTTAGGCTACGTTTAAACAGGGCCGGCCGAATATTTGAGCGGCCAAATATTAGGTCGGTTAAGCAGCCGACCAAAAAAGGGGCGCTTAGGCATTGCGTTTACACGGGGCCCGTCAGTCAAGTTCATGACATGCGCAGAGTACGAATTGTGCCAAATCTATTGTAAAAAAAGGTAGCATCCTTCTCATTTCCTCTCATTCAATCATGTGAGTTTGCAAACGTGAGAAACTGGCTTGCAAAAGAAAAAGAAAGTGAGATGAATTTTATTTGGGCTGACAACGGCGTACGATGGAAGTTATCTGAGAGTATAGTAACCATTGAAGCAATTCCTACTAAATTTGCTATTACATTCAAAACCGAAATCAGAGTTTAAATCAATTGACACTACAATTCAAAAAGTGTTGGTACGCTTCGATAAAAGAATGATGGCATCGGCTTAGTTTTTGTGGCAACGGAAAATGTTTGTGATGTGCAGAGTCTTATTCTCAACTAGTACATTTCTAAGCATTGTTGAAAATGCCAATGAGTTTAAGAAAAACTTTTAATTTCACGTTTCGCTTTCTAAAATATAAAATTTTGCAAATTAACCGCTGATACAAGCATAATTATGGACTCACATTAGAGACTCTAAAACTGGCAAAGTCGCATGACGTTCAAAAATTCTCGTAAACTTCTCTGGCCTACCAACCCATAGCAGATGTTTTACAGTTCTTGATTTGAAGAACTTTTTGCACACAGTAAAAGCTGCACTCTTTGAGCAGCCCCCAATTGTTGCAATTGTTATAGCTTTTGTCTTATTTTTGTAAAAAACAATTTCCAGACGCTTCTCGTATGATATTTTATGACGTTTAAAAACTCCCATTTCATTGCAAATTCAGTTTTTAGTAGTTAATTTATTTGTTCAGTTTAGTTATAGAATGCACTAACTGTATGGGGTATAGCAGAGCGGAATATTCTTCACAAAGGATTGGAGAGGAAAGGGGTGCACAGATCATGTTTCTAAGCACATGGGGGCTGCATTGAGAAACATTGTTACTGTTTCCAAAGCATGTTTACTGCCCTGGGTGAACAAGTTCTTGGTGCTTTTGGCAACGAGCCAAATCAACTGGTGATGTACCTGGTCCACACAAGGATCATGATGCTTTGCCTCCAGATGTTGGTTCAAGACTGGTTCCTATCTTCCAAAGATTGTCAGATGAGAAGCTAAACTCAAAGATGTACAAGAAAGAGGACCCAAAACCCTAATGAGTCATTGCACCAACTCATATGGAAAATATGCCCCAAATCTATTTATGTGGGAAGGAGACTTTGAATACTGCAGTTGCTCTTGCTGCCTGTCATTTTTCAATGAGGTCAACTTTCAAGGTTCTTCTTTCAAGTTGTCGGGTATGGAAGCTGGGGAGAATTTAACAAGATTTTTGAAAGATAAAGATGATGAAAGAATCAGAATAGCAGAAAAGCATCATCAGAAGCTGCAAAGAAGCACAAGAAAAGTTGAATTATGAGCAAATTAAAGGTGACCAGAAGACAACAATAGATGAAGGTCAAACATATGGTGCAAGAATTTTTTAACATAATATATGGACCCTGTGAGAACTAAGAACCCTAATATTTATAACTGTTGGACACTTTTGAAGCTCTAAGACATTTATAAAAGTCCTATCTCAGATATCATCCATATAATCTCAAACTAAAACATTGGAAGTATTAAAAGGCATTTTACCACATTGTATTGATTGAGAAAGTGTGTTCATTGGTACATCCAAATTCTTCCCATCTGTTGTACTTAGTTATATGCTTATATATGAAAATATTCCTGAATTTGTGTAGGTTGCAACTATAGTGTTTGCTTTTGATAAGCTAAATACCCCCTAATCAATTCAATAGCAGCCTATGAAAAAGAAAATTGCATAGTTGCTGTCTCCATTCATTTAGCTACAATTTGATAGGTCACAGTGCTTTTATAGATTTCAGGGAAAAAAATTTGCTTTCTCTATGAAGTCTCCATTGTCTAGATGTTTCTATGGCAACTAATTGAAATAATTAAGTTCTAATAGTACAATTTAGATGAGGAGACAAAGTTGCTTATTAATTTTCATATTTCTACCCCATACATTCTTGACTTTACATACTCCAGGTTAGGTTGACTTTTAAATGCATTTTTCTCAAAAGCAGATTTTGTGATATGTCCTCCCCTTAGTGAATGCAAAATATTTTTATTATAGCTTCAATTCTTTGTATCCATATATCAAATTGTTTGCTGAAAGCTGCAGAGTGCAACTATGATACTTAAATTTTGCTTCCTTACACCTAGTTTGAGTAATTGCACTCAATAGTTAAAACAGATGTGACGAAAATTGCAATTTCTTGCAATAACAGGTTTTTCTCTGTCTGCTTGCATCATACATAAAAGTAAGGCCATAGTTGCACTCCTTGGCACTTAAGCTTCAACATGATATATAGAGGTATAGTTTCTTCTAGCACAAAAAAATTTTGCATGCACTAAGAAACACACATTTTCCTCTATTGTCTCTCAGTTTCTATAGCAACTAATTCAGCTATTTATAACCTGAATCAAAATTTGAATTTGTATGGTCACATTCTCCATTACTGCAAATTTTCAGATTTCTACTCCTTATAGTTTTTGGTAAAAGTTTTTGACTGGTCAAGCCCCTTAAAAATCTATCATTTATTAATCGCACATTGACACCTTCTTTATGGTGCTGTGCAAATATTCGGCCGGTCAAGGCAATTCACACGGGCCGTTCGCGAACTTGACCGGCCAAGTTCCAAAGAAGGTCGCTTTCCTAGCGGCCGAATATTTGCACGCCTAAGTGACCTAATTTGAGGTCGGTTAGCCTACGCCTAAGTAGCCAAATATTTGACCGACGAAATATTCGGTCGGCCACGGGTAAACACTGCCTTAATCGTTTTTTGTTGTTAAGAGTAGCAAGGAGTTAATGTTTGAGTTGAAGATAGACAGTAAGCTTCCACTAAACCAAATACTTTTCATATCTGTTTGTGTTCTTCAGCGTTCCAAAGAACCTAGGTCTGACACTTAGTTCAATGGCACCTCGACGAAAGCCAATCCATGACATTTCAACACAGAGCAAACGCAAGACTTTCGCATTTCGAAGACAGATATGTCTGAATGCTAAAGCTTCTGATCTAATAATAAAGTATAACTTCAAAAACAATCAATGACTACTGTAATTTTAACCTAATTCCATGCATTATTTACAATATGACTTGAAAAACAAACGAGGTACATGCAAACCCTGTAAAATAATCATCCGAAATGGCTGCCTATATTGTGCAACAAGTAGTAATACATAACAACCATCAACATTGAATTAGTTTGAAATGTCAATGAAAACAACTGTATAAATAAACTCACTCAAAATCAATGGAGTTTTCTTCGCGACGGGGAACTTCAAGTATTATATACTCAGTCAATTCAGCTAATAGGTGCTCCAAATCCATAGAACGTAAAAGCTGCTCATCAAAGTTCTCGATTTCAACACGAAATATATCTTTAATATCGAAAGGATCCTTTGAAGAAAACAAAACTCTTACTTTCAATGTCTATCTCTACAATGTCTATCTCTACGCAACCACGGTCAGAAAGACAGCTACATTGAGTTATGACGAACCGTTATCAATGGTGCCCTAACTATAGCTCCAAACAATGAAGTAAGCAAATAGGGAGAACATCCTTGCTACTGTTTCAAAGATGGATTTGAAAACTCACCGAGGCCTTGGTTCACTTATGTCTCGATTAACATGAAATCACTCACCTCTCGATTCACATGAAATCTATAAGCTCTCTCAACTTGCAACATGGTCCAAATAGATCGAATGTGCGTCAATCGGCATACACTTTGCATCTATGACGAAAGGCTGATCTTCACAGAAAGGAAATATGATATAATTTCAGGCACATTGCAAGCAGCTATATCACTTCAAAAGGATACATGGGTTGATCATCATGGTGGAAACAGTATCCATACAAGACATTCCTCTTGTCATATCAGAAGCTCAGAGATTCACAATAGGCGCTACTGTGACCAATGCTTGCCGCCAACGAAGCCAACCCCCAACACTTGGCATTCAAGACCTCAATGGCATGAAAAATTGTAAAATTGAATTGAATGTTAATTAATTCAGCAATACCATGCAAGTATAAGTCAGGAAAAGCATAAACTTTGCAGAAATAAAGTCACGTAAGAAATTGCTACGCTTAATCAAACCAAATGAAAAGTTGACGTCGTAAAATCAAAAACACTGATAAAATTATGATAAGTTCTAGTTTTCAATGCTTTAAGAAGAAGCATCCCCAAAATAGCCAATTCTATACCAAACATTTTCGCGGAAAGTGACATACATTTGCTTTCATAATTCACACATTGCATTTTGTAAGGCTAACAAGAAACATTACAGAAGTACTACAAGTGCAAAAAATAGTCTGTTGGTACTACAGAACTTTACTACAGCACGAAAAAGCGGCAACATTCTATTGACATACTTAAAAGCTTTTCTTCGTCCGACACTCATCCGAGTATGAAAACGTCGGATAGAAAAAGCAAAACAAATGATATTGCTTTTAGATGAATGTACAATACAAAAAACTTTACAATTAGGGCTTGATTAATACTCTAAAACTACTGATAAATACTTCTTCATTCTTACAACAAAATGAAGATATTTCTGGTTAGTATCAAAAATGAAAACATCCACTATCTAGCAACTAAATTAATGATATAAAAAACTAAACTACGTTCAAATATTAAAACATTTCTATAGAAGCTCCATAAAACCATCTTTCAATTAAAAATTTGCTGTATTTGCTAAAATCATACCTTTCCGCTAACCAAAAATGTACTAGGATCCATGCGAATATCCTCTAGGTACTTTTTGTAGAAATAATTTGGATCAGCCCCAGTTGAGGATAGCAAGCCGATTGCAATTTCTACAGCTCGCAAAGCATCGCATACTTGGGCCAAATCATGAAATTCGGCGGTCATCTGAAGTTGATCGGCATATGGTATTTCGCGCTGTTAGAATTAATGAAATAAGACTCTCAGTATTACGATTGTCAGTATTAAAAGTGTTAAATTTAACGTTAAGAGGAAGAGGTTGCGCAATCACAACTCAATATTATAAATATCATAACTGACCGTGGTCACAACGAAACTTCAGCAAAATAACACTGTTGCTAGTACAGGGTGTCTGTCGTGTCAGGGAGATCAGGGAAATGTCCGGGAAACCCAATCAATGTCAGGGAAATTTCAGGGAAATATAACCCTTCTCAATGACATCCAAGAATGGCGCAACATACTTAAATCATTATTTTTAACCCTTGTGTCATTATCTATTCTGCGAAACATATATGGTTGAAAAGTCAAAGGACTACCAGATCAATGATGAATGCAACGGTTCTCTTGCTAAAAGGGCGTTTTCTGACATTATATAGGGCATGAACTCCAATCAATTTTCGCTTGCTCCGCTCGCGTGGTCACAACCTCCTTTCTTCTGTATGACTAATGTCATTAACTTATGGCTTTTAACATCTACACATTTCTCACACATTTAGGGGCAAACTAGCTTTCATCCAGAGCGAAGGTACTTCCATATTTTGTTCTGTTGCATGAACGCTGTTGGCAACCTCTGTTAGCATTAGCCAGGCAGCCACTGTCCGTACCATTCGGTAAATTTCAAAGTTCAACTACCTGCACACTCCCCATAATCATCTCTAAAATCTGTCCCTGGTGGTGAAATTGAGGTACTCAGTTCGGATGTTTCTTCTATTGGATGATACTTACACAATGGTCTCCCTGACATACTGTCAGAAAAAAAGGGATATTTGTCAAGCAAATATCAGATGTCAGATAAAATCCACCTTCCAAAATTGGCAGACACCCTGTAGTATAGAGTACTACTGTAAGTAGAGAATATAGAAATGCAAAATTGGTATTTTCGTCAAATACTTTTATGGCATAACACAGTCTCACCTGTTCAATTCGTCTTTTTAACTCTTCAAACTTTTCGAGATTGTTAATATCGTCAGCATATTTGACTATCAAAACCTGTTGGCATTTAATGAAAACAGCTTGCTAATATACAACATTTAAATCTTTGTTTTGATGCTTCGGTGCTATACTTTTGATTAATTTTGAAGCAAACAATGCTAAATAAGCAGAGAGTTTCAATTGAAGGCTTACTGTAGATCAAACTGTAAATGATACCTTGCATTATGTAAAAATTTCACTACAATTTAACTCACCCCAACATCAAGCATTGGCTTTCCTGCAATAAATGTCGTCACTATCTGTCTCTCCAGAGCAAGAAAGTTATAATCAATAGTGGTACCCTTTCCAATCTCTAAGGAATATGAGCAATGAGCGTAGAGCATTGGTATCAGGTCCATGTCATGATCAAATGCAACAAGATGGTGCACAGTCGCGTCCTGAGTGGGTACACTTTTGCTCCTGCAAAAGAAATACAGATAATCAGGTACATAGATTGATATTTTGTGACAGGAAAATACGCATACTACGCCAGTCAAGAGCCTATCCTAAGTCATCATAGTCAAGTAATTTCTGCAGGGTGCACTTTAAAAGATTCTTTATTACCCAATTATCAAACTCGTTCTAATCAGTTTACTTGCAGAATCACGTAGAGCAGTGTACTCATGCATTTGTAAGCGAACTGGCTGAGAAAGTGCAATCTAGTGCAAACAAACACTTCCTTGTTATTGAAAATTAAATTGCGCTCTACTGCGACTACAAATGAAGCAGCACAGACAACTTGAGTTAACTCTTATCTTCAAGAGCTCTCATAGCAACTGATAATGCAACAGAGGTAAACAGTGTTTCAATTGTGTAGTAAAAAAATTCAACAAAAGGCTTCAGAAAGACAAAGAATGCAAAGAACTGTTATGTATCAGAAAAGTCTGAGTGAAATTTGAATCAAATAAAAGATGCTTCAGATTTGACTGCTATAAAATTGGCACAAATAGCAGAATTGGCACAAATGAAACAATGGTAAACATGGCACAGATACTGCATGGTAAGAAATACTCATTAGGTGTTTGCCTACGAAGGTAAGTAATTTTCATACTTTGTTTGGTCACCCTGGATCTTTCTTCTTTCTGCAACAATTTCATTGTGAGCGTCAGCCAGACACCTCACAATCAACAATGCTCGTCTACCACTGTCTTTGGTTGATGGCAACAAATATCCGATGGGAGAGTTGCTTGTAAGCTCAATGTCATCAGACTGAGATAGCCTTCCTGTGAACATAGAATATAAAAACAATGTAAAGCACTTAAGGGTTCATAATAGCATACATCTTGATTCCAAGCAAAGTGTTCATGAAAGCAATAGTACAAATAAAGCATTTCAGCGGTAAGAAAGATCCTGGTAGTGGCACAAAGAGGCTGCTCTTTCCTCAATTAGTTTAACTACTGAAAAAGTTCCTCCTTAAACAATTCATCTCATACAATTCCTTCATATGCACTGTTATCTCAAGAATATTTTAAACCGTCAAATATACTTTGATTGGTATATTGTAGCTCAATATCTATACTAGTTAAGTTGTATGCTAAGAATCTAAAATAAGCAATGGATGGAACAGGAAACTTATGCAATTTGCTAGCAACTAGAACAAATAACAAATTCCAAACACTCCAAAGTTTCATATTACCTAAACCTTGTCAGGCAGATAAGTACTGAATAATAAAACGAGCGAAATAAATGTAGTAATCACAGTAAGCCCAACCAATACAGGCAATTCATTCCACTAGCACTTCAATGTATCAACGTAAAGAAAGCAATCAAGTTCTTTAGTCCTTCAAAAAGACGAGAGGACACCGGCTATTACAACAGAGAAAACCGGATAAAGTGGAAATAGACTCAAATTCTAATACAAGTCTTCTAGGAGAATGAGCTAATCAGAACACACAGACATAAAAAAGTCTTACCATAGGAAAGAAGAGTAGGCTTCAATGCTCTCCAAGTTGCGTAATAGATCTTCAAAAGCTTGTCAATCTCCTGCTTGTATTTACCTATTCCAGATACAAAAAGAAACTAGGAATGAGTCAATTTTTGACTGACTTAGCAGTTTCAATATCCTTCAATAGTTATTAATATAAAACATATATCAATTATCATTAGACATTACGTTTTCTTGAATAATTATGCTCCAGCAGCAATGCGGCATTTTCTTAGCAATTACTATGATTATTAGTTAATTATGTGACTTACAGCCCTCTAATCACGGATAGAAAGTTTTCAAAAATCATCTGTGAACCAGCAGTTACCACCAGGAACGTAGTGACCAGGGTCTGTAAACCCCAAATTTTAGAACTTAAGAAAATTTACGTGAAATTGGGTCATTATATCATCAACATCAGGTAATTTTGAAGAGTTGAAGGCTACATAATGCTTGTACAACGGCTGAAACGTATAGCTAAAGAAAGTATTTACTGTATCTTCAAAAGTCAATCTCAAAATAGCGTTTTACAGCCTTCTAAGAACCATTATTTTGAAATTTTTTCTCCGGCAACAGCCATGCTGGGCCCTATAGCAGACTCTGGATACGAAAGAATATCTAACACACCTGAAACTTCTGATTAAAAGATTATTAAAATGGCTCGCCTATGGAGCACTGTATTTACAAAAGCCATTTTCAAAATAGTGTTTTCCAGTCTTTTGAGAACCTTTATTCTGAAAAATTGTTCAAAAGATTAAACCATGGTGGGCCCTACAATAGACATTGGTATGAGAGAATGTCTAACACATTGAAAGTTTTTGATTGTCATGTTTGCCCTAATGTCCATACCGCATGTAAATAGCCAAAGAGCATTGCTACAAGAAATTGGAATTCAAATAAATTCAATTTTACACTCCTCAACCAAAAGGCTATCACGACGTTCCTGGTTACCACTGCACAGATGAAAAGTCTTTTCAATTCAATTTCTCCCATTGCTATGGCTCTATGCGAAAGATGAAACTAATAAGTCCTATCAAGATTCAACATAGTTTATATCAAACCTAGGCTAGGTTTGATGAAGGTAATATGCCGTGCTTAGTAAAGCTATTCATGAGGGTTAGCAGTAGGGTAGGTACTGAATGACCATTTAAGGAACAAGAAATCAGAATCAGGGACCACTTAGTCAAAGAAGATGATGGAAGGTTGAAACATCTACTGATTTCCCTCTTCAAGCTAACAGAATAAATATCTCCAAAATCTGCTACAACATTAATAAAACCAAGAGCTGTTTTTGGAATCAAAAATAACTAATATATACCTTTAAAATTTTCAGATATGACTTTCTTGATTGTCTCCTTCATTGCAGATTCACTTGAAAGCTGTCTGCTAAGCTTTCTCGACATAATGCATTGCAATCTAACAATATCTGGCAAATTCTTCACTAAGTTCAAAACTTCCACCTAGAAGAGAAAACTCATTCTTGGTATTCGTATTGTTATATTTAAAAATAAGTAATAAGTATTTTGACTGTATAGAACATTTGACTTTCATTTATGAAACAATAAGACAGGCCAATGAGATGTTGTATATGGAAGTTATGCATAAAATAGTACCGAAACATATCTTCAACATTCATTGTTACTTTCATGAATGGTACGATACAGACATAAAAGAACAAACCTTGTCTAGAAATTTTTGCAGTATTTGGCATGTACACTTGCCATTCTTAGCTATGAACTCTTGCAATGAGCGTTGAAGATGATACACAGTAATTGGCACTCTATAGCGCCAGAATCGAACATAATCAAAAGCATGTCTGTCTAGGTCAGTTTCCTCATCAGCCAAATCCTGCTCATACAGCCGCTTCATTAATGAATTCGAGCCTGCAAAAAATGAGGATATCCATCTAAGGCACAATGAATGAGTAGAAAACGGCCACAGTTAAATGACTTACTGACCAGTTCTATTTCTTCCAATACCCTGCCCAGCTTTCGCCACATTTGATTCAACTCTCTATCCCTGTACTTTGCTTGAATCCCCTACTCTACTTCTCGAGATCATATTTACCGTACATAATAATCTCCATCAAAACCATACAACAATTAAGAGATGTTATTACAAGCTTCTTCATGCATACTAGTCATACTGCTTACTAGAATACAGTACTGGCACAGACTCTCGATTCAGATGTTTCTACAAGAAGTGAGAACTCCATTCCTCTTCAAAAGTCATTCATGGAATAAGCAAAAATAAAATGGTGAACAACAGTTTTTGTCAGAAAGAAAATATTACCCAATCGCTTATCATCAACTATTTTTCCTTGGGCAGAGTTAATTGCAGTACCAACACTCTGAAAATGAAAAGAGACATTGTTAAAACATAGCATAGCCTTGACTCTAGTTTATACATAAACAAAGCTAAGGAAAACATACAAAGCTTCACAGAAGCAAGAAACAACCAGTATGCAATGGTCAATAGGTCCTAATTGGCCACTCTAGGGGCCAATTAGACGCATCCTATCACATGTATCCGCATCTGGCTATATATTTAGCTTAACTTTTCGGTCACAATCCGATGTTGCATACTCTGACGAGTGTCGAATGTATCAGAATATTAACAAGAGGATACAAAGAAAATTAAAGCATGCTTTGTTCAGAGCCTGTTACTATGGAACAAAACATTATTTCATTTCATTTGTACGTGTTTTGGAAGGGTTGACCCTCAGCACAGCTGAGTTTCGAGGGGCACTCCGGTAAAAACTATAAGCTAAAATATATTACCATAAAATACTTATTAAAATTCAAACACAAAACAAAAGCAAGTAAATACCTTGTATCATGAATGTCAGCTCTACACATATAATACAAAAACGTCAAGTTACTTTAAAAACGATTTAAAATCACGTACTGGTGGGGCTTCTTTGCCTTCTGTTGAGTGTGCTGGATTGCTTGTAAGCATACATCACTCACTATTGTATAATATGCAACCAAATTGTGCAATGATAATTTCTTTTCTGTGATAGCTAGGTGTATATACTACAGCATATAAAGCACTGAAACAGCACTTACTGATAGTAAAGGCGATAAAACTCTTATGCTGAACTTCTCTTCCCATTCATTTCGGCATTCCTTACTGCCAAGCGATCCAAAGTTCTCATCTAGAAAATATTATTAGCATCAGATTCCATAAAAACTCTCCTAGTAGGAAAAATAACGAATGGGTTTCTTTTTGTTCAATCCTTTCAAGCATTGAAATACTAGTTTATCAAGATGAATTTCCTTGAGTGATAAAGGAACGGTAATGTTAGTTGAGTACTAACAAATAAAACTAAAATTCTACATATAAAACTAATTTTCTACATATACTTGACGTACTAGTGTTTGCAGGGTCCTCCTCTAGCATATTCTTTAGCACCAGGTGTACAAATGTTGTGGTTTCTTCTACGCTTCTTCCAAGTGACTTCGCAAGAACCTTAACACTGATTTGCAAATGCTCCCAAACAAACGTCCGAACGTCAGGAGCATGGTGTTGTGGATGTATCATTTGATTAACAGCCTAACAAGCAAATTAAAAAAGCATTCATTTGATTCTAAAACTACTTTTGAAGGAATTTAGCAAGCATCCAAGTCAATGGGCTGTACGTAAGAGAATTGGTCGTTAAGTGTTGGAAAAGAAAAGTCTTTGGTAACCAAAGAGGACCGCTAAGACAATTATCTAGCACACTACTTCATTTCAGAATATCATAGCAGTACAATTAAAATGACCACTAAGTAGCAACTAGAACACTATTTGTAGCAAACTTACATTTGAATCTGTGCAGGCGCCAAGAAGCAATGCAGCATGAAACAAAACACTTAGCAATGAATGGGAATCAGGCCGCAATTCCCTTTCGGCTATTGGGAAGTCAATTCTGTTGCCAGGGTTTCCCAAAATATACCCTGTTTTGGTGCGATCAACTCTAAATGGAAAGAAGCATTTGCAACTTACGAAGCAGATCTACACCAATGAAATATAACAAAATGTTTATAGAAATTCATACTAATGATAAAAGTTTATAATTAGAAAATTATGACTTTATACGCGCCTGATGTAAATGAGAACTATAATAAAGATTTGCTAGAAGGATGGAACTCTGAAGCCAAATAGAAATGAATGTGATACTCAATTTGCTAAAGAAAAACTGATGCTGAAGTCTCTATAATTTTTGAAGTAAGTCAATAACTCATTTTCCAACAAAAGTCAGTTTTTATACACATTATAGATAGAAAGAATTATACAAATGTATTTTGCATATTTTGTCAATATACTTTCATATAGTTTGTCTTACGCTTCCTAAATTCTATCATTACAGACGTGAGTGAATGCTATCATTCATATAAATTGGTAGGCCAGCATAAGGAAAGTTATTCAAATAAAAAAACCATTTTACTACATAAAAAAATTAAAAATTTACTATCGTAAAGGATATGTTCTGCTTAAGACTACATGTCCTTAACGAAGCAATAATCTAGGAATACCTGATCTCTGTTCAAGGGAATGCACTAATTTAATGATGGCCAGAAATGTGGAAATATTGCTTAGTATATACCTGCCCTTCTCGAGAAATGTACAATAGCTAGGAGTAACATTCAAAACTACGGGTTTAAATGAATAATGCTTTGACTTTGTTCAAGAAATACGTCTACGATTATACGATTATATGCCGTTGCTGGAACATACCTTTGTGCATGGGCATTTCCTGCAGTTAAATTATGATTTTCACCACCAATTTGAGCATTGCATTCAGGGCACCTGTATAGCTGATAAGGTCTTCCACACTAGTGAGCAAAACAAGACTTCATAGTCAAACAACTACACAAGACATAGTGCAAATTTCCTTCATTGAAGTCCTAAAGTATTTGACACACATGAGTTCTTTCCAAACGTTTTTCCTTAACAAGTTCTATTCAACTTTGATCGACACCTATTCAAAATTTCCTTTTAGGTACATAAAAATTCCTCTTATATGCATGCGCCTTACTAGAATATACCTCTGTTTTTCCTCAATTTATTGCAAGTAAAAGAATTCTCTGTCATGTTTAAGATTGAAGAAAAGTCCAAGAGTATAGTATTTGCATTAATTATGATAATTTATCTTAGTCAATTTCAGCTTTAGGCCGTATATATTAGTTTGCCACGTGTAGCTAGGAACCTTTTACTAGGATAGGGAACAAGCATCAACACAATAAAGAGGATCATGTCCGATTGAATAATTCCCATTCGCGAGAGTGATGGTGCGTCGAGAATAAAAAGAAATTGTCTTGTATCGCAAAGACTAGAACAGAAGGCCAATTCTTTCAATTGCCGAAATAAGCATCCAACAAGCAACATAACCTTTTCTCATTTGAAAGACAAGGAAAACGAGTTTTGTGAATATTATCTGAAACGTGAAATCAAAAAACACAAAATCCTGAATACAAAACTAACATAGGAAGACTTTAAGGATCCCACAACATGGCCAAGTAGTTTAGATTTTCATTCCAGTTCTCACAAATATTCAAATTGATTTAGCAGTATGTTATCAAAATTGAGATGGTTCGATATAATGGTAGTTGTACGACAAAGCACTTTAGGTACATGCATTATTTTTCATACGTAGAAAGGACGCCAAGGTTCATGAACTTATGCAATAAATTCAGCATAACTACCTACGTGATAATAATACTCGTTTAATTATGCGACACAAGATTCAAAATTAAATAGTATGTAATATAAATGAAAGAAGTAACGAATTACAGAATAGCTACCTCTGTTATCACATATGGATGACCATTTGGACATTCTACAATGAGGTAAGCAAATCTGATTAATTATGAAGTAATCTACTAAGTTGTATGCCAGATAAATGATACAATCAACCATGAGACATGAAATATAGGAAAATCAAAAAGATAAAGACGAAAGAATCCCAGATAAATCTTGATCAATACAACAAGATATAATATTAATAACAATGAACATGATGAAATACACACCATAGAATTGCCACTCCCCAGCATCAAACACACTCTCTAAATGATCAGATGGCATTGTTGGCAAATATGCATTCTAACAGAAGAAACAAATTACAATACTGAAAACATTAACCTTCTCTTAAACACCTAAGTAATCTTCAATCATCAAGCTTCCCTCAAACATTTGAAAGCAATTGAATGTAAATGCATGACCATTTCCCCAAAATTTCAGTGTGTCGTGCAAACGTGTTTGTGGATGTATACTAGAGACCGTTATAAACTAGAAGTACATGTTTTGGCAAAGGAATGAAAGGGAGGATAAGGCAATGATCCATTCAATTAAGTATGGTGAACATACTTACAAGCATAGCACTGGGATTGGCTGCCAGAAGTGCAAGTGGTTGCAACAAGAGGCTGTTGGGCTTCAGTGAAAATACAATTTGGGCATGAATCACAATCTCTGCTAATTCTGCATTCTGCTGCTCTAACTGTGGGCTGCATTTCAGCATATCAAATCCATCTCCCTGTTTGTTTTCAACAAGAATTCTTGCTATCTTCTGTTTAAGTAAGAAATACTTCACTTAGAGAACGTATCAAAATTTTTAGATGCAAGGCCTTAAATTGAACAAACCTCTTTTTAGTTTTGGTCGACCTCACTTCTAAAATGGGTAAACACCATCTAATGAGATGACTGGTATTGTGTGGTTGGATTTTCATTTCCTGTCGCTCTCTCCATAACTTTTAACTGACTTATTTTAATCAATAGTTAATCTAGTGTAAAGTTAATCTTAAACCATCATGTTCAAAAGTAATAGCTCATTGTACTGAACATACTTCTGCACTGCTGAGATCATTTGATAAGCAGAACATACCTGATTCTTGATTGCACTATTCAAAATCAAATGCTGCAAAATCTTATCACATAACTGAAAAAGAAGAGCACTTTGACAATTTGAGATCAAAATCAGTAACTGCTAAATATCAATAATAAAAGAACAGAAAATACCTGCTACATAATAGAACATTCCATATAGAACAAATGTCTAGTGATTGCAAAAAAATAATAGAAAAATGTACAAAAGGGTCGGTAGACAATCAAAACAAAAAACTCCCTTGGTTGACAGCAAAATCAAAACCACGACTTAGCAAGAGTAGATCAAACAGCCATAATTCTCGACTAGAATATTTAATAATGTCTACACTAGAAGGACTGGCGGGGTGCAAAACAGCAAAAATTGCTCACTCAGTTGGATCCGAGTATAATATTCCTTGCTCTCTGAGAAATATCAAGTGCTGAAGGAAAGACACTAGGACTGCTACAAACACTACTTGCATAAAATCATAGTATGTATCAAACAAAATAGGATTCACTATATTCTTCCTTTATTTAGCTTATTGCTACCATAATCCATATTGCCATGAAATAATTCGTATAAACACTGAAACATAAAAAATTTTATTCTTACAGTTGGATCCGGAGCATCTTTTAAATATAGAGTTGTAACTTCTCGATATAAAGCCAACAATGCAAAAGCTTCTATCTGAGATGCAGTTGGTTCACCTTCGTTCTACAAAAAGAAACCATATAGAAACTTATTTTCATTCACACTAAGTCTTCTAAGATACAAGAAATGCTTCTACTTTTGAATGCTGTTCAAACAATCAATTATGTGTAAAAAGAAAATTCTACATAAATACAACAAAGAATGAATGATGTACACATGTGTGTAAATATGCATTAACTTGTAGGCTTCAATTACCCAGAGGCATTTCAAATTACAGCTATGTCCATCGACATTATGTATGAAGTAATTATCTCAACGCAATATAACCACAAATCATCCAAAAAATAATGATGATTGAAGCCATGTAGAAATGGATTTATATTCACACTAAGTATTCTAACTTAAAAAGAAATGCTTCTACTTTAACATGCTATTAAAACAATGAAATATGTGCAAAAAGCAACATCCACAAATAGAAGCATCAAAGAACGACTGAGTTACTCACATTTGTAAATATGCATAAAACTTACATTTAACTTATATTTTTCAGTCACCAGGGACATTTCAGAATACAACCACATTCAAGGAAACTATGCATGAAGTTTTCATTTTAACTCAATATAGCCAAGAATCGTCAAAAAATAATAATTCAAGCAAGTTATTATCAACTGTTATTCCAAAGCCTATAGAAATAGGCATTTCACAAAAATGTTCTGCTTAATGAGCTTTTCAGTCTAAACTGAAAAGATTTCGCATATCACAAAGTTAATGAGCATCAAAAACCAAAACGATACCAAATCAGAAACATCGAGATCAGCAATATCCTTTTTCAGCACTGCTTCACCAATCTTTTCTCTCAGATTTTTGTAAACATCTCCGTAAATAATAAATCTGTCATGGAGTTCATTCTGTGCCTAGAGTTGAATGGGATTCTTTGAAATGCAGCACAGTTCTCAGAATTATATGTAGTGAAGACAAGGAGGCTTCTTTGCATTACAACAAAATTACATTATGGCTATAATGGCAGATATATAAAGTTGGGCTAGAGATGATTTAGTAGCTCAAAGAGAAATATCATAAGGTATTTTCAAACAGTGCATTACAACCTATTGTTGCAGAGATTTGAGTAAAAGTTATGCTAAAACACCAAAAACTTCCCATCAAATGATGAAAATCAACTTCAAAACCAAGGTAGTTGATTAAGGAAAAACCTCATTATCTTCTTCTGGCCAGAGCCACTGAAATCTCTCGCTGGCAATGAGCTGCTTCAAACTAATAAGTCCATAGTTTCTAATAAACTGTCTTAGGAAGAACTCTCGCAAATTGCGGCTTTCTGCTTCTATGCAACTAGATTGTAACAGACTGTACAACTCATTTAGTTTTCTTCTGTGCTCGCTGCTGTATTTCTTCTCAATCACATCACAATATGCTACTTCAACCACTTTACAGATAAACACTCGAAAGTATGCAATTTGACGTAATGTATCAATGCTACTAATGGTCATCGGAAGGTCTGGACAATCACGTGCCAATCGACAAACAGATTCAAGCTGGGTATCTTGCTTTAGAATCTTACTGATGCCTGCCATTTTGAAGTCCTGTTGAAAGAATTTTGCTCCATTAGAAACTGACGAATAATTAATGACAATGACAAAGTTTTCTTTTTTGCAATAGGTAATATGAGTCGTTGCAACGATATATGAATTGAATTTCGAAGATAATTGAGTGCTCTCGATCATCCTGATAATAGCGATAATTCAACATGACAACGTCTGAAATAAAAGGGCCAACTGCGATCATCTTAGAGACAAGGTCCAAGGTTGCATCACAAAAGTTCTCAAGTTGAAAAACAGAATATGAGTGAGAAATTGGTAGTGGCGAATATGAGTGAGAATACATAAGGCTTGCGAGCTCTGCATTACTAAAAGCATTTACAACAATTCAAAAAACTAGTTCAAATAAGCTGCTTTGTCAGGATACAATATTGAAAAGAAACGAGATTGAAGCAGAAAATAGCTTGCATAAACATAATGGCTTAATCAAAGTTTAGTGGAAAGGAAATCCATCAAGATATCAACACAACTAAAGGAGGAAACACAAATGAAGCAAGAGAATGAATTGAAAACTGATCTTAACTTACTTTTAGGACTGAATCAGAGGCAGGGATATGATAAAAACGAAAGGAAAAATTCAATATCAAGTGAGTTTCAGTGAAGTGGTTTCACTATGCCATTGTAATGATTAAGGCTGATATGGTAGCTGAAGTCATTAATAAGAATTTGCAATGATGAAGGAATTTCATAAATAACATTTCTTACCTCATAGCAATGAATCAACAATAAGCAAAGCTCCAAGTGAGATTCTTCATTATCTTGTCGTGAATATTTATTTTCATCTAAGTAAATCTGCAAAAACTTTTCTGCCATTTGCCCATAAACTCTGGAAAAAGAGTCCAGTAATCTTTACTTACCTAACTTATTTTCAATTTAGTAATAACAATTCCCTACGTGTTTATTATTTCTATACTTTAAAAAACATGTAGCTGATGCTTCCATCAATTTTATATATTGCTGCGACAGTTCTTCAGGAGAATTACAAGAAAAATGGAGAAAATCATGCAAATATAATTGTGCAGTTGCAATATATAATTTTAATAAATGTGTGCAGTTGCGTGATATTATGCATGAAAGAGAAAAATTTATAAGGTGATTTGACAAAAAATGTGATTGAAATTTTAAAACTGCAATTCCATGTAAAAACAAACATTCTGAGCATAAACGAGAGCAGAAAAGAGCAGGAAATAGCAGCTCACCTCACTTTTAGAAGCTGCTGCACAAGAAATGATCTTATGGTAGGCGTCGAATCCACCTTGTAATCAGAGAATGGGGTCATCTCTTTGGTTTCACGGCGGTTTGTTGTAACGTATGACATCATCAATTTAATAACATCCTCTTCTATTGCATGATTCGTTGATGAAAACAGAAATGTCGATACAGCTTCCATAAAGAATGACATACTCCTGTCTTTGAACGATCCTAACTCACAAAATAATTCCCTACAAGATAAACAAACATTGTACTTACAATTCTAATGTATGCACAAAATATATCAGACATAACTTAGTGAACCTTAATCAGATAATGTCGATATAACTAAGAGTAAATGCTTCTAATGAAGTAATAATGATAAGACATGAAACAAAAAATAAACTTCTTCAAAATAATATTTTGTAAATTCTTCCTGAAGGGGTTGACGCTACAATTCACAGTGGGCTAATAGGCCCAATTGCTCCTCTCCCCTCCATTCACATTCATACAATATATTGTACCCAATTCAAAGGTGCTGATCATGAATCTGTCATTTATTTTTGCATATCTTGCATAGTTTCAAAGTTATAGGCGTTTGAAGTTTGAAAGTAGAATGTAAAAAATTCTCGGGATGGTGACAATGTGACGTAAATTTGACGTCGCAGTGAATTCTGTGGGCTGTCGTGTCTTTCAGTAAGAGAGTGAAGAGGTTGTCGGTGCGTCGAGAAGGAATTTGGGGCAGCACTGAAGGAAATCAGTGAGAAATACACTCTACCTAGGTAATATAAAAATCAAAACGATACACTATGGGTTTCACAAGTATTTATTGGCAACTAAATGAATTTCGATGAACCGAACATTGTCTCCTAATCCTATCGCCTTTTTTCATTTTTTCTTCGGAATGGGCAACTTTAGAGGCTTATAGCTTTAAAACTACATGGCATTCTTAAAAGATATTAAAATCAATCAAATTCAGCGCATCAGAAACTATACGTTAAGAAAAAATGATACAAAATTTTTGGCTGGAGAGGTCCTTTACGGCCTCCAAAGAATGAATGCCTTTGATCACTAATTTAAAAAGAAATGGAATTAATGATAGGTATCCCGTTCTCCTATAAATCACAACCTGATTTCAAAAGTCACTTTAACCATTGCTCTACCTTATCGCAGTTAGCATATGTTGGATATGTATCAACAATACCCTAATTCTGAGGCTGTAATATGTCCAACTATCCTTTTCCCAAAGTAAACCTATTCGGTTACTTTAAAATCATCCGGTATGGCAACTTAGCAAACTGGAAACTTTTTGTCATTACCCTCTGACAACTCTTTTGCACGATTTCCACAAAGGACAAAGGCAAGGGAATCGCATAAAACCTTCCATTTGGACCCCACATAATCCACAAAGTGGCATCTCTTCCCATTCAATTGGAAGAAGTGTTCCCTTACAAACAGGATATTGAACAGAGCTAGCAATGAAACTACTATCAATACATCTACATGCATCACCAGTTATTTTCTCAGAGTAAGAGGTGCATTGCAAAGATTATAGAAAGTTGTGAAAGGAATAGGGAATCCCTGGTGAAAATGATAGGGAACCAAAATGGTGAAAAAGGAGAAGAGCGAAAAAAAAGAGAAAGGAACCAAATAATAATAGAGATATTAATGCAGGTAAAGTCTTTGAGCCAAATGGGTCCAAATACAGCCAAATAGAGCTAAGAAGAATCGAACAGAGACAACAAGAGGAGGAAAAAAGACATGTAAATAGAATATAGATATAGATACAGATAGAAACATACAAAAACAAAGGGAGGGAGAAAAGAGAGACAGAGGAATGAATGGTGAGTCCCATATACCTCCGTACACATGGGACAAATTTGTTAGATAATATGGCTATCGGGGCATTAGAATGCGAGGGAGGATGGCCAGTCATATCTTACCATTTTTCCCTAATTGTTTCCACCAGGCACCCGAAAACTGTTGGATAAATATTGATCAAGAGCTAATCCAATGCTTTTTATTGTTCCTCAACCAATCACCCTCTGCAGCGCATATGTACTATAATCATCAAACTACTTATCAAGGAACATGGTATGTTACAACTACTAAATAACCTACCGATCATTTGAATATGCAGACTGTGCCATGTCATCTAACTGAACTAAGATCGTTTCGACTTTTTGCCAAGATGATGCAGATGTCATTTCATCATCAATCGACTGTAGAGTCTGAAATTGGACGGAAAAATCATATTTCAAAACAAAGAGGAAAATAGCAAAACAGAATGAACACAGTGATAGAAGGACCAAAATGTAAGAAGCTGCATGAAAATCTTGGGCCATACATTCTATAAGCTAAAGTAAACGCGGATATCATCTCTAAATGGCTTTGAGATTCTTCTACAGTGTGAGTACTGTGCTAATACTTTTAATATCAGCTGTGCACCTTCTAATTTCAAAGAGCTCATTCTTCACCATAAAATATAACCACATAATCAAAAGCATTAAAGCAAACTATCTAGAAACTCCATATTCTCAGTATACTTTGCTTCTTACATCAAAGAAATGCAATGCAGCTGTAACATCTATCTGCATGCATGGTATGCCGGGAGGGCAAACATGCTCAATAAACATTTTCAAAAGTTGAATACGTGTCCATGTGATTCTAGGAATAAAGAAAAGTCAAGGGTATGACAGACATATCTCATGATTAGAAACAAAGATAGTGGAGAAATGCATTGAATAAATCTAAGGTGACTAATGAAGATTATGGTAACTATGATATTGATGCCAGAGCTAATATGGATGATGGATCATAGTGGTTGATGATGAATAGTGATTAGTGTACGATAATGAATGAAAAAAATTGATCATGATAAATTATGCATACTTTCATCAGGCTGTTTTCATGGCAAATGAAGGTACTTATCAAAGTGAGTATGTTAGGTGAAGATAGTGGTATTTGCTCATTGATTGAGAGCGACGATCAAAAGAAGTGCTACACATAAACAAACCTTGCATCAGAAAGAATCTTCTTCGCCTTAACTGAGAATTCATCTTCGTAAGCATCCAGCACACTCAAAAGTTCGTTGGTAGCAAGTTTAACTTCTTGCACATTTCCAGTCCAAACAAATCTATCTTGCGTATCCCGGATGTCTTCCATTTTCGGTAGAAGTCTCTCTAAGCCCATTTGCAAGGCCAGTGCATCCACAATCTAAGGAAGAATTTAGGAATTGAACAAGGAACTTTCCAATGAAAACCAAATGATACAGCACATCAATAGAGCATACTACAACGTGCTTACTAATAAGATCAGAAGATAAAGACAAATGCATAGATATGAACATTGGCAACTCACCATGTCGTCACTATCTTGAATCAATCTCATGAGTTCAGTTGCATTATCCTTCGTCAATGCTAAGATCAACAGGAAGCATCGAATTCTTTGACGGAATGCAGGGTGGCTAATAATCATATGAACATCCACAATGTCCATATATACTGCTCCAGCATTATCTTTCTTTCTATTTCCACGCGAGAATATGGATGAAGCAATCAACTAAAAAAGATCGCTGACTATAAATAACAATGGCAGTAACACCTCTGTGTATGCTGCATGACCAAATAGCATATAACATCATCACCATTTGGGTATTTCAGTTACTAAAATATAGAATGGACTTGTGAGAATCGTGCAGGCTATATCATATAAGACCGAATCCTAAGTAATCCATAACCGTAGGAAATCATGAAGTTCATATTACAGCAGACTCTGCTAAATGGGCAACCTTAAAACATCTCCAAGGCTACGTTTAACCAAAATCCATCCCTATGAGGATGCATGCATACAGCCATGTGCTAAATCTACCATATAGAGTACACTACGTGATCTTGTCCCATAGAGGTCCAGCCGCTATGCACAGTGATGAAAAGTTCAACTTGAAAGTTATGACGTAAATTATCTAAGCATACCACAAATCTAGTCTCAACTTCATCTCATAGAAAAAAAACATTTGCTTTACGATAAAGATCTGATAACATGAATAGCGTCCACTGTCATATAAGTAATGCATCTTGAGAGCATAGGCCCCATAAGAAGCATGTGCAATAAATACCTCGTGCTCTTCGTTGTTAACATCGTATTCAAGAAAGACAAGGTCATGAACGTAGGATTTCAACTGTCTTGGAGATAGTCCTAGCAAAGCGTTTCCACTGGGAGATTGATTCAGCATATCTCGAATGATCCTATCAGATTCACTTGATTGCACTGTAAAAATAGAGAGCTGGTAAAAATAAAATTTGAGGTAGCTATAGCAGCTAGGTGGTCTCAAAGGGTCTGAATACCAGGGAAAACAATGGGAAAAATATCTGTCAAAAC
Source organism: Cassiopea xamachana (assembly GCA_900291935.2). Classification (NCBI taxonomy): domain Eukaryota; kingdom Metazoa; phylum Cnidaria; class Scyphozoa; order Rhizostomeae; family Cassiopeidae; genus Cassiopea; species Cassiopea xamachana. The sequence goes on along the minus strand of OLMO02000238.1, from coordinate 11,436,199 downwards.
AGGTGCAAATGGGTAAATATATTGAGCAAAAACAGGAATGCTTTTCAATCAAATATGCTATATCTGGCCAACAGCAAAAATATCTGGATTCAGATTTCTTCTACATCTCCATCAATTTTACCCCAAAAATGCAGCAGGAAAAGCAAGTCTGAAGATGGCTATAAGATATTGAGGAAAATGTAACTAAAAATCTGAATTAAATCGCCCATATTATGCCAATACACATTCACGCTAACTCCAAAGGAAAATTACTTTAATTTCCATTTTAAGAGAATTCAGTTAGATTATCATTAAATATTCTGGTGTTGCAAGGTATATATAAATATATATATATATATATATATATATATATATATATATATATATATATATATATATATATATATATATATATATATATATATATATATATATATATATATATATATATATATATATATATATATATATATATATACATATATATATATTTATATATATGTATATATTTATACATATATATATATATATATTTTTTTTTTCAAACTTTCATTTCAACAATATATCAACTAATTACAATTATACATCTTACTATATAAGGCAATGTACAATTGGCTGTCACAGTGGTACAAAAATAAAAAAAAAATCAAGCGTATTAGAAAAGAAAAGCCTAGTTAATTACTGAGAAACTCCATATTCATGTGCCGTGTAATTTTGGACTTGTCCATGGCTTATTGCGACAACAGAATATGTAATATGTGCATCTTATGGTGATGTTCATGATCCTCGACAGGATAGCTTTTACGTTTTGCTGTCAAAATCAACTGCCTTAAGTAGTTCACTGAAAGAGTCTGAGGAGGATCCTACAGTGCCAAGAGCACCTAAGGATAAGTTAATGAAATTTATTTGACGATATGTTGAACGTAATGAATGATGAAGAGGATTGTATTTTAGAGCTTTGCGATCGCTATTGACCTTAATGTTAGTTTCAAATCCTATGGTAAGCTCAAGGATGTACAGAGTTTTGTTTTTAGTGATCAAAAGAAGGTCAGGCCGAAGAGAATCACCTGTAACCAGAATAGGGGATAGAAAAGCAGGAAGATCAGCGTATATGGAGCAACTTGGGAGCGCTGATAGCGAGTTGGCTATAAAGTTAAGGACTGAATCATGCCTCCAAGTATATCTACCCTGATCGAGGTACGACTTACAACTGGAAACGATGTGTTGTAGTGTTTCCGACTGAAGACAAAAGGAGCATGCAGACGACTGTCCAATAGACCATTTAAAAAGGTTCTTGCCGGTTGCTAAAGTGTTGGTTAAGTATTTCAAGGAGAAATTGAAAATGTTCTTGGGCATACTTTGTTGAACAGTGGACCAAAGGCTAGTTACTTTTGGAGATGCAAATCTGATTATTGATGAAACAATGAAGCCTTGGGATGTCAATTCGTGTTCAAGGCAACCTTGGTGTTGCTTTTGAACGGTTTTTAAAACTTGTTTTGCATTTTTGTAGTGATCATACTGTACATTTGTATACTGACTGGAATCTTGCCATAGATATCTGATATCGGGGTTGGGAGAGGATTTTAGAGCATTTCGTATAGTTGTTTGGCATTGAATGAATTTTGTTGAAGGAAGAATAAGACTCAGACCATAATTAGATTTGCAAATAATTAATTGGCTCAGAGTAGCACTAATGGGCAATTCGAGCCAATGACGCATGAATTTTGCCACTATTGTGTCCAAATTTTGCACTACCCATCTTTTGCTGAGGTCAGCAATTGTTAGGTGCCAAGCAATCTTAGAAAGAAGAAAACGATGATACAACGATAGCTTGTATTTGGGGTGGCAAGGGAGCTGGTCAATATTAGTCATCAAATCATTTGTAGCTTCTAAAAGAATTGACATGTGTTTGCTATTGTCCATTGAAAAATTAAAATAGCGTCCTATGTATTTGAATGATTCACCTAAATTGACGACAGGGACCAGTTTTCTGTTAATGATCAGTTTTGGAAGAAATTGGGTAGATGAAGTAGAAGATTTCTTGATTCCGAAAGAGACACATTCGTCAACTCTGATTACCATGTTTGCCCAAGTAAACCATCTCGTGAAATGATTTAAGAGTGTTTGGTTTTCTTGTTCATGTCCAGTAACTACCGCTGCATCGTCTGCAAACTGAAACCAATGTAAAGGAGAAAGGGTGCTTGTTGTAAATCCACACTGAGTAAACATGTGATCCGATATATACTTAATGAATGTATTAAAGCAGAGGTTAAAAGTGAGAGGGCTGAGGCAATTGCTTTGAAGAACGCCTTTTCCAACCTTTAGGAATGGGGTTTGATATGAAGTAGTAAGTATGGAGGTATGGAAGTTACAATAGAGATTCTGAACCATGTTTTGAATATGTTGTGGAATGTGATGATAGCGCAGTACCTCTGGGATAAGATTGTGGTGAACTTCGCCTGAAGCATTCTTTAGATCAAGGAGTGTGATTACAAGTGACCTTTGCTTGACCCTAGCTTTGTTGATAATATTTGACATTTGAGCAGTGTGCTCAAAAGTACCTGTCAACTTGGGAAGGAAGCCTTTCTGGGTATTGTGTTCAATATAGCCATTGGAGCTGAGAAAGGAAAACATAGAATCGCGCAGGCAAGAAGTGAAGATTTTCAAGGGCACACTTTCAAGCGTAATTGGCCTAAAGTTGCTGGGGTCGGATGTGTCACCCTTTTTGTGTATAAGAACTGTACAAGCCTTTTTCCACTCGTCAGGGATATTGCCAGAAATCCATATCAGGCGAATTACCTCAGTGATATAAGAGCGAAGGTACGGGCATCGCGTAAAAGGAATTATAGAAATTTTGTCAAGAGGACAAGGTGAACCTGAAGCTTTCATTCTACGAACGATTTTAGTTATTTGCTGATAGGAAGATGGAGAAAGATTGTATGGAACTACAGGCGAAGAGAGAGAAGGTATCCAGTCCGGGATAGTGAAAGATCTTCATGAATTGTTAGAACGAAAGAAATCCTGGAAAATAATATATATATATAAATATATATATATATATATATATATATATATATATATATATATATATATATATATATATATATATATATATATATATATATATATATATATATATATATATATATATATATATATATATATATATATATATATATATGTAAGATTTATAATTAGTCTTTTCAAACATTGTAATTAGGCTTCATATTTTCTAATTATTATTCTTTTAGTTAGATATGCAAGTATAGAGTAGACGGAGGGCCCCTTGTATATCAGTTACTACTGAAGGGCTACCCTCCTTAAAATGTGAAATGAAATGAAAAAATAAGTTATTCTCAATATTATCAGCAACTCTTATTGTTTGTAGGAAGTAATTTTATGCAACTCATCATCCTAGCCTACGAATAACTGACAAAACTTTGTGATTCAAGGAAGCATATACAACTCAAAATGTGGAAAATACATGCAACAGAAGATTTTATTATCCTATATACTTCATACTATCCTCGGAATATACATACCATCCCTAATATGTTCTTGCATAATTGATGTCAACTTATCTCTAATTGCAGAGGAAAATGGAAACGAGCAAACAAAACCTCCATCAATCTTCTTTCGCTTCATTCGTTCTCGCTGCACATTTGACAGCTGACGTATGACCTCTTCACTTGAAAAGAATTCAAGCCAAATATCTCTTTTCCAATCCTCCTTCTCTGTCAATAAATCCAAATTGGAATTCACATCAATTTGTGAAATAATAAGCGAGAGTATAGGAATTATTTCCTTTTCAATACGGTATGACAAAGCCCGTCTAAATGTTCCACATTCTTGAATGTTGTTACCAGTTGCTGCTTCATCATGAAACCATTGCTTATCTTCAATTGCCTGAGATTCCTTTTCACGCAGACAATTGTAGATTATTCTGAGAAGCACAGTTGCAAAATGATAGTTAAAATCTGAACCTACAAAAAATACATTGGATTATACAGATGTGAAAATACCTCCAATACCATTGGAAATGCAGACACTAATATACTGATCAAATACAAACGTTAAAATTTTCGCTTTAAAGTCAGCATATTAGTAGGAATGATTAAGATAACACAAATTCAATCAAATTCACCAAACAAAACAAAAGAAAAAACATCACATCCAATGCAAGTAAGGAATGTCTGATCAAATCTTCTACAATGCTCTTTTGCTATTTGAACCTTTAAGGATAAAGCGGAAACACTATTACCGGATACTCAAAAGTCTTACTCTATCTGGTGCTGGAGCCACATATGGCTATAAATGTCCCCACTTTTATCTTCTATTATTAAAAATATCATAATCCAACTACTTCGTGCAAAAAGGAACTCTTAATATCTTATTACAAGGCATTTCGTCATCTAGCAAGGAAATAATGAAAAATGCTCTGATTTTCAGCCAACCTTGGAATTCAGGAGATAATAAACCCAGAAACATATGTATCCTCTTGGTTAAACATGACCCTAGATCATTATTTGTTGCTGCTTGAACGATGGCAGGCTGGATACAGCGTCTCAAAATACCAAGCAGCAGATTTCGTTCATCCTCTGTTGCTCTTCCAGGATATTCTGCAAGACTGGCTTCTATATCAGAAGTATGGCTGTCCTCGATGTGGTGAGCTTCATAATTGACTTCCATTGGTATGGGAAATGACCCGGCTGATCTTGTTTCATTGGTTATGCTGACATCGCTATTATGCATCCGGATGTCATCATCGTCTAGTAGCATATTTTCTTCTCCAGTACCTACAACTGGGCTGTCTATATCAATGGCTGCTTCACTGCTCTTCTCTTCCAGAGTCCTTCCAGTATGTTTCATAGTCACTTCATTTTCCCTTTTACTGTGCTCGTCTTGCCTATGTGTGTCAGTACTTCCAAATCGTTCAAAAATAAAACTGATTTTATGATTTGCATATGGAATCAAAGAGGGAAGGTCATTGCTTGAAGGTCTTAGCTCATCAATGTGAACGCAACGCCAATTCACGCCATGGAAACTTCCGAGCTTCTTGCAACCATGTGCCACTCTTCTCAAGTTGACAATGAAAATTATGTGCAATGTAAGATTTTCACCATGAATCAAGATTGATTGATGACATAGATGCCTTGCTGATGCGATCAAATTGCTATTTTCATCACCATTATCGCACTGAAGAATGAGTATCTTCTCTCTAACCATATCTTCCTTAATGTAACGCCTGCAAAGATTATATGTAGCAATGTGTCATGGCTTTAAAGCTACTACATATATACACCGGAGGCCGCTAATAACAATAATACCTTCGAAAAGTAATCAGAGGTGCTGGCTTACAACAGCGAACAGCTTTTAAATATCAAAATATGACAACAGTAACACAATTTGATTGGGAATGTCTGTTAAAAAGTTTTTTGCACATATTACCCTACCTGAGCTCATCAGAGAATTGCTGTTCTGTCTGAAATTGATTCAGTGAAATACTCTTGATGTTGAAAGATTCTCCTAGGGCTTTTTCTAAACATGTCTGATCATGGGGTGATAGAAGCCTTGAAAATGTTGTTACCTGGAGTACAGAAAGAATGATCACAATAGCCTCTTGCATAAGGCATTCAAATTCTACACACAAAAGCAACAAGACTAAGTCTACTAAGTCAATAAAAAGAATAAGATGCAAATATTCTAGGAATTCAGAAAGCAGTGCAAATTGGTAGACTATGATAACTTTGGCACATAGAAAAGGAAATAGAAACAAAGCTAAGTATGACCTTCAACATAAAATTCTAAATGTATTTTTATGCAAAGGATGCTATGCCATAATGATTAGGATTTTTATAAAAAGGTAAGCCCGAAATATGTACTTACTTGAACATTGATTCCTCCTTCAGTCTTTCTTCCTATCAAAACTGACTGCAAGAAACTCTCTAGTGAGCCATGGCTTTGCTCCTTGAAATATATATCCCAAATCACACCTGCCTCTCTACCGAAATGAGCCCCTTGAATTCTAGCAACTGATTCTGGTGTTGCTATTTCCAACAGTTTTCTCTTGCTTTGATCCAAGATCTATAAAAAGTAAAAAACATACTTAGCTCTTATCCTTCTTAACAATAGCAATCCTGGAAGTGACACCAATGATTACTACCAAATGTAGCAAAAAGCAATGCTACTTGTGTTCGTGCTTTGGATAGTAGATAAAATTTAAGGAATCTTTAAGGAGTTCCTAAGGACGAAAAGAGAATTCTAAGTAGTTTTTGTACGTTTCTTTGACAAAAAGCAAATCATTTCCTAAGGAGCCTAACGAGTAGCACGAACTCTGCACTACGTAAGTAATAATTCAAAAACATTCTCCGTTCTTCAATGAAACTCCAAGTGGTTTTCCTATTTCATACACATGGGCATCCTTCAACTACTTATTCTAATTTCAATTGCTTATCACTATACTTGTAAAACGGCAGCTTACAAGGCACATAAGTACTTTAGTATATGTGAGCCTACACTAGGAAAGTTTGTATATTTAAGGTCCTGAACAAAATAGATGAACGAACCAATTCATCATCATCGGCATTTTCATTCAGATCATGCAGCGTCTCCAATAGAACTGCAGATGGTGCATCGTCATTGCACCCCACATAACTGTCACCAAGTGCATATTGCTTCCTATGAAACATTAAAGGACACAACGCCTATTATTGATGACAATCAATCAATCAATCAATCAATTAAATAACAAATATTTATTTGCAATAGGCAAGAGATTCAAACAATTCCCAATATGTTAATGCAACAGAAAACAATATCAAAATAGCAAAGTGTGGCAAGAGATCCTACCTTCCAAACTTCAATGTTGAGAACTCTTCTGCCCATTTACTTATCATATTGCTTAGTTCACTTTGTCTCTCATTTAAACTTGTTGACATGACGAGAAAGTGCTTCTCCAGTCTGTTTATAAGTGGGATGGGAAATGATTCGTACACTGTTGATTTCTCAGCAACGACAATTAATCTTAGAAAAGAAGAAATAAATAATTCATGCTAAAGGCAAGCATATGAGAGTCAAAACTACATATATTGGATCACACATATCACGAATATTGGGTGGACAAAAATTAGCTTCCACTCGGGTTTTTTTTGTATTTCAATTGTCCTACTAAAGGAATATGAAAATTGAACGCTATGAGGATTAGGAAATCTCAAAAAGAGTTGGCTTACTTGAAGTTTTCATGCACTCGACACTTCACTCTGTGAGTACCAAGACCAAGATCAACATACCTCTGTCCACCAAGATAAACATAATACTATTGAGGGTAAGAAAAAGCTAATTACAGTATGTAGTGATGACTTTCTGTTCATTTCACCACCATTTTAATATTTCATAAAGTCTGTGAATTCTTAAATGATAGGAGTCTTAGACATGGCAACTTACAGCACAAAATGAATGAATGAGTGAATAAATGAATGAATGAATGAGTGAATAAATGAAAGAATGACTTTCTGTGTTTGTGTGATGGTGTTTGTATTTTTCTTTGCATCAAACTGGTATAGCAAGGAAAGCACTTTAACTGGTCTTTCAAATAAACAGCAGTGGCACAAAGACACACTAAACAACTTTTAAGGATGATGAAATCATTAAAATGTACTGCTACTCGCCTGATTGAGTGCATCATACAGACTTTCATACAAATTCTCCATATTCAATAATATCACAGGCATACCAGTTTCCATGCAAACTTTTATCTTGTTTATATCTCTGCAAATCTTCAGAAATCATGGCAACGAATAAAAGTTATACTTTCAACAATACCATTGGACAAAATACATAGCTAAAGTAGGAACAAATATAAAGCACAAACTAGAGAATGTTTCTTCACATCTACTTATTGATAAGGAAGTCAATAAACCATCATTGCACATTGTCACTACTACAAGGCCGTAAAGTGAGCCCAGGAATAATAGTATCATCGCTATGATAAGTAACAACAGATGGTGAAAACAGATTATTTATTATATCAACGTTCTTAAAGAAAACATACGTAGAAAGATACATGATAATTCTTATACCTGTGTAAACTCCTGGTCTTTTGGGAAACTACTGCCAAATATTACACTTGCAGCAGCATTTTCTTCTGGAAACCTTTTCTCAAGAACTCTTAAAGCAGCATAATTTTCTGTCATCAATAACACATACCTTGTGTCTCTATTTGGAGAAAATGAGTAAATTACAAACAATAAATTAAGAAAAAAACAATAGGAGTGAGATCATCCAAAGAAACCACTTGATCATAAGATAATCTCCAAGAAAATTTGCAACTTCAAAAGACTTTTGCAGCTTTGTATAATAGCTCCAACATAAAGAGAAAAGAAAAAGTAAGCAAAATTTCAGAGTTACTGATTTGAAGACAAGACTAAGGATGCTCAGAGGTCAAGTAAAATATGACACCTACTTCTTAGAGTTCTCTCTATGAAGACATGATTTGAGTAATCCGACAGGGCTAACATCAATTGTACTTTCATCATAGTCATTCTCATTCTGCAGTAAATCAAACACTAAAATACTCCTACAGAAGGCTTGCTATAAAATGGAATGTTCATAGATTAAAGGTTAAATGATACAGCGTAGATCCTGTGGTTGCAAAATAAACAGGCAACGAGGCAATAGGCTGATGACCCAAAAAAGAAGCGACACAGAGTTCCCAACGTTAATTTCAAAGAAAGGGCACCGAATGAAATTCAGCAGTAGACGAAAGATCTCAGAGCGTTGAAATGATAAAGTATGTGATACTTCCGTTTATATATCATTTGCTAAAGTAATAAAGTAATCCGTTGCTGAATGGAAGACAAAATCCTTTAAACTACAAGCTGCTACTAGCTATACACAACATGGAATATTTGATGAGCAATTGCCATCGTCGAAGGAGTCAAGCAATCATGCAACGTAGGGCTTGACTTACAATGGATAACATTTGGATATTCAAAAATCAGATGACTGAGCATTGACTAAGAAAACATATAATAAAGTGATATAATGCACATATACAAAGGCAGTGTATCACCGTAGACGAACAGTGCAAAAAAACAGTTTGCAAAACATAAAATTGAATAGCATTCAATAAACTGAACCTCAGGGGACAAGTGCTTCAGTTCCTCATGAAAATAGCTCCAAGTATCAAAGTCTTCCAAACCTCCAAAATTACGCTTTACCGCATACTCCAGTTCAATAAGACTTGGGATCCGCTTTGTGGCTATTGCTTTGTTGAAGATCATTTTTATCAAGCTGAAATTTGCGTGTGAGAGTTATACACAAAGAAAACATCGTGAATAGAAGATCGAAGACACAAAATTAATAGAGGTTGATCAACAGAAATTCAATTTCAAAAAATGTTGCATTGACTGAATGATAGATAAATTGATTAGGTAAATGATCAATTATTGAATCGAGGGAATTCTGAATGATTGGTGTTAGACTCCTTCATCCTCATCATCATGATTGGGAAGCATTAAATAGCGAACTTGTTGATACAAATGTATACACTAGAAACAAATCACAAATGTCAATTCTCTGAGACAACGGATTCGTAATGAATACAATGACTGGTCGATTAATCAATTGACTATTTGATTGATTCATTGATTCACTGACATCATAAGTTACCTATAGTAATCTCGCAAACCAAAGAATTCTTCCTTCTTTGACTTTTTCAGTATTTCGCAATCCCGCTGCTCTTTGTAGATGTTTATATATCCTTTAGCAAGTGGTTGAAAGAGTCCTGAGATGGTACGTTTCATGAATGTATTTGAACTGCAAATGCCCCTGTGAAAAATGAAAAACGCCATCACATAACAGTAATAGTCAATCACACAGTACACAGCATCATAGTTTGCTAGATATAAACAGCATGGAGTACGTTGTTTATCTCAAACAAACTATAAACGTACATATTTCGTCTTCTGTATCCATCCGCAATTCAAGGAAATCTTGATTATCAACAATAGTCAATAGCTATAAACAACTGACATTGGCTTCGTAGATGCTATTTAGTGGGAGATTAATTTAAACTAGGTTGCCATCATTTTATTTCAGGAAACGCTTCCTTGATTTTCCCTGATATTCTTATAACTATCAATACATTTTCATTGAAATGCTACTCACTTTTCCTAATTTCTCTTGATATTCTCATAGTCCTCAGTAGAGCATCAAAGTGATGACTTCATAAAATTTTTTTCTTAGACTAATGTCAATATTTTGACTAAACAAACTGACTTCCCTGATTTGGTGGCAACCCTGTTTAAATCATAGAAAAAATAAGTAGAAATATGACCATACCCAGCACTAGAAATAAGCTCCTTTTCATCTGGCTGGCCTCGAGTTAACATCAATCCTCGATTCATTTTTGCTGGATCTAAAGCCCAATTTGATATGCCAATAAATGCCACACGTTTTGATTTCGATTCTGTCCCTTCAATGGTAAGATCTTCAGAACCGTCCGTTCCATCTTCTAACAGCGGGTGTAGAGCCTTCAATGGCATCCTCGGAGAGTCTTCTGCTAAGCCTACTTCATCAAGAACAACAACTGAGGCAAAGCGATTCAAGTCCTTGCCTTCTTGAAAACGACTGCACTGCCTAAAAGTCGAGATAATTCCTTCTGCGGTTGATAAAGGACTGCACTGGTATGAGGACACTAAGATCTACAAAGAAATGATGTCAGAGATGATAATAAAATCTATAAGCAAAGGTATTAGATGCAAAAAATGTATGAGAGCACCTCCTCTCTTTCTTCATAATAACAATAAACATTACCATCATTTAGATACTGTAATTGTTACAATACCAAAGACATAGGATTCCTTTGGATTACAAATACACCTGCCGCTAGCAAAATTATCATATAATATCAATTGATCCAATACTAGTAGATCCAAGCAAGAGCATGAAAGCAAGCTTTACTTAAACACTTTCATAGTTATGATATCAAAGTTTGATTATTGTCCATTACAGATGTGCTTGAGGGTATCACAATCAACATCCCTACCAATGCAGACAACGATCCTTTTGTCCACATATACAAACCTGCTTGAAGTGCTTGAAAACTTCAGAATGTGACAATTCTCCTTGCATGTTGTCTTGAATGATAGTTTTTGCAAGAGATTTGGAACTACCTGGCTTTCCTACAACAAACAGTGGTATTCGCAACTCAATGCAAACAACCATCATGAATACATTCTCACTTAATGCTCTATTTTTTGCAATATTCTCTCCAAGCTGTAGCTGATCCAGAAACATCTGTTGACAGCTAAAAAGCAAAGTTAGAATATGTATTAATCACAACATCAAAACAATTTTACATGGGCTGGACACATGCAGTGTAAAGTGCAGCTTGAATTTTCCACTATCAATCAACAAAATTCTTCAAACAATTGGCATAATTAGGCTAGTGTTCCAATTGCCAATTTTCCGAAGGAGAGCATGGGCAAACATGTATTGGAAGAGGAATGAATACCCAATAAACCTAAAAAATGACAAAAATTCTCTGATATCTATTGAGGCGATATTCTCGACAGCCCTCTTGCTTCAAATTTTGGTTCGAAAACAATTAATTAATGCACAACAAATACTGATCCATAATTGTTCAAATAAATAAGGGTGGTCACTAAAAAAGATTAACTTTCTAGATTTTTGCCTCTCATTCCCTTACTTGGTACCAACAGCTTTATTAGGATGCTTTCTTGACTGTGCAGCTCTGAGTAAATGTCATCGCAAGAAAATTTGTAATGCTGCATGTGAAAGAGACCATGAGAGTATATCAATCATTCAAAATGTAGAAGGATGCAAGCAATTTATTAGTTTCTTGCATCTCTCAGGATGCAGAAGAATAGCAGTTTATGAAAAGCACACTAAATGTGGTCTTGCCCTTTCCCTTACAAAATGATCTGCAATGTAGTAAGCTCTCCATCGCAAAGAGTTAACAAATTAATTACTATGTGCAAATATCATTCATCAAATGAAGATACTTACAAAAATGTTTCCTCTTTCATTTCTTTATAACCACCTTCAAGTTCGAATTCCCCTTTGAACTCAGAAGCTACCCTTCTATAATAGCTATTCCTCTTCTCCAAGCGTGCAGCATAACACACGCTAAGAGCAAGAACCAATGCAAGTCTTGTATGGTCTATTTCATCATATCCTTCCTAAAAACCAAACGTTTCTTAGTTAAAGGTATGGCATAGTAAACATAAAAGCTACGGCAATACGTCATATGCAACAACATGTGAGTGTATATTACTTTGCAGTAAACTTATTGTAAGAGGCTTAGCACGTTCGTTGCATGAAGGATATTATCAGCTTTGGGTAAACATAAGAAAAGTAGTGGAAGCATATTGAGAATAATAGACTACATAAATGCAAATGATTCATACATCTTCGCTCTCATCTGAACTTTCATCATCCTCCTCATCTTCATCGTCCTCATCATCATCATCAGAAGCTCTAAGTTTCTTCTTAGTCTCTTCGATCAATGGATAAAACAAATCCATTTTTGAGTAAAACCAAGCAAGAACTTGAACACCCCTCTCAACGTCTCTCAAGCTAACAAAACTGCATTCGTCCTACAATCAAAGCAAATAATATTTGGAATATTCAGTCACTACTACTCATCATATCAGTTAATGAATCAGAAGTAGCAATGTATCTACACATTCAAAGGAAGGTGGAGAAACAGTGGGTCTACGGTCTACAATTAATTTAATATCAAGACTGTGCAGTACGGGGTATGACCATTAAGCATAGCCAATGTAAGTACAACTTCAAACGTGAGCTTAACTTAATATGACGTAATGAATAGCGTCTGGCCTCTCTCGAACTATTACCCGCTTGCTGTCAATTTTTGCCTATTTCTGGAGAAAAAGAAGTTCTCGAGTGCAGTGTCATGCAATTCTAACCTTATTTGAAAAATTCATTAATGAGGAATGATAAACATAACATGATAGAAGCTTTGACTTGATAATTGGTACTTAGGCGCAGGACCAGACAAGTGTCTACATTGAAAGATATGCTTCATCGTGCTGGTGTCTATAAGAAATCGCCAGCTTGAAAAGACATCACTGTTTCAATAGAAAACCAGATCAATTAATAGTGACTTGGTAGAACCTTTCAACATCATCATATTTACTATTCAAAGAGCTACTAACAGCATGGACCAATAGGCGTACACTACCTTTTGCTCTCTCATGTAAACTTGCGAAGCAGCAAGAGTTCCCACAACAATGCGAATAAACTCTTCATTGTTTGGTATCTTATCTTCACGAGCCTATCAATAGAATTGTAACGCAGATTAGATGAGAAAAGAAAGTCCTATATCAGACAAGTTATATTGAACATTATATAAACAACAATAGAAATAACGATAACAGATACGAAAAGGGCAACGATCGCAAGGAAGGAATTCAAATCAAACCAGAAAGACAATGGACAATGGAAAGTGAAATTGATCTTGTGCTGCACAAAACAGTAGCATCTTAGGCAGTCTTGAAGATACACCTGGTTTCTATGAAAGAAGCAAGCTGTAAGGCATTTTAGCAAAGTTCAAAGCCTTATCAATATTTTAGTGATAACTTACGTATCGATGAACAATCTGAGCAGCATAAAGCATTTCTGCCTCTATAGACAATTGTCCAAAATCCCATACAAGCGGAAGCATGCTTTCTGGGAGTTTATGAACCCTGTATACAAGCTGTCTTAGTGGAATATTTCCTACAATGCACCAAAAGAAATAATAATGTTAGCAAACATTCTCAAACTGAAAAAGGTATTTTATCTCAATTTACCAATTGATCTCATTCAAGTAGATCAGCTAAAGCATTACCTCAAAAATTACCCAAACCTTTTCAGGGTTTTCATGTTTCTTTTCCTTTCCTATAATAGCAACCCTGAGCGCATTGACATTGCAAACCCCCTCCACCTCATCATACAATGTTCACTCCTAAGCTGTAATTCATCGCTGTATCAAAATGCATTATATCTACCGGCAGAATTGCTTCGCGTATCTTTGTACGGGGGAGAGGATTTGGTAGCTCAAGTAGCGGAAAGCATACCAAACATTGCAAGACTTTTGTTAGCCATTGTAAGTCACCAGAAATATGCTCAGTCAATGATTAACTAAGCTCTAAACATGTTGGAGGAAAGCAATCACTGATAAATCCAAAGTAAAGAAAACTTTGCTGAATCAGCAAAGAAAATACACCTAATTTTTCAGATGCATCTTCTGACTTCACGTGGTAGCCCAAGCCAGCAGATTCAAGTTTCTTGATCATCTCGTCCGTATGTCTAATAATACGAAAGGACATTGTTAAGCAATGGCGTTGGAGAAGAAATTCATGCAGAAATACTATGGTTGTATGCCACAATTCTGCAAAGAGCAGCGAATGGCTCTTTCTCCTCCCTCTCAACTAGCCGGGTTATGGCAAACAAAACACCAAATTCGAAAGGGTTCTTTGCAAAAGGATGTGTATGAGGTGGAACACTAGCTCCTATTTCAACTTGCACCACCAAATACACCTAATTCGTCTTGCACCATCCATTGGAATGTGTTCTTTCATTAGCTCTGTAGGTTTTTGCATTTGGATCCCCATCTTCTTGACAACTTTGTCCCAATCTTTACGTATATAATATACCTATATGCTCTTTTACTGTTACCTAAGTAATACACCAAGATCAAAATTAGTTGGAAGCAAATTTCAGGAGTTTGAACAGATAACTATGTATAACTGACAATTTGTGTTGAATGGCATTTCACATTTTCCAAATATTACATTTTTTTGTTTTTAGTAAGTAATGTCGGGGAAAGGCCGTAGGGCCTATAACAATGCACTGACAAAGGAAAAACTAAGAGAATGGTGAAGCTTAAGTAGAGAGGGAGATAAGATCAGGTTTGTTGATGTTAGATTTAAAAGATGACAAATTGTAGGATTCAGGGAAGGTAGTGGGTGGAAATGAGTTCCACAATTGAGAAGTTCTTGGAATGGAAGATGATTTGTGAGATAGAGTTCGTGGATTAGGTAGTGTAACTTGGAAAGGGTGTGAATAGGTAGAGCATCTGATGGTTCGAACACGCTTCACTGTATCAGGAATAATGTTCTTGAGTTCCTGAGAGCAATATCCGTGAAAACAGCAGTAGAAAATGGAAAGATCTGCAACAAGACGACGATGGGAGAGAGACTGTAGAGAATTAGCGTGGCTTGGATTGTTGTTGAGACGGATAGCCTTAGACTGGACCCTTTCAAGAAGATGAATAGAAGAGTTAGGAACACCACCCCAGACATGAGAGCAGTACTCCAGAGAAGGACGAATCTGGAATTTGTATATAGTTAATAGTTGAGAACGTGAAAAATAACCACGGGCTCCAGAGAGAAAGCCAAGTTTCTGAGATGCATGCTTTGGAATGGAATTGATATGGGTTTTCCAAGTGAGATTAGATGAAATAGAAAGACCAAGTTGACTGAAAGAAGATGAAATGTCCAGTTTATGGCCGTTCATGAAAACAGGGGGAAATCTTGGTGATGTTTACGTGATATGATAACCTGTTTTGTCTTTTCTTCATTGAACTTAACACGTTTGTCACTACCTCACTTCTCTAAATTTGTCAAGTCAATGGTAAGAAGTGAGGCTGAAGTGTTATGATATGGTGAAATATTTGAATAGGCAAGGTGTTGTAGATTGGATCAAAAAGATGAACTTAAATAAGTGTCATCGGCAAAGGAGAAAATTCTGGAAGATGTAGAGGAAAGCAGGTCATTTCTGAAGATGATGAAAAGAACAGGAGAGATAAAAGAGCCCTGAGGTACACCTGAGTTGATAGAATGGGGATTAGAAAGGTAGCCATGGACCCTAATTGCAATTTACCAATCTGATAGAAAGCTAGAAATCCCTTTAATGAGGGTGTGGTGAAGACCAAAGATTGGCAGTTTAGCAAGAAGACCTTTGTGCCAGACGCGATCAAAGGCCTTGGAAATATCAAGAGAGATCACTCTACTCTCACCTAAGGATTCTAGAGCAGAGGACCAAGCAAGCATGAACATCATAGGCTAGAAGGTCACCGGTAGATCTGGCTTGCCGAAACCCATATTGATGATCAGAAAGAAGGCTGTTTGTTTCAAGGTAGGCAAGCAGTTGCTTGGTGATAATGGTCTCCATAGTCTTAGAGATGAGAGAAGTGATTGCAATAGGGCGATAGTTTGAAGGTTCAGATTTGTCACCTGTTTGGGGGGTAGGGAAAACGTGGGCGAGTTTCCAAGAGGAAGAGGAAATACCAAGATTGTAGGAAAACTGGAAAAGCTTGTTGAGAATAGGGGCGAGTTCAGGGGCACAGGACTTTAGAACTATAGCAGGCATACCATCAGATCCACTACATTTGGAGGTGTTGAGCTGAAGAAGGACTTTCCGGACTTTGCGTGTAGTAAAATGGATCAAAAAAGGTTCTTCAACATAAGAAGGTCTATAAGAAAACAAATAAATATAATTCTCATGCAAAGACTTATTGAAAATATACAAGGAATTTTTACTTCAACACATTCCAAGCGCTGAAACAATACATGATGGTCATCCTTACTTTCGATATGGATTACACGCCGCAATTATTTTCAACCCACAAGACTCCAAGTTGAGTGCTTTTCCTGCCATTCTTTTATCGCACATGATCTCTTTTATCAAACCAATTGCACTCGTAGTATTTGCTTCATCAAAAAATAGGACAGTGTCCAATGTTCTTCTTTGTCCACGATTCTTTTGAGCTAATTCAATGGCACTATTTACTTTCCTCTTAATGTCACTTTCAGTTACTCCGCCATGCACCTAGCAGAACAAAGGAAAGCAGTCTTACAAAAAAGAGCATACAAACGTACACACAGTAATCATTCATTGTAAACTCTTAGTAAAACTCTCTGAAGCGGTAGGCAGCAAACAAGGGATGAAGAAGAATTGCGAGGTGTAAAAGAGTATTTTAGGAACAAAACTCTCAAGACAAAACCAAAAGAGATACTACAGCCTGATATAATACAGCTATCAACAAAGAGCAAACACATAGAGTAAAACTGTGTGTAGGTATAGATATTTAAAAACGCAAAATCTAGGTGCGGCATGAAATATTTAACGACATTGTCAGCTCCTCAATAAATAAAAAACTTTACGAAGACTCAAAAAGACATGCAAATGGGATAAATACAACAGTAATAGTAGTCAATACTATGCTCAAATTTATAGTTACAAAAATAATTATTGAATAGATTGTAGAAAAAACATTGAAATAACACACCTTTACTAATATCAAGTTTTGTGGACCAAATGTTCCTGCTTTCAAATTGCACATGAAACGTATAAGGCGTGTTTTTCCGCAACCAGTTTCGCCCATCAAAATGACAGGTATTCCACATCTAACAATTAAAACGCAATGAGCGATCCCACCGATAATACTGTTATTTATTGCCTTATAATAGTAGCAAGAGCAAAAACAGCAGAAAAGATTAGAATTTGAAGATCTAATCATGACATACACTCGCAATATAACAACATGCTTTGCAGGCATTCAGAAAATTTTTCATCTAAATAAAGCTATACCTAAGGGCAACCCTTTATACATATGAGAACTATAGATTAAGTAAAGAATGAATGTACGTAGCAAGCAGAGACCTGAATCTCATGTGAATGGCCAATATTTTCATCATATTGTCAATTGTAAGTTCGTAAGTCGAATCTGGATCGTAACCAATTTCTACTCCCATTACTTTGCACAGCATCTCCAACTTTTTTGACCTAAAACAACGACTAGCTAACAACAAAGCGAAAATTTTGAATTGAGGAGGCTGAGAGTTAACATTTGAGGGGGGTTATACACTGATGTAAGGAAATGTGTGTATGATATGTGTATGGTACGTGCAGGGGCTGCGCAATAATTATGAAAGTGCGGGGGTCAAGCTATAGTAAATCAGTTTTTCGTGATTATGAAGTATAGCACTTTATTCTCAAGCTATTTGAGTTTTTGCTCATTTGTGATAATTCTTACCTAGTATCTCCAGTTTACGGTTACTCTTTACACACAAGGCTTGGCAAGACAGTGACACTGTTGAGATCATTGAGGTCAAATATTGAGGAGTTAGGCATAGGGAACAAATGGGGGTCAGGGGGCAAAGCCCTCAAAAACTTTTTAAGAATTACTTTACTCACATCTCATACAAACACCCTTTTTACTTTAGAAGTACATCCTTTCTAGATATACAACATCACATTTGCTCATTGCTTCAATATCATCAAAAGACCAAAAGAGAACACAGAGAAGAGAAAACTAAAAACATTAAAGAGGACGTATTCTAATGAAAAACGGGATAGGAGTCAAGCGGCCAAGTCTCCTTGAAAATTCTTATGAAGCCCGTTTATTAGATCTTGGAAAAACGCCGTTTTAGCTTACGAGGTATGATTTTTCTATATCAACAACACCAAACCAAATCATTGATTTCAGAATATTTAATTCCTGTTATAGAGATCATACGTTCTCTTTCTTATAAGACAATAGTGTCTAAGAAGTGAGCGATTGACTACTCAAAGCTAAGAAAATTTAATACTGCATTCATGAGACCTACTAATAAAGTCGATCAGCTCAAATATGTTCTAGTTATTCAAAATCCCAATAAACCACATAAAAAATTATATATGTTTCACTTGGGCTCATCTTCAACAATGTATCTTCTACTCCTGACCAAGATCTATAAGTCTTTTGGGTATAAAAACAACTTTTTCGCTTTCCACTAATATGCTGGCGCAAAGCATTGAATGTTCAAAACCGTCTGCTAAGAAAGTCATATGAACAGTTTGATATTTAAAAAGTGAAGAAGCCAAGAAAATCCAACAAATGGCTAGAGAGTGCGATTAAAGACTGAACACAGACCTAAGCACTAATCTAAACCACTACGATTTCTTTTTTATGAATTGCTTTCGCTCGTTGTGGGATGGTGGTTTTCATTTGGGATACTAGAGGACCTGTGATCTTTTAGCATACTACTACTACACTCCCGAAATACTGATTTCAGACTGATAGTTACTGAGTCACACTAAGTCTTTCTGCCTCTCTTCAACACAAATTACATCCTCCATTCCCCTGCAGTTATTACTACTGGTAAACTTTGTATTCTACTTTGCTATTACTTCTATAGACAGTGTGCACAGCCTACGAGTCTATGCTATTCAAAATTATGTATGTTGTAGGCTAAAAACTTTTTCTCTCAGAAAAAGTGGGGGACAAACATATGGTGAATGTTTAGTGTGCATGGTATCTGCGCATTTGTGTGTGTTTGTGTGCAGAGTGCAGTAGTTGTGTATGGTAATGGTGTGCTCTCAAAACAATACAGGTTCAAGGAAACATGAAACAATGTTTATACATTTGAATAAACCACATACAACGATGAATACAAGATTTCAAAAATAAAGAACTTATAATACCTATTCCAATTAGTGCATTGTGCAAATAATTCAACTCCATTAAGCTTAGGCCCCTGGTAAAGCTCACGCGTCATGATGCCCCTTTGAATCAAACGGTTGTTTTCCTTGTCCATTAGATCTCCATATGTGTTAACAGTAAAACCCAGAAAAGACATTGATTGGCGGTCTTGATTAAAAAACAAATATGGATGCTCGCTGAAAAAAATATCAAACAATGAACTGAAAAAGTAGCGATTAAACGCAATAATGTAAGTAAAGTAATATAACTTTCCTCAAAATGTGCAGCAAGGATCATTATTATGATATACTATACTATATTATGTTACAGTATACTATAAATTATACCATATTATATCCTATTATATTACATTATATTGTAGTACATTGCACTACATTATTCCATTATATTATATCAAATTATATTTCATTGCAGTATCGTATATTGTACTACATTACATTGTATCATATCATATGATATTATATTAAAATTATATTATATTATATTATATTATATTATATTATATTATATTATATTATATTATATTATATTATATTATATTATATTATATTATATTATATTATATTATATTATATTATATTATATTATTTTTAATGTCATATTTTATCATATTGTATAGTATTATATTATGCAATACTCAAAGCCTAAAAAAGGAAAGTCTTCCTTAGATATTATAAGATGTCTGTGGCAGGAACTTAAAACCAACACGTGATACATATAACAGAAGCCAAATAGCAGAACCGAGTGGACTATGTGCTTTATTTTCATGAGCTAGATCCTTTGCATCATATTGATACACTGAATGAAAACAATAGTACTATCCCAATTTTTAATTAAACGAAACAGCACATAACTCCTAAGCGCTATCTTACCTTTTCTCCCATCTTCTTCTTAGTATTACGAGCCCAGAATTCTCCTGCTCAGATTCTTCACTGGCAGAGGGTGTTGTGAAATCCTACAAAAATAAGAAGAATTGCCAGTATATTTCAAAACACTGTCTACGCACATTTTCCGGGCTTCTGACCTGCAAACTCTAAGTTAAATCATGCTAGATACTATGGAAACTGTAGTGCTTCTAATGTAGCAGGTGACTATTCTCTAGGAAAAAGGTTCCCAACTAGGGGAGCAATACATCACTTCAATGCATCACTTCATGATAGGAAATGGCAACAACTTTATTTATTTACTACTCTACTGTGGCCTGTGGTCTTCAATAAATAAATTGCGAGCAAATGTAAGGGGAAGTATTTTTGGGGTACTGGAGAAAAAAGATGAGAACAACTCCTGTGAGCCGAGAGGGAGGTCTATCAACAAGAAGTAAACACTTCTTCCGAAGAATCTTTTAGAGCTTCAAAACTTGAAAAATACGAGAGAACAGAGTCGAGTTGAGAGAGAAGAAGGCTTTATTATTCTATCGGGAGTTTGAACATGACACGCAATAAGAAGACATTTTAAAAGACATGTAAACAAACAGTAAACTACAGGTGCTTGGAACAGGAAGGAGGAACCTTTCGCGAGTAAGTATCATGATCGGAATTCTATCGTTTCATATCAAATTATTCTCCATACATTTTCAAATCCATGCTTTTGTAGACACCAACTATTCTTCGATATTTAAAAATCAGAGAAACGAAAACTACAGTTAGCATTTTCCTTTGATGAGAATTCCAGTCATGATTTAATTAGGCATTCCATTAGTTGAAAATTAGGCATTCAGACATTTTCATTAGTTGATAATTTTAGTATATGTTTTAACCCAAGCTTGGGCCATCTTCAGTGCTGTTATCGTGAACTGGAGAAACATATTTCAAGGTACTGCTTGGGTTTGAGGGAAACTTGTGTGCGGTACGTCTACTTGGCGTCATTACCTTAGACATTTGAAGCATGAACTTTATAACGAAAGACTTGAAACCAGGGAGAGAATCTCCCACATTCGACTGGTTGCAAAACACACTGTTCTCACAATCCAAAAGCTGGTTGTTGAAGAAGTGAACAAAGTGGTTTATCTCCCTCCAAGATGGATTTGCAACTCCACAGTACCTAAAAATTTGATGACAAACTTTTAATTCTAAACTATAACATTTGTGAAGAAGCATGTGCTATACAATAATCGCAAAAGTTAACTGGAGATTTGAAAATCATATATATCCCTGGTTCATGCAAGATACTCCAGGAAGTCAAATATTTACTTGGGTTCTAAATGTTCCCAGGCTAATTGAACACGACAAAGAGATACTAGAAACCACATAGCATTCGTATACCTCCAATCTATCTTTGAAAAACAATTGCAATTATAAGCTTTCACGTCACTATCAGTTTTCAAATAGTTTAGTGATGCTTATAACTCTGGAGGTAGTTGGGAAGGTAATTTTATATTTAATTACACATATTGAGATGGCATTGGACTAGTTGGGTTTTAATCATTTTCAAGGAGCAATTTAGACACTATTCCATTTCATTTTACTAAAATTTCTTCAGTCAGAGTAATCCCGTCAATCTAGGAAGACGGATTTTCAGGGGGCCGTGATAAGAACTTATACACATTAACATAATCACTGGAAAAATGGAAAGAGAGGAAAGAATTAACTAATTAACTAAAAACATAACGATAATAATTAAAAACATGAAAATATATCATAAAGCTAGAATTAGCTAAAACAAAATTATTGCTGATTTCTCAATGGCTCTTTTAAAAGTGAAAAAGCGTTCACCATTGACAGTTTCACCAGAAATCGGAATCAGCTTACCCAAAACGATTTCATAACAAATATTAGTTAAACTAATGAGCTTTCACTATCAAGCATCAATATTAGCATCCCACTTGTGCAATTTTGGCTCTTATGGCCCAACATTGATTTATAATTTACCTTAAGAGTACATCCAAACAGTTTTGATGACTGCGATTGCGATTACTCCCAAGTAGCTCTAAGCAGTCATATACTCGCTGAAAGGGTTTACTTCTATACTCTTCCTCATCGAATCCTGGGAAAATCTGCAAACCTAATGTAAAATAATAATTAACGCATGCTTGTAAAATCTAATCCCAACAAGTAGCCCTGTAGAGTCAACTAAGGTGCTACTCAAGCAGCGGTAGCACGTGCGTACTATCTGTAATGAAAGTGGAAGCAGAGAAGGATGGGTGCTAGGGCGCTTTGCCACCAGGGAAAATCTCTTAGGGTCATGCTTTTAAAGTTATAAGGAAATGCCCACTTTAACTGTGGAGTTGAATCCGTTGTAGTTAAAGTGGTAGATGAGGCCATTGGTGAGCATGTGAGCACTTTCGATAGACCACACTTTTGCTATTTCAATCTTACCCAGCAAAAACAAAGGAGCAGAGCCCTACAATGCGCAGTAGGAGAGCAGCTGAGCCCCACTGGGCTCCATCTTCTACAGATCAAATTACAATTGATAATGAAAGCAAAAATGGAAATTGTAAAAATGATTGGCTGGTGATGATGCTATTACTGATAATGACAACAGACATTATTGTGATGATCATGATAATTATTAGTTAAGAGACTTTTGGTCCGCAAGTTAACAATCTTCATAACATTTTCTCGTTCATCTGAACACATTGCTCATATCACCTCAGGCATGAGCAATAGCAGCAAAAACCGAATAAATCAATGTGACAAAAATCAAAGTACGTCGAACAATTTAAAGTTTCTATCAACTATCAAATACATCAAATACGACCAAACGGTCCATAAAAATAACTCCATCCATAAGTCAAAAAAAAATTCTCCATAGCCCTTACAGCTGTAAGCGTTTGAATAAAGTTTGGGAAATGATAATCCACATGATTTGCACACTTTTCAGAGCGATTTAAGTACAGGAAACTATCACTTACCTTTTTTCAAGTCTTCTAGAGTTTCAGTTGGAGTCCTGAATACTGTTGTTGGTAAAAGGGGTATCATATTGCCAGTATTTGTCTTCTTTCCCTTTTTCTTGTCCTTAAATTTAAAAGCAACTGAATTGAGATAGTTATCTATACAGCAATCTTATCCTTTTGTAACTTGCCTGGGCGTCCAACCCATCTATGGCATAATTACTTATTGTGTTATATTCAAGATCTTGAATGATTTGCTACACGAATCCCCTCTCATCAAAGGATCAATGCAAACATCAATTAAGCAATCATTTAAGAGGTATGATAACAAAAGCATCTTTGAATATAGAAAAAATTATCTGCAACTACGAGAATCGCGTAGCTTTTCAACAACAAGAAAAACCAATGACTGTATTATATCACAACTGAGGAGCTCATAAAGCCCGCCTAAACAAGTCAGCAACTAGCCAAGTTTAACTCAACTGTTGTTGTTAAGATAATGGCCTTCATGTTGGTTAAAAGATGTACAAATTCCTGGGTTGCGAGTGTTTTTGAGTAGATTCTTGGGGCCAAGAGCAATAGAGGATTGGATATATGCACCCAGCAACTTTGAGCACTTTTAAACTTCTCCCAATGTTGAAACAAAAATTGCTTGGTTCCAAATAATAGCTAACAGGTCTATTATGGAGGATGTTAAACCTTAAAGACCTTACACTTTAAAGTCTTAAAGCATTAGACTTTAAACCTTAAAGTTTCTTAATTAATGGTGGCTCAATGTTGGATCAACTGATAAGGGACAAGATTGAATGAAACAAAATCTATGAGTGTGATAAAATGCTGAAACGTTGGGTCAGTTGTTTGATTTATTGAAATCTATTTATGCAAAAGTTTAAATTCTGCTAATTTACAATTCCCCTCAATCAAATACAACAGTTGCTGACATACAAAACTTACAGTTTCTTGATCAGTCTTAACGATTGGCTCAGTTATTTCTATGATATACAAATCTGTAGGTTTTTTCTTCCAGATGCTGCCAGTTGACGTGCTGATAGATCCAATTATCAAAAGTTGAAACATGAAACTGTCGAGATTTGATGTAACCTAACGAAAAATAGACAAAAATAAAGTGGTGTCGTGACCCAGACATTATAACTAGCACACCAGTAAAGTAGTACACACACACACACACACACACACACACACACACACACACACACACACACACATATATATATATATATATATATATATATATATATATATATATATATATATATATATATATATATATATATATATATATATATATATATATATATATATATATATATTTAAACATATCCCAGTTACTCAACGAGCCCATTAACTTCTAAAGCTTGATGTACATAAAATATGACGTCACAAAATGGCGATGAAAATTATGTCAATCATAGCAGAATGCAAAAGCCATGAATTGCTTTAGAATAATAAAACCAACATATCATCTCTTCTGAGAAACATAGACCTTTTCAAACGAGAGTATATGTGAGCATTCCCTACCCAACAATGTATGTCTCACCGTCGAAGCTATATCAAAATGATATATCCTTGGAAAATCCTCTTTCTTCTTTTTGTCATATGGAATCAGCTCTCTTACAACTACATCTTGATCAACTACTGTCCCTTGCATGGAAGTTGTAACAATGACTTCTGTATCAACAGAGCTGTTGACTTGCTTCCTGGCGAAATTCGACTTTTGAATCAATGATTTAAGCCTTTCGCCAACTCGTGTTATAAATAATGACTTCCCTGTCCCCGCAGTATGGGATTTCATAACACGTACAGTTGAGCTGCAAAGTAACACAGATGACAAAAAAGGTAATCATGAGAAACTAGTAACATGACGATCGATTGACATTTAAGTCAGAGGCAATGTACAGCAAGAAGTGATCTGAAACATAAAGGGTGGCACTTCTGACTATATAAGTATAGTATTCAAGCAGAGTGAATGGTAGTGGAAGTGAATTATAGACAAACTCATAGAAGTACGTATTCGCGGCAAAAATTTTAACAAAGTTACTCGCATTGCTGTCCATAACGGAATATCTCCAGATACTATTCATATTCTGTAGAGGTATCACCTTTCAAAGACCATTAGCGGGGTTAGAGGCCAAGCGGCCCAGCCAGTTACATTAGCTTAACTGAAGTTAAGTATGGCTGTGTACGGTCAGTAACTGGATGGGCGACCTCCAGATGAACGACCAAAACAGCTCACTCCGCCGTCCTTCGGAAGGGACGTTAAACTAGAGGTCCCATGCCTAGATGCGGCATGCATAGTAGGCCTAAATTAGCTGAAAAAGCTAGGTCTAACAGCCTACTCAAAATAAAGTAAACAACAACGACAACAGCAAATTTCCCACCCTTGACTAATCGCATTGCACACTCTTTGTAAGTCTAAGAGTCTCCAACTACAGCTTTGATATACGAAACTTCGGATAGGTGACCTCAAATAACTCAAAAGAGCTAAGACAATAACAATGAAAATTTTCAATCGCAGAACTTACCATGCACAGCATAATATCAAACGAATGGAAAGAAAGAAAGAAAGAAAGCAGGCAAGCAACATCAGAAACCATAACTAATTCTTTTAATAACTACCATTCTTCATCAGCAAATCCAGCATGGACATAATTAGACTGATTGAAATGTGGATCACGCATAAGCTGCTCTTTCAAAAATTTTGATGCCTCTTCCGTACTTGGGCATCTATGTGGCACAATTCTGTATTCATCCCAAGCCGATGCCAAAAATGACCCATCCTCTCTTTCACTGCTGCACATCAATAGGAGGTTAAAGGTGTTATTTTCTGCATCTTCACCTGAAAAGACAACACAATGATCATTATTATCTCCTATTCACGATTTTCTCTCTGTTAAGTGATTGCAGTGGGTGAAATCACGTTTGTGTATGCTAATGCTATGTAACTTCAAGAATGCATAGATAAACATACTTGCTTATATGCAAAAAGGTACCTCGATTAGCACGCTCTTGTTGAAGTGATTGTAGCTTCTCATACGCTTTAACCGCAGTATTATAATCAAGCTCATCAATGAATGCCAAAGTATATATTCCATTAGGATCATTCAACGCTCTTCGAAATAGCAGCTCGATCTAGTAGAAATAAAAGTACGCAGTTTGTAACTAAGATGTCACTAAGCAGTTGGAAACTGAAGTTGGCAAGTAGTACGTTAAGTGTTGCAATACTGGAAAACCTCATGCAGTACTATGTTTGTCAAAATAACTACCCTTGCAACTTCAGAGAAATGTGCGGCTACATCTCACTGCAGAAACATATCATACCTTCTCAATGGTTGTGCAATTATTGCAAATCTCGACTTCTCCTGAAGCTGGGAGGCAGTCACCGGCTTGTTTATATATGTCAATTACTACAAGTAGCAGATCGTCTAAAAACCAAGATTTTCAACTTGTAAAAATAAGCCAAGGTATGTAAGTTGTGACTGCACTATGAATTTGAAGGCTGCATGAAAATAAATGTATGCCAAACAAATCTGAAAATTTTAACCCTGTATTATGAATTTTGAACATATACATTTACTATAATCTAAGTCAACAGCTTACACTTGTTGAGCACCTTCCTGGATCACCTTTATATAAAAGGGTAAGATGAAAAGCATAAATCATTGCAATCTATTATCAGGCAAACACCAAAACACAGTTTTAACAAAGTGTGTAAAACAGTATTATCATTTAGAAAGAACAAATGCTACTCAAATACCTCTAGGAACAGCCATTAACTTTGGTTTTTTATTGTTCATTGTTGCAAATGGTTTCAACTTTCTCTGCCTTTTTCCTGTGTGACAAATAAACTTTGATTCAATTTTGGGGCTCACTAATATTACGGTGATCCCTTTAGAAGCAATTGCCAATTTTTTCTAGCAAATCACAAGTCATGATTCAAAGTAGTGCGTAAAGAGACACTATAGTTATCCTTATAAAAATCATGAATGTAAAAAAGCAATGACAAGATCAATAACGATGAGTGGATAGATACATGATGACAGAAGATGAGATGGTGGCTGGCTGTGTAAACGGGTGAGTGATTATGTATATGAGTTGGTAAGTGAATCAGCGGATGATTGAATCGGTGGATGAGGGAATTGGTGGATGAGTAGGTATGGTGGTAGGTGGATTAGATATTGATGACTGTAAGAATGTGCGATTAGAAATGTGAGGACAAAGATTAGATGAGAATTGTACTTGACATGTTGTTAAGCAATATGCTACTTTCTCAAGTCAGAAACTTAGAAACTCAATTAAGGAATGTCAAATTTGAAGTGTAAAGTAGATGCATGACATACTTCTATCTTTAGCCAGCTCATCCAATACCTTTCCTAAATCTTTCAATGTTAGATGTTCTATCAGATCTTTTTCCATAACATCTGTAGAAGTTGTTGCTGCATCATGTTCCACTCCGTCCATTTGAGAAGAATATCTAAATATAAAGCAATTATAGATTAAGATCAAAAAACATAAATTGAAAGAGTGCAATAACTTAAATTCATTGCCTACCAAATGCCTACCAGATGAATGTCTAAATATAAACTAAATATAGATTAAGATCAAAAAACAAAAATTGACAGAGTCTAATAAGTTAACTTGATGCCTAACCAATGCCAGTCTTCTGCAACAGCTTGGCCATGGAAACCATAAAATATTAATTCTACTAGATAGCACGAGTCTTTAGACAGATACTACCTCACACACGGACAAAAACTAAAATCAGCTATTGGAAATTCCTTTTTGGAAATAATACTGGTCCTTGTTACTTCAAATAATGGCTAGAACTCTCTTGAAACTTCAATATGAAACAAAGAAATAAAGGGAAGATTCTTGTTTCTAAACAAGCAGCATGAACGAGTGAATTAACTATTGCTATGTGATAATTGCATCATCGCGATGCAACAACTGCTGCTATAGCACATATGGCATATACATTGTATTCTATAATTGTATAGCTGGCTTTTAATTTCCTTGGAGATAGGCTTTAAAGCATGCTACCTAATGCCTAAAAGAAAAAGTTGCAGAGCTCACTCTAAGATAATCTAAGTCCTTACCATGGAATACCCATACAAGCATGAACCTCAATAGATAACTGAAAAAAGCAATACATTCACAATTTGATATCTCAAAATGAAACATACTGTGATCCCTCATCTTCTTTCCTTTCTAGCACATCATTCAACTGATTGGCTAATTCCGTAATCTCTTCATTATCGCAGTGCTCCATAGCCCATACAGATGCGACTGATCTATCCTTCAACCCACAATGCATTGTAGCAGCTTTAGCAACATCTTCATCATGACCTTCTTCTTCAAGTTCTGCAATGAATTTCCCAATTTCATCTATGGAAGCTTCCATAATTTTGTCATCACTTTTCTCTACTCGCATCCATGAACTGTCTTGTGAAGAATTCTCTCCATACCAACGGCGATGTGATGACTTCAGCAGGATGGTTCTAAATGTCTCATGATCAATTCCCGGGTAGACTTCATCCAACAGACTAAATACTTGAGCAGGAAGATTCCTCAACGCTGTCAAATCTTCTTTCAGGATAACATACTTTAAATTTGTCTGCAACATAAGCAACTGCCTGACAGTGTAATAATTCAGAAACGGAAACTCAGTACGCTTCATGTCAAGCTCAAACTTCCATTCTTCCAGGTCAGCTTCTAACTTAATGCATTCTTTTTCAACAGACTTTATAATTTCACGAAAAGCGTCAACACCATGGTCAAGGTTGCAAGTAAACTCTGAATTCCATGTTAGATACTTAATGCATCCTGAGTCACACAGTTCTATGAATAGTACTGCTACCCTGGTCACTGCCTCAAACATCTAATCAGAGACAAAAATGGCAGATAATGAGGAATTTTATGTTGGACAACAACATCCAAAACGTGAAGAGCAAAGAATAAGGAAGTGAATTTCTTCAATGACAAGTTTGACACCAAATAGCATATATACTAATGTATTAGACCCTCAAATGGGTAAAACAAAATCCCATTTCAGAAAAGCCAAACTTTATAGAGCTGAAGTACATTAGCAACAAAAATCAGAAAATGATTACGGGTATTGAACAAATATATAATAGGGATAATTTACCTGTGAGACAACGCAGCTTTCGCTGTGTTTGAGACCGTCCCCACCCTTACGGCACAATATAATACAAGCTACGAACCGCCCCCTATCATATCATAACACAATCGAATTACTCTCCCCCTTCCCCTCTACCTATATTTTTCTCTTAATTGTCAATCATACCAACAGGTTAAATCCACTTTAAGCCCACTTTAAGACGAAATAGAGGTAGATTAGGTACAAGGAATCAAACAGGAAGGGATGTGTATGCTTCTCCAACAAACCAAGCTCCCTCATACAAATGCTTACTAAAAGATCGAGAATTTAAGTGAAAAACCATGCAAGTGTGTGCATGAAAGCTCTCGTGAATTTCCTTGCCAAAACAATCGAAAAGAGGCATTTGTTAATTGCTGGAGATGGCTGACCTGGAAAATCTACTTCGGTTACTTAGCGGTACTGTATACACCCCTTCCTCTTCTGCTTCTTCTGTGATGCTTAGTAACAAATCAAAGCAGCCTCTATCCCCCTTAGCAGCGTTACATAACGGGTGAACAATCCCATAATGATATTAAAGATAAGTATATCAAAATTTCCTTGCCTATACTATCATAGAAGATGAAACAATTAACAATGCAAAATATCCATGGTTTTTGAAGTCATGGTTCGATTGAAAGGTATCCACTCATTGTAGCTATTCTCCCTCTATATATTCTTGCAAAGTTTTTAGTAAGCCAATGAAAACGTTTTTGCTGTGCCACAGCAGTTACTGTAGGACAATTAACATGGTATTCTTCATCCATGCAATATTCAGCAAAGCATTTCACACATATAAAGCAAATATTTATTATCAGACTGAGGTGTAGTCTTTATTCTAATTTAACAGCAACCCAAGACAGAATACCTGCAAAAAGCAATCCTTCTCAATCTGTCCCATTTCTCTTTCCTTTCCCTGCTGTCCTCCTATTAACATAAGCTTTGACTGCAAATCTCCAATGTCATTCAACTTGTATATCTTAACATTTTCCTTAGAAGAGATTGAGTCTTCTTGGCCCTTTATTGTCCCATTCTTTTTCTCAGGTACATATAGATGTAAAGAATTTTCTAACGTAACCACTGATTCCTGCACATCGAAGCTCTCCAAGGAGCCAATTTTATAATAACCTCGTCTGTTAATAGCCTCTGCCTCCATCATAGATGATGTTGCAACTGATCCGTATGACTCTCGTTCATTTTTGAACCATTCAAGAAAGCGGTTACTGTCAAGCTAAAGAGAAATCATTTGACTGGAATGAAATCTAATATAGTCTCATTAAAAACTAATAGCTTAGAGTGGTGATAGAAGGATATAATAGTGACAAAGTTCTGCAGAACAAAGTAACCTATTAAGCTAGAATACAAAATAACAAAACTCACAAAGTAGAAAACTTGAGGCCACAAATGTGCATAAAATGCAAAAAGTAAATGAGTATAGAGAAAGAGTGCTTTTCAAACAGTTTTTAAAGTTTTTTGCTTAACATCGAAACATAATTTCTAAGGCTTTTAACTAAACGGTGGGTCTAATTTACTCGAAAGTATTAGATTTATATTATATATAAGTGGTGGCAATGCACCTTTAATCTAAAATGCACATGATAGAAACGTCGAATGAATCTCTATTTTTGAGTAAAATAAAAGCTTGTTTTGAAGAGTGAATTCAACACGTGTAGCTAGGCATGGAGGTACACAAAGTACTTTTTAGCATTTTCACAGCTTGAGGCTTATTGGCTCCAATTTTGATATATTAATTAATTTTCAGGTGTTCTTTACGCTCTCCGATCAGTTTGCAGGCTATTTGATTGCAGGACCACCAACAGATTTCAGTAACCCCGAGACAAAAGATAATACAATGCCTCCTTGTGAATGAAGCAGACAAATTGATGTTATGAGCACAAAACTTGAAAAATCGTTATTGGCATTACTATATGAGATCCTCCAGGCCTTTATATGGTTCTCACGCTTATGAGGCCTCTTATATTTTAAAGCACTGGAGCAATTTGTACACCCTGTCCCCTCTCCCTCTCTATGGTTTTGTTTTGAGAGGATGAAGCTCATTGGCTGTAGCATTTTCAACTTTGCTCTTGACATAGTACAAAATGTAAATGAGTCCAAAGAAGCTGTTGATTTCAATGCATTGCCTACGTTGAATTAAAATAGATAATAGCAATGAACAACTTTGATGCAAGCTCGCATTAGACTTAAATCTCAGGTCTCTAGCAATGCTAATTAGGAGCTTACAAGCTTCTCAAGAAGTTGCGGGTCTTTATTAGTTTTATCTACGACTTCTTTGCAGCACTTGATCAGCTGTACGGGGCCTGAGTCTTCATCTAGCTTGAAAATTATTGGCTCAAGTTCGAGACAGACAGTATGTAAGCAAGACACTCTGTCAGCTTCAAAATCACTTTCTCCAGCAGAAATGCTTAGCAGATCCACAAATGTTTTCACTTCTCTCAAATCTAGAAAAGGAACAATATACCACGATAAAGCATTGGTATGTGAATTATTCTGGGAGTAATGCAATGAGAGAGAAAACTACCAAAACAAAGACTCAAAGAAGTAAGGTACGTATACTTTTGCTCAGATGTTGGTGCAAACCAGATCTGTAATCTATCCCAGATTAGTAAATTATACTATCGTACAATGCAAACGCTACAGTTTCAGTCATGTTTTTGAAGCCTTTTAAAAACCCATCAAGCCTCCATTTCTCATTTCTACCTATTTTTATCTTATAAACCAATAATAGATTCCACATTTGATCTACTGGAAGTTCAGTCTGGTCTTTAAAAACAGAGTCAATACTGTAGAGAGTTCTGACTAAAATTTTGATTGCTCTGCGAGATGTCAGGTGAAGAAAATAAATACTTAATAATGTTCAAATAGAATAATAATGGTCCCGAAACATGCTAATGCCAATGAAAAAACAAAAATTCTTCAAAAATGCCAAAGAAACTTCTTATTCTTTTACACCAATTTAGTGGATGCAAGGATTAACTTTAAATGGCAAAGCCGAAGTACTACAGGAGTGATATACAGCACCTTTCAAATATAATTATATAACAATAATAATATAAACTTCTAATCTTCTTGCTTACAAGGATCCAATCCAATTTTAATTAGAATGAGGGCATCGACATATCAAGTCAAAAGACCTGCTAGGTTATATGTCAATTTCTTTCATACCAAATGGACACTTACTTGGACTCAGACCAAGCACTATAGATACTAGCATCAAAACATCCTTGCCCTAGACATTCTACTTAGTAACCTTCGGGACGAGCTTGTCCCATCCTCAGCTAATATAGAAAGGAAATTAGAGGGTCTCTCTAATTCAAATGAGGAAGATTTAATATACCTCTAATAAACGTCTCCCTCTAAAGAATGCTGCAATTCTGACCGACCATTTGTAAAGAATGCCTCCTACTAATGAGTCCGCCTTCTAAAACCGCCACTTTTCAAGAAAGACCAAACAAGAAATAACGTGGCTTAATTTAGTGTTTCTTGTTGCCTAGTTTCAAATTCTTCCATAACTAAAGATAAAAACGAAAACTGCCTACAAAGTGGGGAATCAGAAACTTCCATCCTGGTGAAAGCTTTTACAACAGATCATAGAAGCACGCAATACTTATCAAATCTTTCAAGGCATGTGTAGTAAACATAACTAAGGAGGGAGTAAAAGTGGTACTGGATGGAGATCAATGTTCTGAAAATGCTTTTCAATCCTAGTAGTAGTTTAGTATGGTGCCATTGGGAGCGCCAAAAGCTCCTAGGAAAAAAAGGCCCGCCAACAGCTCTCCGCCAAAAGCAGCCCGCCAATTGCTCACCGAAACTAAGATGGCGGATCCAAGA
>OLMO02000238.1:11387629-11401284 GCA_900291935.2 Cassiopea xamachana | reverse complement strand
GCCTCTTCTGCTACAATCTTTCACCAAATGATTTTGACCACATTTATAACAAAGACCCCTTTTCTTCAGAAATTCCTTTCTTTCTTAAGGATCTGTCACCCTGTCACACTTGTCAGGCCAGTGTTTATCAGGACAATAAAAACACCTGGGACCTCCTTTTGCTGATGTCAAAAATGATTTACTCCTATACTTTATGTGATCCGGTACTTTCTCATTGACTAAACTCCCCATACTATGGTCAACATAATTTCGTTTAAGCCAAATCCTAAGCTCAGTAAGTAGCTCATCAAAAGTCCACATCTCCCATTTCTCATCATTTCTTGTCAAATCAGGTTTGATTCCTGGCAGCTTTTCAAGTGTTGTAAGTACTAAGCCCTCTACTCTTTCATGCCCCCTCATTGCTCTGAGTGCCTCATAATTTGTTCTCAATGTTTCATAGAATTCCTTAATAGGTAAATATCTGCTGCATTTCAAATAGGGTAAGTTAATTATTTCTCTGGTGTGTGATGCTAAAACCACCCTCTCTTGTCCATACCCTTCCTTTAGGATTTTAAGAGCTCTGTCATATCCCTCATCATTATTGGGTATGTTACCTATCAAATCATGACATTCACCTTTGACACATTGCAAAAGATAGCCTAATTTAATGGTCTTACTTACTGGCTGGCTATCAATTTGGGCCATGAACTGATTATTAAACCTGATCCAGTCCTTTGGAGTTCCTTTAAATGGGCTTATATTTAGGTTTGGCAAATTTGCTGTAGCACCCCTAGCCATTCTTTCCATTTCCAGCTCCCTTTCCTTTGTCTCTAACATGACTTTTCTTTGCTCCATCCACAAGGCTTTCTCTGCTGCAAACTTTTCCTTTGCAATCTGCTCCTCAAACATTTTTCTCTCCCTTATCTCAGCTTCTTTTAATTCTTTTTCTTCCTCTTGCAACTTAGCTTTGGTGCTCCGAGCCTTCTCATCCCTGTACTGTTGTAGTATATACTTACCATTTTCAAAAACTTCAAGTGTGCTCTTAAAGCTCTCTCTGGTTTCTGAGTTCCAATCTTTAACTTCTTGAATGCTGTTGTCACTATCAATCATTAACTCCTGTACTTTTTCAATAATATTCTCAATCAAATCTAACTTACTTGGTATCGTGCTCTCAGTGAGCCTTTGCAACTTTTGATATTCTTTCTCCAAAATGGCGTCCTTTAAGATTTCTCCGTGAAATTGCAATTTCTTTATCTCCTTTCCAAGAGTTGTTTTTGTACATTCCAAATCCGTGCCGTATGCTAATCCGAATCCATATCCATGCAATCCTTGGTGATGCCCTAACTCAACATTTTCCTCTTCGGTAGCCATGGTCATGTAAACAGTAGGGTCATGCACGTGTGGGCCTAAAGTAAGTCCCTTCGTGGTCGCCACGCTATAGTAAACAATGCTAAGCACTATTCACTCGAGAGTATTACCACCAATGAAAGACCCTATGTTTACTTATTATCAATATGCAAATTCAATAATTTTCATGAATAAACCAAATCAATAATTCTCAT
This sequence comes from Cassiopea xamachana, assembly GCA_900291935.2. Taxonomy (NCBI): domain Eukaryota; kingdom Metazoa; phylum Cnidaria; class Scyphozoa; order Rhizostomeae; family Cassiopeidae; genus Cassiopea; species Cassiopea xamachana. Next base: position 11,399,743 of record OLMO02000238.1, on the reverse strand, counting down.
CAATAAGCCAAAAAACATTCTCATAACACTGTAACATCAAAAACCTCGTGCTCCTTACTCCTCCGCAGTCTCCGTGTTCACTACAAGGCTTCTACAAAAAGACTAACCCTAATATCTGTAACGCATGAAGGAGTGCTTAAATCATTTAATTCTAAAGCACAGTTTGGTATGGACGTTTCGTTATTGGGAAGATGTTCAACACCTATGTTATTTGCAAGATGTTCAACACCTACGTCATTTGAAGCATCAATGCAGTTTTTGAACGGTTTAGAATTACCATTGTCAGTGAAGACATTACTACATCTCAATGCTGATACATCGATTTCACTATTTAGAAGCCACTGCATCACAATCAAACGCACAAAATCACTATAGTAAGAAATGTTCTTCAAATAGTTGTAGCCCATATCGACTTGTTCAGGGGAACCCATTAATGAAAGAACCGATTTGTCTGCGGAAGCAGCCAAACACATTGAAACAAGTGCCGACACACCGCATATATGCGTGCATGTTTGAAGAGGATAGTGTTTCCAACAACCCTTGAAACATGAGTGACCGCTTTGGTTTTCTTGAGGTGAATGACAATAGGAGAATGCAGTTGCCTTTGATATGTGCACACCAAAAAGCAACGAAAGTAAGTGGGTGAATGTCTGAATGACAATATCAGGTATTGGCCAGCCAAGAGAATCTCCATACACACGTTGATTTTCTTCTGTGTAATAAACGCCCATGGAGAAATGACATCCACGGACAACTTTCCCCTCAACCTTCGTGTTTCCTGCATATGTACTCTCATTACGCTTACCGACATTCACTGCAAACATTATTGTTTTAGGCATCACATTCCTAACACGTATCTTTTTAGCAACGTCACTTATGTTCATGACGAAGTTGTAATAGAAAGCGAAAATGTCTGGATTAGAATCATTCAAAAGCGATGCTATGCGATGTACTATCTTGTCAGACACCCAGCGGCCAGCTGCTAGTTGCTTAATTTCACATGTTTTCAACTGTATATTTGGCCACAAAAAATTGTATATTTGCAAGAAAGCAGGGCAGCATCTTTGTACATGTTCAATTTCCAAATCTATATGACAGTATCATTCTTTCGGAATTCCAGTGTTAGACTGAGGCCAATAACTAGTTAATACTATACATATACACTCACACACACACACACATATATATATATATATATATAGAGTTCGAGAGCATCTTTTTACAGATAAAAATTCACACGTATATAAACACCTCCAAAGTTCTAAAACATGCAAAGATTCTTGTGATGAGAGCTGCTTTAACGTCATAGATTCAGCTGAAACATACAATCACCTTAAAGGTAAAGAGGCTTTACATATTTTGTGGGAGGGGCCCAACTTAAACAAACAGGTTCAGCATTACACTTTTTCCTTATCATTCTAGCCCTTTCAACGATGTTCGTTCTCTTGATTATTCATATTATTATTTTTCGTTACACCTTCTATTGATTTTGCAAAGTTTATTAGTGTGTTCCATTTAAAAACTTAGCATACAACTGAAGATGGATAGCGAATATCCGAAACATGCCTTGTAGACTAAAGATTCTTGTCGTTTTTTTGCGTCTGATCTCTGATATTGGTTTGAGAAATTTTGGAAGGATAAATATATATATATATATATATATATATATATATATATATATATATATATATATATATATATATATATATATATATATATATATATATATATATATATATATATATATATATATATATATATATATATATATATATGTAGTGAAATGTTCAAAGCTGTCTTTATTGCCATTTTAGATAATGTCAACTTCAAAACGGGCACTAACTTCACTGCAAGAAACCGCAGGAAAAATCAAGACATATATCTTACTATATTTGTTCTTGATGAAGAGGGTGGCACTCTACGAACATATCATATTCCAATCAAACGATATGCATAACGTTTGCATTGCAAATCTTTTGTATAGTTCCCACATGGAATGCAAAGTTATGTTTAGAACAGTGAAATAAATCACCTTCATTAACAATTTATTTCCTTTTTTCTTCTTTTCACCGAACTTGCGCTTCCCTGCATAGAAATAGCATTTGTTAAAGCATTACGGGGAGTATCTGTTTGTAGTCTGACCATTAGCACGTCATATGCAATCGAGAGGGTAGAAGAGGTAGGACAAAGTGCCCTATAGAATAAAGATCAAGGAGTCCTATAACTCTAAAGACTAGCAGTTACTAATGATGATTGCAGGCCCTAACAATGTTCTACTCATATTGCTAGCTTGAGGACTCCTTTTTCGCTGTTGCCCCATGACCTGTGAATCTCTCGGAGGTCCTACCGAAAGCTCCTTTAACGGAATAACACTATGAAAGTGATCTACAGTTTATAGGCGTTAGAAATGAAATATAACAAAAGTATACTTTCATATACCTTTCCTTTTCTCCTTTTCCTTTCCATGACTTCTTGCTGTCTTCTTCCTTTCTTTCTGTTATTTTGAAGGAAAGTATATGGTCAGAAATATCTATGGGAGACCTTTTCTACAGAATAGTTTTTATAAAAATATTAACGCTTATGCTGGCAGTCATTTACAAATAATTCTAAAGCAATGCAGGCACAATGCAGACTCGGGATTTTTGTATTCTCTGCATTTATAGTACTATTTGTAGATGAAATTTTTGTATTATCGATATCGTAAATATCCTGCTTCATTTTTATTTTCCTTTTTGATTACGTACTATAAATTCAGAGATGTTTTAGTAAATTTCTTTTCTTGTCAGGCGAGGCTACACCAAAGTGAGCTAGGAAGAAGCATGTAGCTGGATGCCATGCCCAGAGGGGCAACCTATATAAACAAGCACTTTCGAGGGTCCAATAGCCTTATTTTATTATCCCCACTGCAGGTACTTAGATAGGTATTCGTATAAAAAAAGGTGATTATCAAGAGAAGTGTAGTAATGAAGGAATTATACTGAGAGGAAAATGTTATGTAAAGCAGATTAGAGTAGCAGGTGGGGACGAGACTTTACCTCATCTCTATAGGGAAAACATTTGTGCCTTATAATGGAATTTTCAACCAAACTGAGAAGCGACTTCAGTTGGCTTTCGCATTTGCTGCCATGAGTCCCAAGTGACCTGGAAAGAAATGGCTTTGACTCAGTCCTCCTGACGCAATGGTTGCATGTTTTACTGGAATAAAATTTTGTTCAGTGCATTAACGCTTTAAAATGTTGCATATAGATTTAAACGCAAGGAAAACATGTGCCTCAACACAAACTAGCCAAGTGGGCAAAACATTTTTCATCTCTCATATATATCATCACAATCCCAGATTGGGGCTTATGACGAGATGAAAATGGCTTCTTATAGCTACTTTTCCTGCAAATAAATGCAAGAATTTGCAACACATTACTTTGTGCGAAGAGTTGGGACCGTATCCCCCCTTGACCTCAGGTATCAACGTCCCTAATTCACCTGTGGGTGTCAAAGTCTGATGCATCACTACAGGACGGTCCATGCAGCACTTCTTCGATGCTTGTTATCAGAACTGGCAAGCCATGATCAGCGCTCAAGTGCACGCTGTCTCGTACAGACCAGAGAAGTCGATTGGTTGTTGGAAAGTTACCTAAGTGGTCGATAACATACACGCCCATGTCTTCGGCAACTAGTTCGATCATGCGATTATACAATCCCAGCCTTTGATCAAACTCATCCAATCTTGGGGGTATCGCAGTAACTAGTATCTATAGGAAGAGAACATAGCATACAGATATATATATAGCATACAGATATTTTTCCTATAACTTTTTCTAAGTATTTTGGTAAAAAAAGTAAAAACAAAGTGAAAAATGTCCCAAACAATAGCAAACTATATTAAACGACAGGTCTTATTCATAGAAAAGGTCCCATTGCTCGTGTTTACTTTATATTGGTTAAGTGACGTGCTTCATTAATCCCATAAATAAGCCGCTGACATTCCTTTGCAATTCAATACCAAATGATGCGTCTCTGGCCACACTATTAGTCTGGCGATGGCAATAGCATATGAAGGAAAACAATTGAAAATTTCGTCATTTGCCCCATTGTTAGTGACGTTGCAACTATTGTGTCATAGCTCGTAGAACTAATGGTACTATTCGCTTTGAGAATCCAATAGCATCAAACTTGAGTCAGATCTCACAGTGATAAGTTGAGAGAAAAGTTGTTCAAAAGAAAGCTCACTTCAAAGTGAACGAAGTCGCCTCAGTTAGAGTTAAATGGGGGTGTTTTTACAGTATTGTCCCTTTTGTCAGAACAGGGCAAACTGGCCTATGAGCAACGTCTTTGTCTCAAGTGGTTTATGATCACTTTTCATGGATATGTGGAGATAAGTAAGAACACGTATTTTTGCTGGCCTTGCTTGGTTATGGGTGATAGACAGAAGGATGAAATGTTTTTTTATTGAAATTTATTGTAAAGCTGTAGATATTTTTTATGTTTTGAGTCACCAGAGCTGAAAGTAGTGGCCATACTATTCGTTCTCAGAAACTAATAGTATGGTTACAGCCTTACGTGGGCTATAAACCATTGTAAAAATGGCCGCACCAGCACCCATCAGACGCAAAACACTAGGAGAACAGAGTTTTGTGTAACCACATGTATTCAATGTTGAAATTTTGATTGGGTTTCGGAAGATTGAACGGGGCAAGGAATTTTTTATAACTAAACAAAGTAAAACACTTTTATTATTCAATTGTGCCAGCTATGTCTTTGCAATATTTTAACCAACAGTATGAGGGGAAAATAGTTGATTTTCCTGAACTAACCATATCAAAAAAGTTATTTTTGTCACATAAAATTGGCACAAATGTTAATTGTTGTCAAAAGTATTAATCAAAAGCGCTTTGAACGATTTCATAGACAATAAACCTTTTACCGTAGTATGTAGCATTATATTTTTGAGATTATGCATATTTATACATTTAAGAAAGAGCAACTTTAATTTAATTCCTTTTTAGTTTAACTTCACTTTTCGTTGTATTGTAAGCGGGCACCAATGCTCAAAATGGGCGTGTCTAAGTGAAAACAGGGCGTGGTCGCCAAAAAGTCTTATTTCCAATAGTACTTCCATAGGGCTTCTTGCCGCCCCTGATATATATATATATATATATATATATATATATATATATATATATATATATATATATATATATATATATATATATATATATATATATATATATATATATATATATATATATATATATATATATATATATATATATATGTATATATATATATTGTATATTTATAATCTATTTATTTATAGAACTTGCTTACGTGTAAAGCCTATCAATGTTGAAATATAGGGTAGACAAGAAATGGTACATGTGAGCCAACTGATAAACCGTACTAACATTGTTGTTAGTCTCACATTATTTGTGGAGATGGCCACCCCAGATTGCTCCCCAAATGTCCACCATTGCATTCACAGGCATCCTCAGAAAAAAGGCAACTCTGTACATTCCAGTGGGGCATTGGGCCTACAGCTGTACACAAAGGTGACGACTGACGTTTCCTACCATCCCAGTTCCTATACCTAAAGGCCCATCTCCACTTACATCAGATGTCAGACTTCACAGTTTGCATAACGGATTGTGAACTCTGAAGTTGATACAACGCTGGTTTTATAAATCCTATTGTCATTACAAGTCATAGCCTATTGGTTCAAGCAACCATGTTCTGTCACTATGTTTTGATCTCAACTCAACATGTCAAAAAGCATCTGGAGTCATGGGAATGGACCCTTGATTGGCTGATTTCATCTGGAAGCTTTTGGCTGGCATGTGAACAGTCAGATAAAAACAAAACATCTGAATGCATCACTTTTGGATGCTAATATTTTGATAAAAATTGTGAATGTTCAGAGGGGAAAAGAAAACAATGAATTCGCATCCAAAATCGAAATTCCAAATGAGGTGGAGATGGGCCTTAAACTAGAACTAGCATGACTGTGAATCAACAATCAAAACCAACATGACACCATTATTCTTCGTTAAATAACAGACAATAACAAGTCAAAAAAGGAGAATGAGAATAGCAGATGAAAAAGTAACTCAGCCATAAAAATGTGTAGATAACCATCTACTCAATGTACGTTCCGTGCTTCTTCTTCTAGATACCAAGCAATAAGGTGTTAGCATGCAACAACTAAAAGATGTACTTAGCAACACTTTGCAGGAATAGAACCATTACTGACTGTGAGAGTCCATAAATAAGGAGATGTGTAGAGGGCTGTAAATGTGTCATCTGAAAAGAGGATTGTGCATGGTGGCTAGGTCAGGTGGCAGTAGCCACTTATGTTGTATGAAAAGGCCATGCATAACAGTCCAAAGACAATTCTAGCTGACCATTAAGAGCATACATCCCTTCACTTTTCACAGCCTTTACATCTTATACAGCTTCATGGGATTTCTGTTCCAAGCCTCACATGCATAGGTTAATTTAACGTCATAAAAATCAACAGTATCTTCATTGGTGTGCCGCCCAGGGTCACATGTCCCCTTTGACACAACTTTGTACAAAAGCAAAGCAATTTTTCAACATATTGCTGGGTCCTATTTCTATGTCTTAGTTGATATTACAGCGGAGCTGAGAGTTTGACGATAGAGGTCATTCACTCTTCTAAAATGGGTACACTTAGCCAAAGAATGAGGAACATTTTTAATTGGATCTTCTCATGGATGAAGTGACATCTTAGCTTTTGACTCTTAGTTTTAAGTATTCAAAATCCATACTTAATACAATACAATTGTTCTTTCAATGTTGTTTACACTCATAGCATCCTCTTTACAATCAACACTTTCACGAGTAGTCATCAATCTCTTTCCAAACAATTTATACATCAAATGAAAGTACTCAACAAGCTGTTTAAGAATATGGAAAAAAGTTACGGTTTACCATATGGTTACGAACTGATAACGCAAAATACCTTCCAAAACAAGGCACGTTTTACCATATTTGGGCAATTTCATAATGGAGGAAGTAAGAAAACTAACGCCAACCCTAACCCTACCAAAAACCTTAACACATCCCCTAACCCTGTCCCTAACCCTCCAAAACAACTAAACCTTCCTAACAACCTAAGCCTAACCCTAACCCTTTCAAATACCCTAACCCTTAGCCAAACCCTTATTGATATTGCAAGCTTTGATTCAGTGCACCTAGTAACACTGTTGCTATGTCTGAAGAACTATAAAGAAACAGAACTGTCTAGACAGATGGGATTGTTGCGAGAAATTCGTTCGCTGCTGCTTGAAGCTTATATTCTTTGATTCTTGCTGTTTCTACTGTTTTAGTTGAATTAATGTTTTGTTTGGTTCTAAATACTCAGTCGTGGTTTTTGAATACATTTATCTAACCCAAGAATGTTAACAGGTTATGGGCCCAGACATGCATCAGACAGACAGCTAAAAGGCCGCTTCAAGCCATCCAGAATTGTATAGGGCAAGTTGGATAAAGTATCGATCATTTTTATTTAAAGCCCGTCTAGTGACAGAAGGAGATATATTAGTTTGCTGGTAATAAGCATGTCAGAGGCAGGAAAACAGAATCTGCCCCTTTTAACCGAGGAAAGCTGGACGTTGTGGCGAACAATAATGCATGGCATATTATACGCTGATGACCTCTATGATATTGTTACAGGTCAGGAGAAACCAGCAAATGATGCTACTGCACAACAACTAGCTGAATTTCGAAAGAAGGAGAAAAAGGCTCTAAAGATAACATTGCCTACTGTATCTAAGAATTTAGTTCAGTATTTACCTGTACCCCCCTACGGATCCTAAGCGCTCTGTGATAGTTTAGTGTCGCATTTTGAATCGGCATCGAGTTTGAATGTTTATAGTTTGACATTGATGCTTTTTAGGATGGCCTTGACAGAAAAAGAAAATCCTGTTCCATGGAGTAAACAACGCATGGAGATTTACCGTCAATTACGACAACTTGGAAAAGACATCGAGGAAAAAGACCAAGTTACGTAAACACTGGGTATGTTACCTCCTACATTTTATGAATCGATGATTACATCGTTAATGACTCAATTGCCTACAAGAGATATGTCTATGATGGAAGTAAGTGAGTATTTAGACAATTTTTGCAAGAATAAAACCGGATTTCATGGAAACTCAAAGGGTAATACCGGATCAGCATACACCACGGATTATGTAGGAACTAGTAGCAGTCACCAAGGGCGTGGCCAGGGTGGCTCACGTGGTGGGCGTGGAGCAGTGCAGAGAAGAGCTTGTCAATCAAGTATTAAATGTTATGGCTGTGGAGGAACTGGTCATGTAAAGAGAGACTGTCCAAGTGTGAAAGAGAAGAAAGAGCAAAAGGAAAGAAGTAAAATAGGATCTATGTACTTTGCTCTATTACGTAATACCCAATCTGCTAATTTTTGTACAAACCCAGAGGACGTTCTGCTGGATTCAGGTGCTTCTTCTCATATGTCAAGTCGCAGGGATTGTTTTACAGGTTATACGCAGCTGGAATCTCCCATGGCAATCTTAGCAGCTGGGAATAATGCAATTCAAGCTGTTGGTATTGGTACCTTAAATCTACATATACTAAGATGCCCACATGATAATTTATGCGGAGGGCGCTGTGAACAATGGCAGAACAATGGGGGACAATGGGCCTTTGTTTTTCTTGGATCACAGGGGCCGATGGATTGGATTCAGTTCAAAAGGGTCTGAGGGAAATGGCCTGGCCGGGCTGCAACCGGTCGCTGAGGGTGCCGCCTGTACGTGGCTAGTAGGATATCTATTTTTTGTCACGATGTTCTGCCCTTTTGCAGAGAGATTCGACCTTTTTCTTCGCGATCTTTGACTGGCGGTTCTGGCTGTGATGTAGGTGACAGATTGTTGCCCTGGAGTTGACGGGATGTATTGTTCGTGCTGACACATTCCATTGTCTTATCCTGTCAATGCATCCTCACACAATAGCCTTGGTTGAAGGAGCGGTCGCCATTACGTGATATTGTCTGCAGCGGTGGATGCGTGCTGTCTTGCAGGTGAGTGTTCTTTTTATGTTTGAATTGACTAAAGCACTTTTACTGCGTTATTGAGAGTATTTAGCTTCGCTGCCCTCTGTTTTGGTTCTTTGGATAGGGAATTTCTTCTAAAAAGAGCGATCGAGCGAGCGAGTTCCCGTCTGGAGTACGCCGCCTATCTGTTCTTGATGAAGTCGCGAAAGTCCTGTGTTATTTTTGAGTTACCTGCCAACAGGTGCCAATAGGTTTCTTAGGTTTGTTGCCCCTTGCTTATTAGGGCCTGTATTATGCACTGTTTGCGAAAGTGTTTTGTTGAAGGAGTAGAACAATGTGGCTGTCATTCACCCATGGAAGCTGAACACCTCTAATACTTATATGCAAATTTGTTTGTATATGGCAAAGATCTATGCGAGTTTCTACTGTGTACTATTAGGAAATGTGCTGCTAGATAAAATATATTTTCTTTTGGCTCATCCTTTACTGTATTAGTACTGCTGTCCTCGGGTTTGTTAATCTGTTCTGTGAAGTACACACAGTGGCTAACGCCAAGTCCCTTCCTGACAGTTGACCAACGCTTTGATTTTTATCCCCAAAGTTATGCTTTAGCGAAAAGATTCGGCATAGTTTAGAGAAAGGAAATACATTTTACTTAGTGGCTGTGGAATTAGCTGTTGTTTATTTTAATCGGTAAAGCATGCAGAGCTGCAGTCAAACTTCAGTTGTACCGAGGGGACTTCGCCCCCCATTGAGAAACATGGAGTCAATGCCTTCTATCTTTGTAAGGCGCATTAAGGCCATTGTACACGAGTCAACATTTGTGGGCAACATGTATGCCGACATTGTTGCCCTCAAATGCTGACTCATGTGGAGGTGATGGGAACAAATGTTGATGTGTTGTCAACATGTTGCTGACATGGCGCCAACATGTTCCCCGAGAATGGACATGTTCATTCTCAGCAACAATGTTGAAGATGTTGAAGGGAATCTAGCCAATAAATAGCAGCAGTGATCATCATGTGACCTGTCGACTGCTCGACCTCGATTAGTCATGGCGGCGTGTTTTGCATGGAGCTACGAAACAACATCATCCTTAATATCCTTGTACGAGAACTACACGTGTCTATGGGATGTAAAATCTGAGGATTATCATAACAAGTTTCGAAGAAATTCAGCAATTAATGAACTTGCAAAGCATATTGGAGCAACAGGTCTGTGTACTATTATATTGAGCTAGCTTTTCATACTCATTTAGTGGGTATTGGTGTAAATGTGCCTATTTTTACAGTGATCATGTGTAGAATAGCATGCAAAGTTGAATAATAGCAAAGACCTCTAGTGTGTAATGCACACTTTGTAACCGTAAGTGTGCCGGTTGATTTCTCGTTGTCTTTTCTGTGCTGTGCATCATGCATACTAACCGTGTTTCCTGTTGCAAACAAAGCAAAGAACTACGACGAACTGCTCCATATAGATAGCATGCATACATTTAAAGGCCCAGAATTTTCATCAGCAAGTTATAAACTACTGCCTTGTTTACTCATTGCAACAAAAAGCTTCTCATTGTAGGTATGCTTCTCACAGAGCTATGTTTTATTTGCAGACAGAGAAGTGACAAACAAAATTAAATCATTGTGGTCTCAGTACGCAAGGGAAAAAGCAAAGTATTTGGCTAAAGCTAAAAAGAGTGGCTCTGGGCTGGATGATATAATTGAAGTTAAATGGGCACATTTTAAACCATTAAAGTTTTTGGATAGTGCTATAAATGCAAGATCTTCAAAATCAAACATAGAAACTATGGTAAGAGTGTAATACACAATATATGTTAATCAAGCTATCTTCCATTGCCATGGTAGTTCACCATCTGTGCTGCAATAAAAGGTGCAAAGCTCATCCCTTATACTCTTGGCTGAATCCAACCCTCTTCCATGAGCCTGTTGTGGAAATCTAATCATTCCCTGTGGAGTTTGAGATTGCCTCCATTCACCAGAAGTAATTATGCCTGTAGCAGTTGCTTCTTCATCAAGACTACCAGGTGGTGTATAAATGTTTCTTGCTGTACTTCTGGATCTTAAGAAATTATGAAGACAAATACATGCTAGTACTACTGCCTCTACCTTTTCTGGGTGGAGATTTATTGGCTGCATAAAAATTCTAACTCTATTTGCTAATATACCAAATGCATTCTCCACTACACGTCTGGCTCTGCTCAATCTATAGTTGAAAATACGCTTTTCTTTTGTTAAGGTGCGCATGCTATATGGTTTCTGGATGTAGTTTTTCAGAGGGAATGCATCATCAGCTACAAATGCAAATGGTACTGGCATTGATCGTCCAGGCAAAGGCTCAGCTTCTGGTGTATTTAGGCAGTTTCTTTCCATTGCAGTGTATAAACTACTATGTCTAAACACACCTCCATCTGATATCCTACCATTTCAACCAACATCCACATAGACAAATTTGTAATCTGCATCCACAACAGCTAGAAGTACTAGACTGAATGTCCCCTTGTAGTTGAAATAATAAGATCCTGAGTTTGGTGGGGGTCTTATCACTATATGTTTTCCATCCATTGCCCTATGCAGTTGCAGAAATTCCACCTTACATAAAATTCTTCAGATATTTTCCTCCACTCAGCTTCATTGTCTGGAATCTACAAGAGCATTTATATTTATAGGATACTGATAGCATTGAAGCATTGGTAGAAGATAGATCTGCTGATTTACAAATGTTGCCATTCACTGAGGAGAGCTTACTAACAGAAAATGAAGAGGAGGAAATTGGTGAAGAGACTTTTCAACTTCAGCAGAGAAAAAAGCCAGTATTTGCTAAGAAGCGTAAAAGGGGACTAAATAACAATGATGAAATGCTCCAGAAGGCAGTATCGTATTTGGGAACAGCTTCAGAACACATTTCTAAAAGAAGAGAAGGGAACCTGATGAGGAAGAAATATTTTCCAGATATATTGCAAATGAGCTACGGCAAATATCAGATGGGCATATTAAACGTGTGGCAAGGCACAAAATAGAAAACATTCTATTTGAAGCACATTGCTCAAGCACAGATGCCAGCTCCCCAAAGAA
>OLMO02000238.1:11352603-11377662 GCA_900291935.2 Cassiopea xamachana | reverse complement strand
CTATCGTACGTTGACAGCAATAAAGGTCGTAAAGCGTGGTTTGTTTTCACTGCAGCGTTCGTTTCCTAGCAACATTACTGCGTATGCGCACGCAGATGGGAATTATGTATTGGTGGGCACTTTACCTCTTTACGATTTTTGCGGATTTCCCCTGTGGCATTTCCATTCGTGACATCCTCTATGGGTTCGTTGGCAGGTAGTTTACCCCCTTCCACAATCTGCACAGATAGCAATCCCTCATCGACTTCTTCAATGACCTCTTCAATGACCTCTTCAATGACCTCTTCAATGACCTCTTCAATGACCTCTTCAATGAGCTCTTCAATTACCATGGTGGCTGATTCCTTGTTTTCATCAGAGCCAACACCACGTCCCGTATTTCTTCTTACCTTTTAACTAGAGAATATTCCTAAATGGTATTCCTGTATCTAACGCCCTATTAGAGTTAAATTTAAATTTGGGGGACCTACTAATTATTTATGGGTAGCATGCACGTCCCTTACCACATACGAGTTGCTAGTTTCAAGAAGAGTCTGGATGTTTGAGCTGTGCTTACGCAATGCAGAATATGAAGGTTCTTGTAACTACGTATAATAAATCCTGTGTATAAGCCTACATAATATGGGTATCTTTTTGTTCACGTGTAGATTATGGTTATTCAAAGTCTCTTTGTATCGGGCATTTTAGTCAACATTTACTTAGTTGGAGTTCTGAGAGTTAGTATTTATGTACTTGGTGCTTTAAAAGGTGTTGTATACGCTTTTCATAAGCTTTACATTGAGTTTGTAAAGACTACATTTGCATTTAATTTCTGGTGATATTCTGTCGTTCCAAAGTAATATTTACACTTAATTATTCAGTGTAGTGTGTGGAATATAACGTAAGGACAACAGAAAGCAGGCGATGACATATAGTATAAATAGCCAGATACCTCAATTGAAAGCGAACCAGATTCTGTGATACATGTCTGGTTGTTCTGGTCGACAACGGCGACTGCACAAAGCTCTGACCAATCAAATTCGTTCTATAGCAAAAACAATGACAAGCAATAAAGGTGGAGTTTCAAAAGCGACTGATTTGCAAATTCGCAAAACATTTCTTAGCTATGAGACATTCCAATCCAAACGGGGCTTAAAAGCTCAATACCCCTAGAATTACTGGCATGATCATCCTTTTACAGACGTATTTGCAAGAAAGCAGGGCAGCATCTTTGTAAATATTCAATTTCTCAATCTATATGACAGTATCATTCTTTCGGAATTCCAGTGTTTAATACTATACATACACACTCACACACACACACACACACACACACACACACACACACACACACACACACATATATATATATATATATATATATATATATATATATATATATATATATATATATATATATATATATATATATATATGTAGTGAAATTTTCAAAGCTGTCTTTATTGCCATTTTAGATAATGTCAACTTCAAAACAGGCACTAACTTCACTGCAAGAAACCGCAGGAAAAATCAAAACATATATCTTACTATATTTGTTCTTGATGAAGAGGGTGGCACTCTACGAACATATCATATGTCAATCAAACGATATGCATAACGTTTGCATTGCAAATCTTTTGTATAGTTCCCACGTGGAATGCAAAGTTATGTTTAGAACAGTGAAATAAATCACCTTCATTAACAATTTATTTCCTTTTTTCTTCTTTTCACCGAACTTGCGCTTCCCTGCATAGAAATAGCCTTTGTTAAAGCATTAAGGGGAATATCTGTTTGTAGTCTGACCATTAGCATGTCATATGCAATCGAGAGGGTAGAAGAGGTAAGACAAAGTGCCCTATAGACTAAAGATCAAGGAGTCCTATAGCTCTAAAGACTAGCAGTTACTAATTGCAGGCCCTAACACTTTTCTACTCATATTGCTAGCTTGAGGACTCCTTTTTCGCTGTTACCCCATGACCTGTTGAATCTCTCGGAGGTCCTACCAAAGGCTCGTATAAAGGAATAACACTATGAAAGTGATCTACAGTTTATAGGTGTTAGAAATGAAATATAACAAAAGTGTACTTTCATATACCTTTCCTTTTCTCCTTTTCCTTTCCATGACTTCTTGCTGTCTTCTTCCTTTCTATCTGTTATTTTGAAGGAAAGTATATGGTCAGAAATATCTATGAAAGACCGTTTCTACAGAATAGTTTTTATAAAAATATTAACGCTTATGCTTGCAGTCATTTACAAATAATTTTAAAGCAATGCAGGCGCAATGCAGACTTGGGATTTTTGTATTCTCTGCATTTATAGTACTAGTTGTAGATGAAATATTTGCACTATCGATATCATAAATATCCTGCTTCATTTTTATTTTCCTTTTTGATTAAGTAATATAAATTCAGAGATGTTTTAGTAAATTTCTTTTCTTGTCATGCGAGGCTACACCAAAGTGAGCTAGGAAGAAGCATGTAGCTGGATGCCATGACCAGAGGGGCAAACCTATATAAACAAGCACTTTCGAGGGTCCAAAAGCCTTATTTTATTATCCCCACTGCAGGTACTTAGATAGGTATTCTTATAAAAAGGTGATTATCAAGAGAAGTGTAGTAATGAAGGAATTATACTGAGAGCAAAATGTTCTGTAAAGCAGTGTACATTAGAGTTGCAGGTGGGAACGAGAATTTACCTCATCTCTATAGAGAAAACATTTGTGCCTTATAATGGAATTCTCAACCAAACTGAGAAGCGACTTCAGTTGGCTTTCGCATTTGCTGCCATGATTCCCAAGTGACCTGGAAAGAAATGTCTTTGACTCAGTCCTCCTGACGCAATGGTTGCATGTTTTACTGGAATAAAATTTTGTTCAGTGCATTACAGCTTTAAAAGTTTGCATATAGATTTAAACGCAAGGAAAACATGTGCCTCAACATAAACTAGCCAAGTGGGCAAAACATTTTTCATCTCTCATGTATATCATCACAATCCCAGATTGGGGCTTATGACGAGATGAAAATGGCTTCTTATAGCTACTTTTCCTGCAAATAAATGCAAGAATTTGCAAAACATTACTTTGTGCGAAGAGTTGGGACCATGTCCCCCCTCGACCTCAGGTATCAACGTCCCTAACTCACCTGTGGGTGTCAAAGTCTGATGCATCACTACAGGATGGTCCATGCAGCACTTCTTCTATGCTTGTTATCAGAACTGGCAAGCCATGATCAGCGCTCAAGTGCACGCTGTCTCGTACAGACCAGAGAAGTCGATTGGTTGTTGGAAAGTTACCTAAGTGGTTGATAACATACACGCCCATGTCTTCGGCACCTAGTTTGATCATGCGATTATACAATCCCAGCCTTTGATCAAACTCATCCAATCTTGGGGGTATCGCAGTAACTAGTATCTACAGGAAGAGAACATAGCATACAGATATATATATATATATATATATATATATATATATATATATATATATATATATATATCTATATATATATATATATATATATATAGTATATTTATAATCTATTTACTTATAGAACTTGCTTACGTGTAAAGCCTATCAATGTTGAAATATTGGGTAGACAAGAAATGGCACTGATAATTGTGATGTGCAAACCTTTGACGAGGGGAAACTCCTGACGGCAGAGGATAACAGTGTTCTGAGGTGCCTTTCAGCATGATGCATCACCATGTGCCTTGCTGCGTCATTAGTACCAACTGCAAGGACAACATGCGAGGGAACTTTCAAATGACTTGTCTTGCTTGCCTCCTCCATCTCAATGCAGACATCGAGAAATGTGCCCCCAGGGGTACAGTTAATGTACCAGTTGCTGGGGACACGCACATCTCTCTCCACTGCGGGTCACAACTGCGAGTCACTAAAGACAGCAACTTGTTGGAGGACTCTTTGATAGTAATGAAAGGTGTGTAGGAAAGGCATGCGAATGCTATCTATTGCAAAATGCCAAAACATTCTAGTATGTCCATAGTATGTTCATTACTAGCTAAAATATGCTACTTACAATTCTCTCCCCGTTGCCATCTCTTGGCAGAAGGTATCGATTTTGCTTCTGTGACTCCCCAAGGGGCCAACTTTTAGCCCCTTTTCTCCAGCCTGCACCAACTTCATCATCACCTCTGTGTAGCCAAGGTTTTGTCGCACTGCCATGCTGAATAATTAGGTGCGACATACTCTGCCTTGTCTTTGAAGCAACGATATTTGAGCTCAAAATCTTCATCTCGACAAGATAACAAAGCAAATATGGAACAACACCACAGACCAAGTAAAACAGTGAACCGCTCCTCCTAGCTTACTCCTAGCAACTGCTCACTGCACTTATGGGTGGGGCAGTTTCAATCTCAAACCTCCACACGACATGGAATACAAGTATGACAGCTAAATGGGCAGGAGAACGACAAAATCCACCAATGAGAGCACTGGCAGTCACTTTTTACCTACACGAAGGCAATACAAAGTATTACTATCATACTAGTTACAATTGGAGAGGGCATTGAATGGAAATCTAAGCGCAAATTAACCATTCACAGCTAAAAGAACAGGAAACGCTTTATATTGAATCATGCGACTCAACTAGACAACGCACAGACAGCAGGGTAGCATACATCCAGAAATTTCCAAATCTAGCCTTCATGCCAGGGGCAGAATGGATAATTTTTCGGCCCAGACACAGTTTGGCTGAACAGATCCATGAATTCTAGAAAGTGCAAATTAGCGGGAAGATATGTTGAAAATAGCTGTAAGTGCCTGATAAGTCCATAGCGTAAATCTCAGTTATTTCATATAACGAAGTTCTCCATATTCAGAATTTAACATTTTCTCCTGCTTATGCAACCGCTCCTTCCGAGGATTAATCCAGAGTTATAAAACAACTGACAACATTTTCATCATTGTCTACCTTTGCCTTGGTTCGGCTTGATTCTTTAGTGCACTTTTTTATAAGTAACAAAGATCGGCACCTAGTACTAAAAGTTTCTTAATTTGACGTCACAATTTTAGCATTGTAATACTAAAAGGTTCTTAAGTAGTTTCCTACTTTCGGGATCAAGCCTCACATTGTTTGAAAGTTGAACGCTTATATATGGACATAGAGGTTCATTGTAAGGAAATCACACAAAGTAATGAATGGAAGCAAGTTGATGTACTCTTATACAACTTGAAAGTGTAAAGTTTCTTAATTTTTTGAGGATAGTACTAGAGTTTCTTAATTTTGTGAACAGCCTAGTAATCGTTTCTTATAAACCAGTTTCTTATGCAAAAAACATGTATTTTTGGTCTATCTGGAATAATGGCCAGATTTTATGTCAATGATTGACTACTCTGTCAATTACATGCTATAACTGTAAACCTAAAGGCGTTGCCATTAGAGTGCTCGAAACAATATTCGAGGTGTCTTTCATGAAATTCCTGCCTTCGACAGTTTGAAATTTGAATGTTTTTGCGACCGACTTTCTCCGCTCCCCGCCCTTTGAAACCTCTCATAAGGATGGCATTAATGATTGGAACATCGCATATCCATTGATATACACGTTTTCTGGAGGGAACCTAACCTAAGACCTAGTCCCAAAAGCACTTCATTCTTGAACCTCTAATGCTGATGTAGATGTCTTAAGAGTGGTGCAGGCGAAAGAAGACATGAACATTTAGTTTTTCCTGAACAGCTTTTATGTATAAAATCTATGCTATTTGTTAATGAAAATGAATGGTAACCCCAATTTTGATTGCTTGCTGTTAGAGCATGTTTTCAAACTGCAAAGTTGCTTAAGAAATTTTCTTTCGTTACTGACAGTAGCAGCGATGTGTTTACTGAGGGCATCAGGTGGCGTGACGGCCCTCCTAATGTACTCATTATGGCAAGAAAGTTCACGATAAGTCAACCATGTTGCAAGAGAAATAGTCACAGTATTTTCTGACATTTGTTATCTTTTTTAGAAACTATAGTTGGTCAAATGGTCAAAACGCCCCCCCCCCTCTAACGGACAGTGCATGGGCACATCTCTGTACCGTATTTTAAACGTTCTTTACATATTGTGTCCATCTACATGTAGGCTGCTTTTAACATAGGTCCATATATAACAAAGGGTGTATATTTTTTAAATACAACATTTATCAATATGCAGCATATCCGTTCTTTTTCTATCGGAAACCTGTCTCACAACTTTGATTTTGAATTTCGTGGCCACATTTCAGTTCCAACAGTTTCTTGAAAGGTTCTATATTCATTGAGCTTTAGGTTGACAAAGCTGCGATTTCAATGTTCTATAGGCATTAACGTTTCCCAGGTCGTCCTCACAGTTCTAGATGTTCTAAAAAATATTAGGGCGTGTGGCAGTTTTGACAAGTCCTAAGTAGCCCGCAGAGTGAAATGGGGTACATCTACAGTCAGTGTTATTGGGGTCAGAAGTGAAGTCAAGAGAAACGATGCTCTTTGTACAAACAGTATCATAACATCTATACACAATCTACATATAATCATGGTACTTTATCTAGCCTATCATTTCACATCTCATTTGCTCTCATTCCTGTGTCATTCTAAATTGCATGCTGCTTACAATGGTATTTATTAACATACTCAACAGTCAGCAAATATGCCCTAATTCCCTATTGTTCTTTTCTGAAAGACTTGCCAAAATGAAATGGACTTCTGCCCAACTGAGACGGGGCTGTAGACCCCCTGCCACCTCCATTCCTACACTTATGCCTCTGACTACATTTAATAAATTTGCATATTTTTCTCACTGCATAAATTTCGCCACAGTTAAGAAATATAATGTATGTTGTTTGCTATGAATTGCTTGCTAGACTGCTACAGTGTATTACGGACTGATCACCTATGAAGCCCGTGACCTGGATGAATGGAAAGGTGTTAAATTTCTAAACAGAAATTTCAATTAATAGTTGGGGTGTTAAAGCTAGTATCTGCTTATAAAGATATACTGCTGGGGGAAAAACAATATATTCGCCACAACCTTTAGACTGTGTAAAAATATCATGAAATTTATGTTTCCATCTAAGACACTTAAATTTTCTTCGAATAAATTGCTGTCTGAACAGACCAACATATAGTGTACATAACACTATGTAAGTCAGTAACTAACACATAGGAATATAATTTACAGTTCGCTCTTTACTTCAGAGGTTGTAATATATAGAATACAACTTGTTGGCTGTCTTTCACTAAGTGTACCAAGGGCTATTAAGTTTCTCCTTCATTTTTAATGGACTTTGAAGCTTTCAAAGTGTCTATGGAATGAGGTACTACTGTTTCTATGGTGATATGATTATTTCCTCTGCCACAGTCCCTGACATGAGTAGTGAACATTTCCTTATAGAGTTTATAGAAGGTATAAGTTTAGTTCATAAAGGGGTGTACTATGGCAGTCTCAAACTACAGACCAATCTATCTCTTATCTGTTCTCATCAAAGGTTCAGCAAAATGTATAATCATTTATATAATTTTTAGGAGCTTGCTAAAATGCTGCAAAATCTTCAGAATTGTTTTAGTCCTTCTCATTTATTCCATCATGCTCTGTTTAGTCTAAAAGACTCTATACAAAACAGTTTGTATGAAAAAACCTCTGGGAGTGGCGCGTTTCTTGATCTCCAGAAAGTCTTGGATGCTCTAAATCACCAGATCCTCTTGATCAAACCTCAGCATTATGGTATTCGCGGTACACATCTAATGGTTTAAGTTCTGTCTTTGCAATGGAAGTCTGTATGTATCTGTAAATGGCCACAATTCAAATCATCTTTGTGTTACTTCTGATATACCACATGGGTCTGTTCTTGGTCCACTTCTTTTCCTGCTCTATATAAATGATCTTCCAAACTCATCAAGCAAGTAATCTTATCTATTTCCTGATGACACAAATATCTACTTTCAACCTAAAAGGGAAAAAGAGCTACAAAAGTGGCTAACAAATAGTTGAAGCATGCTAAAAAGTGGTTAGATGCTAACAAACATGCTTTAAATATAAAGAAGACTAACTTTATTAGTTTTCATTCCCCACAAAACTCTTTGAATGTTAAACATCAAAATTGGCAAGGGATGTGTTAATCAGAATAAATATGTCAAGTTCCTTGGCCCTCTTTTGGGTAAGAACCTCAGTTTGAAGCATCACTTAAGTTAGCTATCAAACACGTTGGCAAGAACTTGTGACATATTTTTTAAATCAGGTTACTTTGTGCGTATGGAAAGCTGAAAGAACTAACACACGAGCTAGCCAGATACTCTTGGGACATAATCGATTTAGTTGAGGTTAGATGGACTGGCATTGATGAAATGGTGACTGAGGAAGGCCACAAGCTGTGGTAAAGTGGTGAAGACTCCAAACACCAGCACAGAGTAGGCTTCATAGTCAATAAGAACAGAATAAGATCAGTAATCAGCTGCACACCAATATCTAGCAGGCTCATTACTTTACGCATTTCTGCAAGGCGCTGACATCGGCAGTGACCCAAGCTAAAAAAGAACTTCAAGTAAGACAGCCCACGAATTGGATTCGACGTGGACAAACTGAAGAACCTGGAGATAGTGGAAGTCTTTCAGGCCAAGGTCGGGGGAAGGCTTAGTGTCCTCAATGTATTGGAAGATGACATCAACACGCTCACAGACAATGTGAAAGAAATACTGCAAGAAACAGCTACAGAAGTGCTTGGAAGAAAGGGATGAAGAACCAACCCTGGGTCACTGATGATGTCTTGGACCTGTGCGACAATAGAAGAGACTTGAAAAAGAGCAAGAAAACAGACCCTGAGGTAGTAGTTCAGTACAGCGAGACAAACAGAGACACCATAAGGAAAATGAAGGAGGTAAAAGAACAATGGATTGTGGATCAGTGCACTAACATCGAGGCTGGGATGAGAACAGGCAACAGCAAAGCAGCCCTCAGCACTTTGAAACAACTGACAAAACTCCACCAAACCAAATCTACAATGGTTGAAGACAAAGATGGGAATCCCCTCACAGAGGAAGCAGCTGTCAGTAGATGATGAACTGAATACTGTGAAGAACCGTACAACTACTAGATCAGGCCTTACACCAACATTCTGGACAATTGCATAAGCACCAACAGAGAACCAAGTGATGCGCCGTTAATGAAGGAGGAAGTCGAGGAGGCAGTGTGTACACTGAAAGACGGCATATCCCCTGGAATGGACAATGCTCCAGCTGAGCTGCTGAAATATGCTGGACCAGAGCTCACCAGGATATTCACAGCTATCTGCAAATGAATATGGGAGACAAAAGAATGGCCAAAAGAATGGACCCAGTCTCCCATAATACCTCTCCCCAAGAAAGGAAACCTGAGATTATTTCAGAATTGCAGAATCATCAGCTTAATCAGTCACCCCAGTAAAGTGATGCTAAGAGTTTTTCTCAACTGACTCAAAGGGAAGACAGAAGAAATTCTAGCAGAAGAACAGACAGGATTTTGACCAAAGAGAAGCACAGCAAAATAGATCTTCAACATAAGACTGCTGATAGAGAAACATCTGCAACACCAAAATTACCTCTACCGTAACTTCATCGACTTTAAGAAAGCATTTGACCGTGTCTGGCACGAAAGCTTGTGGCAAGTCATGGAGAACTTCAACTTTGACGCCAACCTCATCGAAGTCATCATGGTGCTCCACAAAGACTCAAATAGCGCAGTTCTCCTCAACATCATATGTGAAGACTTCTTCCACACTTCTTTTGGTGTTTGGCAAGGATGTCTCCTCTCCCTAGCTCTGTTTAACATCTGCCTAGAGAATACCACGCAGGGTACTAATCCATCTCCATCAGAGGACATCTATTATGCAACCTACGCTTCGCACACGGCATCAACCTTGTGGGAGGTAGCGAAGTTGAACTCCAAAATCTCACCACCAGACTAGAAAGAGCAGCAGGAGCACACGGCATGGAAGTAAGCATTGAGTAAAGCAAAATTATGGTGAAAAGTCACAACCAACCAGCACCACCTTGCATCATACTGAATGGGCAAAAATTTGAAGATGTGGACAGCTTCAAATATCTGGTTCCCACTCTTACTAAAGATGGAAGCTCTATCAAGGAGGTGAAGACACGACTCAGCCTGGCCACATTCTCCATGATGAAACTCAGTGTCATCTGGAAGAGCAATTCTATCAGCTTTCCAGTGAAATTGAAGATGTAAAAGGCGCTTGTTGTTTCCATTCTGTCGTACAGATGTGAGAGCTGGACACTCATGGCTGACCTGGAAAGAAGAATCCAGGCATTTGAGCACAAGTGCTCCAGGAGATGTTGTGTATCTCATTCACAGAGACAGGACAAACGATTTTGTCAGGCAACAAGTCACAAAGTACGCTAGCAGGCAAAATCTTTTCCTTACTATGGTCAAACGAAGAAAGCTGGACTGGTATGGCCATGTCTCCTGCCACGGCTTGTTGTCCAAGACTATCGTGCAGGGCCCAGTGGAAGGCAAATGGCGCAGAGGCAGACCAAGGAAGTTGTAGTGAACGTAAACATTGTAGTTAGGCTATATTTTTCCTTCACCCATTCATTTACACACTCAGCAAGCAAATCACGCCATTCACCCTTTCCTCCCACACAAACGATTACATCATCTCAGCACCCAACAGCAAGCCATTAGTCATCCCATTGTTTCGTTTCATAGCAACGCTCTGTACCCCTTTCGTTTACGTAATCATGTTAATTTTGTATAGAATAATGTGTGTATATATTTGTGTGTAATTCATGTGTGTAGTCAGTCTGAGAGTCAGTCATCAAGTCACGTTCGTACCAACATCGTCTCCTCTCTGGCTCCGTGTTCTCTGCACGTAAAATAAAACTTCAATTGCAAATTCACATCAACAAACCAACGAGGGGCAGTCACAGAAAAGAACACAATATGATAGGAAAACCATCGTTCCTATAAAGTCCTGGTAGGACAACATCAGAGACTGGACACGCCAATCAACTACAAAGCTACTGTGTGCAGCAGAAGACCGCAAGTGATGGTGATCCATAGCAGTGCAGGCATCCACCACGTCACCCTAACGAGCCTCTGCAATATTCATGGGATGGTCAAGTCAAGTCAAGTCAAGCCTTTAGTGAAATATTTAAATATCTCTTGACTTTTACGGAGGTTTTGCATGCCTTTTCTTCCAAATTCTCCACTGGACAGCGAAGCTGGTATACCATGCTTATAAGGTTCAAGGATGAATGCAAAATATGTTATAAGATATATGGAAGAGTGCCAGATTTCCAGAAGCATACCCCACAAGCATCCCTTACTAGATTAAAAAATTTGCTCTTATTCTCCAGAATCATGATGCTTTTCCTAGTTCATTTTTTTATTTTATTTAATAAAGGCTTTCTTATTCAATTATGTTATCTTGAACTATTTGACTTATAGCCTGGTCAGAATGATGAGCTTTATCAATCGCAGAGGCTTTGTACTCGAAACGACAGAGAATAGGCTCCTCCACGACTTATCTTGCGCAAAAAGCATCTTTCAAACATACTATTCTTTATCAATCAGCGGGCACAGATATGCTTTTTATTGAGCCCTCGCCACCACAGAGGATGATGCTTATGTATAGCACTCTAAACACACGATCTGATTACAAATCATCTTCCTTACATACTAGGGTTAGAACTAGGGTTAGGTTCCATCATCACATCTTCTGCATTCTATTGAAAACACCAAAATTGTAGAACACTATTAACCCTCTGGGACAGACTTTATACAAAAATTTCGAAAACAACTATTACATGGAGAGCTGCAAGGATATATACTGCCATTACGCTTACTGATACACCTTTTACTGTACATTACTTCAGAACAAACAAAAAGTTAAAGCGACTTTTCTCACACAGAGTGGTCGATTATATCATAAAACGTCATTGGATTGAGAGGGAGACATCATCTCAGTATTATTTACAACCTTACCCTTACACTTGTTATGGCAGTTTCTTATATGGCCTAAGAGCACCTATTCTCAACATGTGTCTCTTCTCGGAGACAAAGCAGGAAAATATTTCGAAAAGCGACTTTTCTCATACAGAGTGCTCGATTATATCATAAAATGTCATTGGATTGAGAGGGAGACATCATTTCAGTATTATTTACAAGCTTACCCTTGCACTTGTTATGGCAGTTTCTTATATGGCCTAAGAGCACCTATTCTCAACATGTGTCTCTTCTCGGAGACAAAGCAGGAAAATATTTCGAAAAGCGACTTTTCTCATACAGAGTGCTAGATTATATCAAAAAATGTCATTGGATTGAGAGGGAGACATCATTTCAGTATTATTTACAACCTTACCCTTGCACTTGTTATGGCAGTTTCTTATATGACCTAATATACAACCTGTGTGTTCCCGAAAGTGCTAGCGTGATGTAGATTGAATGTACGTTATACCCCCGGTTCCATCTCTTTTGCTCATGGATTAGTTTGTGATTGTCGATACTAATCCCGCAGTTGTGAGTGTCATCCCGCAGAGCACCTATTTGTCACCTAGCACTTATTTGTCACGCTCTTTAGAGAGCACCTATATTCAACGTCTCGAGGCGAACATAGTTGGCTAATTCTGCTGTTCTTTCCATTTCCATTGCAAGGCGTTCAGAAGTAAACATGTGCAAGACGTCAATTACATTATAGCATCACTTTGGACACCCCGTCTGCCTCTCTCATTGCTGTCTCTATTTTTAGCAGTGCTGTGTCAGTCGGTATAGGTAGCGATTTGGGACAGATAGATAGTTAGATAGAAAGATAGATAGACAGATCGATAGAGAAGGCTATTAGCGCCATCAGAGACAACTGAATGGCATATGCACTACATATAGGGGTATATATTCCCAGGTGGGGTATACTTCTGCACTGCCATCACAAGAGTATCAACAAAATAAAAGTAATGTTACAAAGAAACCTGAATAGATGCGTCAACTGCAGTTGGAGATGAATCGCTAGCTACTAAATCTTCATCTAGATGTGCTGCACTGGAAACTGCTTCCATTATGACACACTACTTCAAAATGCCATTGTGCAATAGCTTCATTCCCAAACTGAAAAGGTACAAACTGGTCGGTACTGTTCTAACTTCAGGACCATTTTATACCTCGCAAAAGCAGTAAATCCAAAACACACATATATGCTTCACTGTAGGCTTCCGTCCATACCACCTT
Source organism: Cassiopea xamachana (assembly GCA_900291935.2). NCBI lineage: Eukaryota > Metazoa > Cnidaria > Scyphozoa > Rhizostomeae > Cassiopeidae > Cassiopea > Cassiopea xamachana. Next base: position 11,364,507 of record OLMO02000238.1, on the reverse strand, counting down.
TCAAATGGCGGTACTACCACTGATGTTACTGGCAAACGATTTCGTACATAACTTGCAGTAGATACAGACTCTGCCCAAAATTCTCTGGGCAATCCTGCATGCTGTAATTGGCTCAATGCCATCTCATGAAGTGCTCGATTTAGGTGCTCGATTTAGGTGTTCAGACACTTCATTCTGCTGAGGGGTAAACAGTGTTATAGTTTCATGTCTAATCCCTTTTGATTTAAGGTAGGCTTTAAATTGTACAGACATGTACTCTCCTCCATTGTCAGTGTGAAGAGCTTTAATTCCTTTCCCCATGAAATTTGTAACCTCAGCTTCATATTCTTTACCTGTCTGACACACAACAGATTTTCGTTGCAGCATATAAACATGACAGAATCGACTGCAATCATCAGTAAAAGTTAAAAAGTACTTTGCCCCTCCGAGTGAGTCAACAGAAATCGGTCCACAAACATCACTGTAAACAAGTTGTAAAGCTTCAGTAGATTGAATTTCAGCTGAACCTTTCAAAGGTTTTCGTGTTTGTTTTCCAAGGACACAAGCATCACAGAAAGGCATATTTCACCAGAAAGATTTTCAACTCCATTAATAACTTTTTGATTGACAGCTGTCTTAAGTTTTGTAATATTGACATGGCCTAATCGTTTCAAGTTTCAAAGTGTTCTGACCTTGCAAAACAGTTACTTTCTCAGTAATTTGATCAGTCTCACATTCCAGAAACCATATCTGATTCACCTGGTAACCCATCAATAATTCCTGATTGCTGCGAGTAATTTTACAGTGTTTACCTATAACTTCTATAGTACATCCCATTTTTGTTGCAGCAGTAACAGAAAAGAATTTGTTTACCAGTTGTGGCACATATAATACACTTGAGAAAGTGAATTGTTTCCTTTTTCCATCACATACTCGGCTAACAATCACAGTACCAATACCAAGAGCGTCACAGACAGCACCATTTCCCAATAAAACTGCGTCAGGTACTTTAAACTGAACGTAGTTCTTGAAGAAGTCCTTACAAGGTGACATATGCTGTGTTGCACCTGAATCAATTATCCAGACACTTTTGTCTTTTGCCTTTATGTCAGAACCAGAAGCAATTGTAAGAATAGTATCCTGAGGATCTTCATATGACATACTTCCATCAGTATTACTAGCTTTGTGTTCAGCTTTCTTAACACTATGTTTATAGGGGTTAGTTGGGCAATGTTTATGAAAGTGTCCCATTGTTCCACAACCATAACATGAACCTGGAGGCCCATTAAAACGTGACTTTTGCCTTCCCTTAAAATGCACTCTACTACCACCACGTGCAGCTAAAACAGACGTAGCACTTGCTCCCACTGAGCCTATATCAGGATATAGTCGACGTTCCTCAGTTTTAAGAGCTTCCCTTAATTCAGACATTGACACAGTACCTTTTGCAACAAAAGCCATACACAGTCCATCATACAACTGAGGAAGACCTCTCAACAACGGAGCAACTTGAAAGTCATTATCAACTGTGGCACCGAGGGCCGCTAGTCTCTCAGTATGATCTTGCAAATTCCTTAAAACAAGAGTCAATCGTAGATTTACTATCCATCTTCAAATCTAACAACCGTGTTTGTAATTGTAGCCTGTTAGACAAAGTGGGCCATTCAACAGTTCCAACAAATTTGTCCCACATCGCTTTTGGTGTATTCAAACTCTGTTGATCAATAACATGAAGCTGGCTATTTGACACCATTTGTAACAGAATTGATTTAACACGAGCAATACGTACATGATACTTTGACATTAACTCAATGTATGCAGCAGCATTTTCATTATTTCCATCAGCAGATAAAACAGGTTCTGTTTCTTCTCCAGTACACAATTTCCATAGTTCACGCACCTGTAGATAGGCTGTTACCTGCAACTTCCATATAGGCCAGTTGGAATCATTTAACTTTTTGATACTAGGCAATCAGTCTTCCATCTCAAAAAGACACTACTACAAATCCTCGCAATATCATAACACACACCATCAGCATCATGACTGGGCCCATAACCATTGTTAGGTAGCAGAATTAGATAATGATAGAAACACATTCGTAACAGAACATAACAATCCTTATTTTGTGTGTAGCTCAACATAACATTACAGAAGAACAGAATCAAAGTTCATTTGTCAATAATCGTTCTGGATGGGGGTTCATTAAAGTATTAATAACAACATTTACACTAAAGAAACTGTATTTCTGTTGTACTGAAGATTTTGTTTTGTGTGAACCATGGAAGCACTAGAAACCCGCATAAAGGAAACTGTGTTTATATGAACTTTACAGCTGCTATTTAATCTTTTGAAACCTCTAAATAAGAACTCCAAAGAGAAGGACATGGAGAATGGTCCTTTTTTCCTGGGTTTCCTGTTAGTTAGTCCAAAATTCCAAGAGTAAACAATGGTATAGGATGTTTGTGTACTGATCACGTTTTACAAAGAAGACCGCACAGTTACCATTTCTACATCACAAGAGTCACTGAGGCTTTGTCAAGCTTTTTCAGTCACACACTGATTGCAAGATTTTTCGTCAAGAATTCTCACCTAAAGGTATTCTTACAAATTTTTCAAGAGTTCTTGTGCTAAAACCTGTGCTAATGTGTAAGGCATATACTGTATATAAGAATGCGTCTCAAATATTAGTTAGAACACACTGTAACTACCTTGGATTCACACCATGTCCCCTATAGGGTGCACCACACACTGTTTGAGAGACTGGTAAATAAGAACCTTGTTAAAAACCTTGGAATTGAGCATACTGAACAAGTACCTAAGAATGTATCCAGGCTAACCAGGAGAAACCTAGGTTCCTTTTTTGCAGTCTTCTACTGGATATACATTTTCGTTTTATATACGTGTCACTTATGTAGACACCCACTTACATATCAATGAATACTTTTTAACCAATGCTGTCATTTATTTCTTGTCCGAAAAGTCTAGCAGTAATTTTGGAGCATACAATTCAAATACTGTGCTCTGCACAGATTTTTACAGCCTATTGTATGGTTCATCATTAAAACTGTAGCTCAATTAAAAATGTTCCATAACTTCTATTTGACTTTAGTCAAGTCATAGTTTTACAAAAGGATGCTTTGGGCTGAATCTATGGTGTAAAGGCAAGAAGGGAACTTATAGACATTTGGAACTGTGTAATTCAATAATACGTACTAGATTCTTTGTTGGTGCATTGTAGCTTGAATTCAATGGCAATTTTGATAGTAACAATTATTGGCATATGATCTCATAGATTCCCTGCGATCTTTGTATTATTGTTATGCAAATTATGTTGTTATGTTAATTAACTCCATGCTTTGAGCTTTTCAAAAATGCCGCGTATGCTCTATGCTGTGTAGAATCTTGAGTACGTTCATCCATCATGGCAAATGAGAGTAACTCAACAACAATGAGGGATCATCTATGCCTTTGACATCCCATCATTAATTCTCACTGGAACACTCAAATCAAGTCAGAGTGAGATGAGGGCATTGAAGTAAGGAATGAAATGCTTATATTGACAATGTAGCAAATTCTTTCGTATCCACATACAGTATAGACTAGCAGGTTAATACTCAATCGTGGAACTTACTTCATTGAATCAGCTATATGTGACAATAATTCCTTGCATTAATGTCTATACACCTTTTCGATTGTTTGTAGATGTCTAAATCATCGCTTAATTCTACCTTTTATTCTTAAATTGCTTCCTCTCCATTATTTCTTAGCTTTTGAAGTATCATGCTCGTGTCTGTTCTTGTTTGGTCGGATTGTAAGAATCCATACCATGGAATGCCTGCATAAAAACCATCTTACATTACTCTACTCATCATGAGGCTGACTGGAAAATTTTTTTCAAATGATGAGGATTAATCCCAGCACAGCGATGACATTATTCATAAAGGTGGATGTGAACATGGCTTCATTGATATGTCTATCATGTTTTATCTAAAACCTTCATTGGCAAGTGACAAGTCTAGTTAGCCTAAGGATTGCCAATGATTTCTTATCCACCTGTAAACACCTGTGAAGTTACCAGATGACTCAAAGCTGTGTTGCTTCACTTACAGTGGAACACGCTGTATGTGTGAACAAAAGCCATGCTTTTTTGCAGAATAGTGCCGACCAACTGCATCATACTGTGCCGCATGATGCCGTAGCATATGTGAATCTACCTTTAGGTACAAATTTTCCTCTCATTGTTATAAGAAACTAAGAGCTTTGTCTACCTAGTTATATCAGAAACGCATGAAGTGAGCTGTAATGCGGAGTACAGGAGTGAAAGAATTCATATCCCGACTATCTCTGTCATTTGAATTGGATCTATAGCATGCCAGTGCTATAACATAATATGGATATGAAAGAAAAGAACGTGGAATAGAAAGAACAAATCAATGAAGGAAAAGGGCAAGCATTGAATATTTAACATAACTTTCCATTCACATGACTATATATGCAGCATTTATGAACATGAATTAAGCATTTATGTATTTATTCAAGGTGGAGTGCATGCTCATGAAAGGAAATGAATTGATAATATTTCTATATGAGATGATGTGCACATATTATGATAAAGCACTACAAGTGGCAACTGCAAAAATCAAATGGAACACCAGAATAACTAGCGAAGTAAACTAGCAAATCAAAGCACTTGATAAAAGTCAGTTATACTGTTTTGACATGTGTTGTAGCATGCTATAAAAAGATTCTTCTGAAGTTTTTCCAAACCTCTCCCTCCAGAGGAATTCATTAATCTACAATGATACCAGATTGAGACTGCTACCATAAATGGTCTCTTCATGGGACAAATTTAATCCAGCATCTCTTTGTCACCCTATTGTACATGTCAAATACCTACTCTTGATATTGCTAGTGTACACCACCACATTGATATTTCCTTTTGATCATTAGTGATTTGTTTATTTCTACCATTTGGCCTGCACCACCCAGCATCTCCTCAGCTTGTGGAAGTCTCAGGACCTTTGCTGAATACTCCACTCTCAATAAAGTGTACCAATTGACACTTGTAGGTTGCAATACATCCAGGATTGTTGATGTGGTTGATATTGACATACCAACTGACCAGCAGTATATACTTTGCAATAAGCAACCCAAGGCACATTGGAAAAGAAACTACCAACTCAAATGCTTTTCGTTTTTCTACGTCTGGAGCTTTGGTATTGACATCAATGACGTCTGTTCTTATGTGCAATTGCATAACAGCTGTTCATCGTTGTTTGGAACACCGCATTGCAGCCTTTAAGAGGTCCTTAGCCTGTAACCATTGAAGCACAGCTAAATCACCTTCGAAAATTAGTTGATATAACTCGCTTACCTTTGCTACTGCTGAAGTAGAAATCTGACTAAATAGACTTTTAAACATGGCTGGTGGAATAATCATATTGCATGCAGTATATTCATCAGCATTACATACTGTTCACATCAAAAAGTATCCGTTAAGTTAGTCCATATAGGTAGGAAATCTCTTCACTCCCAGCATTATGATTCTTGGAGCATTTGACAAGTCATTTGCAAGTGTGCTACATCACAGATGATTTTTTCCACTTCAACTCAGGTTATTGTGGTCAAGTGTTCATTCAGTTCACATAGACAGCAGCAACATCATAAGAATTATATTCCTATACGTCATAGTCACTCACTGCACAAATGGTGTAAGTGCAAACCAATAGCAAATTTATTGGAAAAAGAGTCATAGCTAAATATTTGTGAACACTGTGTGTGAATCGAAATAATCATCGTTTTCCCCTCATGCCAGCTCGATATAATCTAGGACTAGGTGTCATGCAACACTACGATGCATTTCAAACTGGTAACACGCATTTTAATTTATAAGGAGCCATGTTAAGACTGAAGATTCTTATTCTCCACCGAAGACATGAACTCAGTTTTCTTTCTGCTAAACTTTAGCCCATGCGACTCCATTACGTCGTGCCATATTTCTAATCAGTTTTGGAGCACTTGACTGCTGTTTGCTGTTAACACAAGATCGTCGGCAAACATACCTTTTCATTCTGTGCATAGATGAAATGACACATCACCTCATCCATTCTAAACCAGAAAATAACCATGCTGTGTCTCCAGGTATCCGGAATCGTGCCTGTACTTAGCATGCTATTCAATAGGTGCGTTACCATTTCTAAGCCAACCGCCCCTAGACTTTGAAGTGCTTCAATGGCTATTTGATCTGGGCCAGTAGCTTTTCCGAACTTCATCCACTTCATTTGTTGTTCACCTTCTGTGGTAGTAAAGGAGTTTATATCCATGAAGTTTGCTTCGCCGTTTTCCCAGTTTATGTGAGGACGCTCTTCATTTAGCAATTTGGAGAAGTACTGCTTCCAGCGATTGATGTTTGCCATGGGTTCTGTAAGGATACGTCCATCCTCATCCCTCATAAAGAATCCTTCGATGTTATCTTTGGTCCTCTGGTCTCGTGATCTTGCTAGTCAGCAAATAGCTTTCTCCCCTTCAGGTGTTTCAAGTTTGTCATACAGGTCCTTCATTGCCTCCGCCTTTTGTGATGCGACAAAGCGCTTTGCCTCCTTCTTTGCCAATCTACAGTTTTCTTCATTTTCACAGGATTTTGTCTGCAGCCATTTCTTGTTGCTCTGTTTCTTGGCCTTTAGCGTTGCCCATACTTCTTCATGCCACCACCAAGCCTCTTGATTTCTAAACGCACCTTGTTTTGTAACTCCACATGCTTTTTCTCCTGCCTTGTGAATTTGTTCTTCTAATTCATTCCATGTTCGCACATACACTAGCTCTGGATTGACTAGGTGATGGTATTGTTCCCTGATAGAGGTTTCCTGTAGTTTCCACCACTTGATTTTGTGGATCGCTACTTTTGGGTGGCTTTTTTCCTTTATCCCCATGCACAAATCCATTACCACCAGTTTATGTTGTGTCACTGCGTATTCCGAAGGGATCACTTTACAATGTATTATGTTTCCTGCCTGCTTTGCTGCCACTAGGATGTAGTCCACTTGTGTCTTATTCTGACCGCTTTCGTATGTGATTAGCTGGGAAGACCGCTTCTTGAATCTCGTATTTGCAATAGTCATTTCCATTGCATTTGCAAATTGAATTATATTCTCACCACTGGCGTTTCTCGTACCATAACCATTGTTTCCATGCGAATCATCTTCCTGTGCATTTTTACCCACATGCCCGTTCAAATCTCCTCCGATAATCACAATCGTATCTCTAGCAAGATCATTGACGCAATCCTCCAGACTATTTCGAAATTCTAAGTTCATTGCCTCTGGGCAACTCGACTTTGGAGCATAGGCCGCTACTATTGCATATGTTCGCTTGTTCTCTCTGTTCACAATCGTGAGCCACATGAGCCTTTCGCCGATGCGTTTTATCTCCAATATACTGTCCAATAGGTTAGCATTTACTGCTATGCCAATCCCATTTTTAGAACTAGTCTCGCCGAAGTAGAAGAACTTGTATCCACATCCAATCTCTTGTGCCTTGCTTCCTGCCCATCGAGTTTCTTTGATACATGCAATATCCACTTTTCTTCGCTGCAGACTTTCTGCTACTTCCGCACTTCTCCCTGTCATGCTATCCACGTTCCAGGTAGCGATTCTCGAATGTTTCACTCCTGTAACTAGCTTCTTTAGCCGCCGCCGTTGCTTTGCTTGCGGTAGCCCTCGCACACTTGTAACATCAGTCGGGCGAGTCTGATGCTCATCGCTTCGGGGGAACGCCCTAGCCGTAATCGTATCCACTATTTTGGACATAAATTTCATGAATTATTTGGAGCGTGGTTTTTACGGCCGGATGCCCTTCCTGGCGCCAACCCTCCTCCTCTCTCAAACGGGCTTGGGACTGTCTATGGCGGAGTTACCACACAAAAAGACTTAACGTAAAAAAAACAGGAAAAAAAGCTCTACAAGATTGTATTTAAGATTGACTGATTAAAGAGGAGCTGTCTAACTAGATTAACTAGAATAGACTTGCCAAGTTTTAAAGCCTTGATAAGCATAGATACTTCATCAGGTGTGGATGTTGAGATAAAAAATGATTGTAAATTGGGATTGGATAAATAGTCCAATGGGGATTTAGGAATGCTTGGGATTTGTGTTGTGATACTATTACCAACATTAGCAAACTATGTATTGAATTCAATGGCAGTAGTAATGGTGCCAATGAGTAGTCAATGTGGGGGCGTCACCTTTAGGTGCTGCCTTGTTTTGGACATTTGTAATGGCAGACAAGATGGCGAAGGGTGAAGGGTGGAAGGAAAAAGGAGGACAGGGAGTGCAAAGGGAGAGGTGGAAGGGACACATGTGTAAGGTGTAAGTCCCAGAATTGGGGTAAAGTAGGAAAAATATAGATATAAATAAGGGTTGAGTATTTAGGCATAATTGGGTAGAGGACTGGCCACCCTCTACCTTAAGAAGACGAATGGCTCAAGAACATTTACACAGATGAACAAGACCAGAAGACGGTGGTGATTCTAAGGAGAGATAATACATTTTCAATGTATACATATAAAGAAAGAGGCAGCCAGTATCGTTTCTGCTCTTTACTATCAGGTGTACATCACTGAGTTTCCTACGCATTTTGGGCTGTTCTGCAGCTAGAATGAGTTAGGTTGAAATTGTCCACAGCTAAATGGTGGGTATCCATTCAGGGGATTCCTTGCCAAACACACTTTCTTTGTCGTACAAGAGTGGAGACAAGATAAAAACACAATGTATTTTTATAGTTCACAAAATATTAATACTCACAACAAAGAAGTTATATATATATATATATATATATATATATATATATATATATATATATATATATATATATATATATATATATATATATATATATATATATATATATATATATATATATATATATATATATATATATATATATATATATATATATATATATATATATATATATATATGCACACTTACGTTCGAAAAGTATTTCACCACCTAGAACAAAATGGTCGCGCAGCTGCAAGCATTCTAAGTAAGTCCACAAATGGAGATTCATTGGAACCCTATCTAATAATTTTTATTGCAGTGTTTTGGCGGGAAAAGTATCTCACGCCATCATTTGACAAATATAGAAAATATAGGGCATGAATTCTTGCCTTAAATTATGAAAACTGTGTCAAGGTAAGCAATGCCAAAAACAAGAGAATTGTCAAACGATGAAAGGTTAGCTATAAAATATCTAAGGGAAAGTGGACTATCTTTTCGCAAAATTGGAGAGCAGCTGAATTGCCATCATTCTACTGCGCTAAACAGTTACAATCGGTTTCTTTCCAGTGGTTCTGTTGCAAAAAAAGCAAGAAGTGGGCGTCCAAGTAAAATCAACAAAAGAGGAGAGAGGATAGTGTGTCGTGCGGCAAAAAAATCTTAAGTTTAGAACTCTAAAAGACATTGTTGAAGAAGTTTCGCCAATCCGATGCTTGCAAAACTGCATCCAAATATATTGTTAGAAAAATATTGCATAAATATAAGTTTCTAAGCCATCGAAGAAAACGAACACCTTCTGTTTCAGCCAAAACCGCCGGATCTGTCTTCAGTGGGTACGAGAACACAGTGAATGGTCCATTGAGGACTGGAAAAATGTTGTATTCTCTGACGAGTGTCATTTTGGATTAGGAAACGACTCATGAACATTAAGAGTATGGATGAACACTTCTGAAGCAAATAATCCAAAGTTTTGTCAACCGACATTTAAAAATGCAGTATCTGTGATGTTTTGGGGCTGCATTGGGCCTAATGGCGTAGGCAGACTTGTGCAATGTGATCAAAGAATAAACGCCACCCATTATGTTTCTTTGCTTCAAGAAAACTTGTTTGAGAGTGTCCATGACATCCGTGGCAATCAAGAAAAGGTTTTCTTTTTTCAACAGGATAATGCACCTCCTCACCGAGCACAGATAACCCAAAACTTCTTCAGACAGGAGAACATCAGATTTCTCCAGTGGCCTGCTCAAAGCCCTGATCTGAACATAATTGAAAATGTATGTTTATGTATCAAAAACAAGCTCAGCAATGATGCACGAGGCCCTCCAATAAACAAAGATTGCCAGATTCAATGTGTTAATGAAGTTTGGGCTCAAATTCCATAAAATTATATCCATCAACTTTATACCTCCATTCCAAGAAGGTTCGAGGCTGTCAAAAAAATGCGTGGCTTCCCATAAAAATATTGATTAACGATTTGTTGTAGCAAAAGTTTTTCACGACAAAGTTTAACTTTTCGAATCATGACATTGTACTGTTTTCATTGACTGAATTCCGATTTCCAGTTGTTTTTGATTTACTGTTGCAATCTGCACTTAAATTGCATAACCATGTGCCTGGTTGATCTTCCTCCATTACATCATTTTTCGAAGCGGTGAAATACTTGTCGAACGTAAGTGTATATATGTATATATATATATATATATATATATATATATATATATATATATATATATATATATATATATATATATATACTTTCATGAAAGCCAACAAAGACGTTTGCTAATGCCGGACCCAAGGGGCTGCCCATTGCCACACCGTCTAACTGCTTATACATCTGGTTGTTGAAGCTAAATTCAACTCCACGTGTAGCAATTAGCATTAGCAAACGTCTTCGTTGGCTTTCATGAAAGTAGACTTTTTGACAACACCGCAAAACCAGGTGTCTACTTTCGGTATGTGGATGATAGTTTTGTCATCTTTGGTCCCAAGCTGGATTGTGACCATTCCCAAGAAAAATTGAACTTACTACACCCAGCTCTAACATTTACAATAGAGAAGGAGCAAAACAACTCCTTACATTTTCTAGATGTTTTGGTAGAGAAAGAGGGCACTGGATTTCTTACCAGCATTTACAGGAAACCAACTTTTACTGGGCAATACATCCGTTGGAATTCCTTCAGCCCAAAGACAAGAACGATTAGCCATAGTAAAACCTTAGTTCACAGGGCACTTATGATTTGCTCTAAAACTAAATTAGGCCCAGAGCTCGATAAAATAAAGCAATTGCTTATCGACAACGGATATCCAGCAGATGTTCTACTTTCTTGCCAATTGGTCCAGAGAAGTGCCCGATATACCTAAAATTGCCCTGGATTGGTAATGTTTCATCAAAGTTTGAAAACCAAATCAGTAAAGCCATTGCATCTTGTTACTATGCTGTGAAGCCCCGTGTGGTTTACAACACTAGGGTTATGCTACCACCTGCATAAAAGCATTGCGTTCCTACCACTCAAAAAAGTTGTGTTGTTTATGAATTTTCGTGCCGATGTGAAGCTCGGTACGTAGGACGCACTACACAGAGACTAGCAGACAGAATAAAACAGCATGTCCCTGCGAGCATCAGGAATAAAAGTAATACCGTAAGAGAACAGCCACCTCGTATATGCAAAAAGAACAATTCTAACATTAATTTTGAGTCGGCCATAGGACAACACCTTATCGCAAATCCAGAATGCACCAAAACATATACAGATGACAATTTTCGGATCATTGGGCAAGCAAGATCGTCTTTTCATTTAAGTGTTTTGGAATCTGTTTACATCAAGACTCAAAACCCAGTCTTGTGTAGACAAAAAGAATTTGTTTTCTCATTGGGACTCTTTAAGTAAACTATGTTACTAGGCCCTACTTGGTCACACTTGGGGCCAATTTGACGCATCCTAACACATTAACTGCATCTGGATATAGAATTAAGTTTACCTTTAGGTCCTTATCCAACGTTTTCATACTCTGATGAGTGTCAGACGAAAAAAAGCATTCAGTATGTCACACTTATGTTGCCGCTTTTTCGTGCTGTGATTATATATATATATATATATATATATATATATATATATATATATATATATATATATATATATATATATA
>OLMO02000238.1:11321718-11352503 GCA_900291935.2 Cassiopea xamachana | reverse complement strand
ATATATATATATATATATATATATATATATATATATATATATATATATATATATATATATATATATATATATATATAAACAATTTGTTGTAGAGAATGTGGAAAGCATTACAAATCCGTGGGATAGTGGAAAGCATTACAAACCCATGGGATTGTGTGTTGACCTTACTCCAATCGATCTTAACCCACATCAGAAGTTGAAGAGAAGGATTGACTTTATTTGAGAGAAATACATATAACTCTTACAAATCCTTCAAATTCAGTCGTATGAATGGATAACAGGTTTGGAATTGTCTTAATACCATATGGAAAGCAAATGGTAAGCTTCGGCCTACATCCGATATTCTACTTGTGATGTGGGCAGATGTCAATAGCAGCTATATATTCTTCAGAATAACACCTTAAAAATAAAAGTGCTCTTTGACTGCAATTAAAATCACATTACTCTGAGTTTCACGCTAGTTGCAATCATCAGATGTGCTGGACTGTATTGTCAAAGCAGTGCTATATATCCTTGGCTGGTTCTGGTGGGAATACTTTGATGTTCTTGAGGAGGAATGTGTTAACATGTTAGCAGGTTGAAACAAGTTAAGTTCTTTTGCTTAGAAGATTGCACTTTGATGTGAAGGTTTTGAGATGAATGAAGATTGCATCTTTCTTTAACGGTTTTTTCTGTTATTCCTATATAGTGTGTACCTTCGTCTGATGCTGTTGTCCTAACATTGCATGAGTAGATCAATTGGCTATGGAGACATTTACCATTTAGGGGGCAGTTGTCTTTCTCTCTACAGTTGCAGTTAGGATCTTACTTTTTGTTGGTGTTAGATACGACTTTCCGTTTGTGTGATGTGATGACATTTGAGATGTTGAGGAGGCAGCTGTAGCTGACTTTAACATTGTTTCGATTGACTAATTTATGGAATTTGTACAAGTTGGGGAAACATTTATTGAGTAGGGTCAGAAACTTGTTTGCAACATTTGTTTTCACATTCACGCTATACGGTGGATTGAAACAAATGATGTTTTGTGATCTAGATCTTACTGCATTTCTAGTATGGTTTGTCTGGGGCTCTTGTATGAAATACATGATTTGTAGCCACTGATGTAGAGGGCATTATTGTAGAACGGAGCTGCATGGTCAAAAAAACCTTCATTATTTGGTGATATTTTGCTGATTCTTTCCGATAGCATACCCTCTTGATAATATTTGGCTATATAAGACTATGCTATTATATAAGATACCAATCCTCTCCTAACAGATGCAGGCAGTATTGCATACAAACTGAACTCCCAGAGTAACAACCTATATATATATATATATATAAAGAGTAACAACCTTTCTATATATAAATATATATATATATATATATATATATATATATATATATATATATATATATATATATATATATATATATATATATATATATATATATATATATATATATATATATATATATATATATATATATATATATATATATATATATATATATATATATATATATATAGAGGTTGTTACTCTGGTAGTTCAGTTTGTATGCAATGCTGCCTGCATCTGTTAGGAGAGGAGTGATACTATCTTATATAATAGCATAGTATATATATATATATATATATATTGCGGTCCTATATACAAACTATTGTCTTTTGTGATGACATAAGAGCAGTACATTACAGTAAAGTATATAAGCATCGTTCTAAAACATAATGGCCAAAGCATTTCATTATGAAATCAGAGTCATAAATCTGAGAATATCCATTGGCTGCTACAACCCAATTAATTTCTGAATAAAATGGAAGTATAGAATAGCTTTGCAAAAAAAGAACAGTCATATGTTCAAAACAAAGAATGCAAATAGACTTGAATGACCCCCCTCTAAAAGTTCAGTTGATATTCTAGTTAAACTAGCAACTTGCGATTGTCTTTCAAAACATCAACCAAGAACAAAAAAATAATTATGTGAACTTTATGTGGTTTAAGTTGATGAAAATAGTTCAGTCATCAGTGTCAAGAATGTTAGACATCTGCAGCCTTCTCTTGTGCTTACTGGCAAATGTGCCTAATACTTCATTTGGATCTACTTTGATATCCCTGTGGATATTCAAAGAAGCAAGATGGTTACAATGCTTCCAAATACAACTTTACTTTAACGCCAATACTGAGCATCGCATAAAGCATTTTGCTCAAATAAAGAAAAGAAACTATAATGTGATGTCGTTGATGTAGAGGTGGCCATTCCAGTTGACGTAGGAAGTCTGAGACACTAGCCGTCCGGCTGTATTGATTCATTGCCCATCTGGCAGCTTTTCATTGAACTTTTTCCAGCTGTTCAATTTTTTTTTTAGGATGGGGGTCCCATACTGATGACGCATATTCGAGCTTCGGTCTTACTAATGTTTTGTATGCTGTAGCCTTGACTTGAGTAGAGCATGCAGAGAGGTTTCTACGTATAAAACCTAAGGTGTTACTCGTGTTATTAGCAGTGTCTGTTATAAGTTGAGACCATGACATATTTCGTTCCAGATCGACTCCCAGGTAATGATGATGGTCAACTTCTGACACTTGACCATTACTCATAGTGTATTGGAATTGAATAGGATTGTTCTTTTTACACACTTTTAAAGTGTGGCACTTTTTAACATTAAATGACATCTGCCATATTTTCGACCATTTTACCAGGGACTGCAAATCATTCTCAAGTCTCTCAGCATCAGACAATGAATCTATTTCATGAAATAGTAGACAATCATCAGTAAAAAGTTCTATGTAGGTTCTATTGGACACGTTATCTCCAATATCATTGATATGTAGTAGGAACATTAGAGCAGATCGTTGATACTATCTGTGAAGCAGAACAAAGCATTTCTGTCATTTGTTGGCTAAAGACGTACATGAGAAGCACAATGTCGCAGACAATTGTATATATATATATATATATATAAACTTATATATATATATATATATATATATATATATATATATATATATATATATATATATATATATATATATATATATATATATATATATATATATATATATAAATATATATATCCGAAGTCCATAGGCAAACGCAAACGACTTTCCGACAATTCCTCCAACGAACGAATATTCGAAGATACAAAACCAGAGTACCAGAACGCCCTAAAAAACAGTGGGCACCCATCAAACCTCTCATACTCAAACCAACAACCAAACACTCGCCCGCAAACAAGAACGAGAAAAGACAAATTATATGGTTCAACACCCCATTCAACAAAAGCGTACAAACAAACATAGGCAGAATCTTCCTACACCTCATAGAGAAAAACTTCCCCAAATCCAACAGGCTCCATAAAATAGTTAACAAGAACACAATCAAGCTAAGTTACAGTTGCATGGAAAACATACAACAAATAATAAAAAAGCACAACAAACGCATCATGAAACAACCAGAAAGCACACAACCCACTATATGCCGAAACAAAACACAATGCCCGCTACAAGGAAGCTGCAACACGCAAAGCATAATATACAATGCCACAGTTACAACACCAACACTTGACACTAAGACATAGATAGGACTAACAGAAGGACCATGGAAACAACGATATTCACAGCACAAATTATCTTTCAATAACCACAAATACGAACAAACAACAATGGTATCAAAATTCATTTAGAACACAAAACGACAAACATGAAAAACATCAGAAGTATCTTGGTCCATCTCAAAGCCCATCCCATCCTATACCAACACCAGCAAACGATGTCTACTTTGTCTATCAGAAAAACTCTCCATTGTCACATTCAAACACCCAACACATCTACTGAACAAAAGACCGGAACTCCTTTCAAAATGCAGACACAAGAACAAATTCCTACTTTGCAACGTTAAAAGCAAAGACTGAGAACATGAACCCCCGGACTGCAGATAATGAGACTAAACACCTACAACAACCCCCCTAACAAATTAACTTACATATTTGAATGCTTGTAACCATCTGTAGCATAATTGCCTGATGATCAAGAAATTGTGAAACTAATAGTCGCAATTCTGCAGTTTTATTTTCTGTGTCAATCTACATATATATATATATATATATATATATATATATATATATATATATATATATATATATATATATATATATATATATATATATATATATATATATATATGTATGTATGTATGTATATTTACAATCATACTGATTGAGCACAACCAATATGAGTTTTGGAATGAGCACATCAAAATTACCTCAAATCAGTTGAACAACTTTAGACATTATTTTGGCTGTTGACCAGTGTAATGAAAGAGCAAAGTGATGACGCTAAACACTAGAGTGCAAATGTTAAGTCATTGTTAGATAATTGGAAATCAGATTTGCCCCAGCCTGTAGGAATCGATGCAGAACTTGATCTATGGCGAATGCATTGGAACCGAGAAGATTTGATAGAGCTTCCTGGCAAAATCTACCAAACTCTTACAGTAACAGATAAGATGATAAAGTAACAGATAAGATAACTTGGTGACCAAGATAAATTGTGAGCAACATATATTGTGTGCAAATCTTGCACTGACTATCTACACCTTTGGACCAAAGGGAAGAAGAGTTCTGTAACGTTTGGGATTCCTATGATTTGGAGAGAACCAACAAATCATGGTACAGACTGCTACTTCTGTCTATTGATTTGGCTGGAATTAACAGAAAGAACAGAAGCAGCCTGACATATCCTGATCTTGATTCAGCATGTATACCTGTGGCTCAGTGTAAAGAAAGTCCCATACCTCTCTGTAAAGAGTTTCTGGAAACCATCAGTCTTATCTTCCTCCAGCTTTTCAGAAGATACATATGATGAAGAAACTCCTTTGAATGATCGTGCTCCACAACCTCTATCACAAAATGAACTTAATGATCTAGTTCATGACATCAACTTACTGAAGTGGTCTGCTGAGCTGTTGGCATCCAGATTACCAGACCAAAATCTTCTTGACGATAGCGTACAATTCAGTTTCTATCGCAATAGACATTGAGAGTTCCTTCCTTTTTTCTCTTGAGAAAACGACTTGGTATATTGCACAGATATTATTCAGCTTCTGCATAATCTTGGAGTGTCACACAGTGGCGAAGCTAGCTCTGATGAGTTGGTCATGCAAAAGTCATGGTGCAAGTGCAAATATGATTGCCCATGCGCAATGCAATCCTGTTCAAAAAGTATGAGTAATCAACCAGTTCTCAGTGGTTACATTAATGCAAGTATTGTTCAGATTACTGATTACTATCTACTGTTCAGATGCAGTGTAGAACTTAGTACCATTGCCAAGGCAAATTAGTTCTCAATATAGGATACTGAGTTATGCTCAAGCCCCACATCAAGGGTTTGCCTCTTGCTTGCGTTTCCATTTAGGCGTAAGGAACACCGCCAATTCCATGGCAATGAAGGAATTGGGGGTAAACAACCTGAATAAGTTCTTTGGTCTCCAAAACAAGTAATGACATTTCCTCTGTTTGCTGACTTTTCCATTTATTTAGGTATTGTTTCGTTCAGATTGCAAGGAAGAGAAACGGATACTGATTTCAAACATAATCCAACTGCATAGGCCTAAGCAACGACATTTTAACAAGCAAAGTCACTATTTGAAAACAAGGCTAATAAACTATAAAAAAATAATAGATCATAACGTAACATCCCCACTGCAGTAAAGAGAAAAAAACTCAATCAGCACTGTTACTATTGTGTCCAGTTCAATCTTCAAAACAATAATTCTCAACAATAGCCTTTGAGGTATTTTGGTCGTGCTACCTGTCTGCCTGACCGAGTTCTATATCCTGTCTGCTCATTTGCTCTTGCTGCCTCACTCATTGGATGCTCCACCGTCTTTGGTTTCTCTGGTGGAATATCATTTCTGCTTGGTTCAAAGGTTTCCTTTTGAGGTGTTTTCTCTACCTGTATTTCACTTGTGTGCGTCTTTGGGGTACTCATATGACTTTGGGGGTACTCTCCTTGGTCTCTGAATCATCTTTGTTTGGAACTTTTCTTAAATCAACTCTATTGTGTCTGAATATTCTCTTTCCAACAAGCAGGTTGTGGTCACTGTTGCAGTCTGCTTCTGGATGTGTCCCAATGTCTCTAACGGTGTTTCTGAATCTCCTATTGACTGTGATGTATTCGATTTGATTCCTAGTAATCCCATTCGGGGTTTTCCATGTCCATTGTTTTCTTGGGTGGTAAGTGAACCATGTGTTCATAATGATTTGGTCATTTTGTTCGCACCACTCCATTAACATTTCTCCTCTCCCATTCATCTCTCCTAGGCCTTCACTTCCTATAGTGTCCGTGTGTCCTCCTCTTCCAACTTTAGCATTGAAATCTCCTATAACTATATTTACTTCATGGTCTTTCCATTCCTTTTTACATTTGTCAAATTCCTCATAAAACTCTTCCAGTTCCTCTTCAGTCGATGCACTTGTTGGAGCATAAACCTGTATGACATTTATGTTGAGAGGTTTGGTTTTCAATTTCACTAAAGCTATTCTATCTGATACTGGCCAGAATCCAACAACAGAATTTGCCACTGTTTTGTTTAGTGAAATCCCAACTCCACGTTCATGCTCATCCCCTCCTGAGTAGTACATAGTATAATCTTCCATTCTAAAACTTCCACTTTTAGTCCATCTTGTTTCACTAATTCCTAGACTTTGCACTTTTACACACTCTCATTGACATTCTCGAGTTTCCCTTTTTGATATAGTGACCTAACATTCCAAGTGCTTATTTTTATCTGATTTCTTGTGTTGAACTCAGTAGCTTGGTGACGGTCCAGAGCTCCCTGAGTAATCAGAGCATCTTTACCGAGTGCAGCTGTAGGTGTAATCACACTACCTCTGTTCACGCTGTTGTGGTTTCCACTTAAGTGTATATTCATGTTTTGATAGTCTTGGAGTGAGTACGTGGAAGGGTCCCCAGTTCTTTTCCACGGAGAATGCTATTATCACCACTAGGTAATCATCCTCCTTAGGACATCTCGGTCCTGGTTTTCTCTTGGAGTTTCCTTCTCCTAGACAGATTGCCTTGCAAAGCTGTTGAGTCCTGTCTACCCATGCTCATGACCCTGAGCTAGGGAGGCTTACAGGTGCTACACCTTGCCCAAGGGTGACCTGGGAGTAGTGACTGTTGAGAGGTAACTCCATTGTTCCTCAAGTGGGCCCCTGTCACCGAATGCAGTTTATAGTCTTACCCAGGATGGGGTCTTACTCTTACACTATCATTTTCATTCAATGGATCAAGATCTTTTGCATTTTTGTTAAAATTTCTCACCATTCTCTCTTGCTTGACTAACCTATCTTTTTTCTCTTTTGTTGGTAAGTCTGTTTTAGTTGTACGACCTAAGAGTCGTTGGGCAGGACTTGTTCGTAATCCATCTTGAATGGTGTTACGGTAAGCTAACAGTGCCTTGTAAGCATCTTTCTTGTCATCTCTAGCTTTAGACATAATTCTTTTCGCTATCTTTACTGCAGCTTCTACTCTTCCATTTCCTTGTGGGTGATAAGGACTAGATGTATGGTGGATAAAGTTCCAAGACTTTGCAAAGCATTCAACATCATTTGCTATGAAGTGGGGTCCATTGTCACTAATGACAACGTCACACTGTCTATATCTTGACATGTGGTTTTTCAGCTTCTTGATAACTGTTTTAGAGAGCGTATTGGGTAGCTTATCAACTTCTATGAAATTTGAATAGTGGCTACTGTGACTAAGTAGTTATTACCATTCCAATCACATAAATCAATGGACACAAATTGCCATGAATGGTCTGGTATCTCTACTGGAAACAGAGTTTCGTTCAACTGATTTCTTGAATAGCTTTGGCAAATTTCACACTCTGATATGTAATCTTTAATTTCTGCATTCATTGCAGGCCAAAATATGCATTCTCTGGCTCTCCTTAGACAAGCTTGTACTCCTAAGTGAGAGTTATGGATTTCTTCTCTCATTGCAGGCCTTAGTACCACCAGAACAATCACCCTTTCTCCTTTGTAAACAAGAGCATCATGAATTGCTAATTCATCTCTGTGCTTGACATATGGCTTACCATTTTCAGCAACTGGACTTTTGTCAGCTGGCCATCCTTTAGTAATGACATTCTTGAGCTCTTTCATTGTCTCATCATTGTTTGTTTCTTTCAAAACTCCTCTCTCCACTGTTCACCCATGAGAACATGGGATACTGCATTAACTTCAATTTTGTAGCTACTGTCACAGCTTTCTTTGTAAGGTTGTGGACTACGACTCACTTTATCAGCTATGTACTGTTCAGATCCTGGTTTGTACTGTACAGATACGTCATAATTCTGAAGTCTTAGCTGAAATCCTTGTAATCTCCTGGGTATGTCTTTCAGGGGTTTGATCATTATTCTTTCTAAAGGCTTATGATCACTTAACTATAGTCTGTCGACCGTATGTATACTGGTGGTACTTCTCAACAGACCATGTAATGGCTAACGTCTCTTTCTCTATAGGCGCATAACGTTGTTCTGTTTCTGTTAAAGCATGGCTGCTATAAGCTATTGGTTGTCCACTCTGGAGTAATGCTGCACCTAATCCAACATCACTTGCATCACATTGACATTCTAATTGTTCCTTTGGGTCACAATATCTCCGAAATGGCTCCTTTGCAAGCATCTCTTTTGTTTTGTTGAAAGCTCTAGATTCTTTATTGGACCATTGCCATTGTACATCTCGCTTTGTAAGCTTTCTCAGTGGCTCTATAACATCAGAATGAGTTGGTAAGCACTTTGCAAGGCATTGAACAAAACGGATGAATCCTCTGAGCTCTGCAATATTAGAGGGCTCTTTCATATCTCTTATGGCTTTGATTTTCTCTGGGTCTGGCTTTAGGCCTTCACTTGTGACAATATGTCCCAAGAGCTTTATGCTTGACTTGCGTAACTGCATCTTTGCTTTGTTCAACTTTATTCCTATATCTTTACATCTTTTGAGTAACATTAGAAGCCTTTGATCATGAACTTTGGTGGCTTCTTCAACATCATCTCCATTTCCTATGACTACGATATCATCTGCTATCTCATGTCTTCACTTGCTCTTAACCCTACGATGGGTGTAAGATCCTCCTTAACAATGATGAATGTAAGCCTGTACTTCTTGTTGTTTGACGGTTTTTCAATGACAATTCTGGCAGAACCTACAAGGGTTATTCTGTTGCCAGTCCATTGATTTCAGTATGATGGGAGTTTTGCTTGTTTCTGCATCTTTTGGTATGAATTTGATTGGCAAAAAGTTCACTGAAGAACCGGTATCAACTTGACAAGACACTTGTTTTCTTGGATTTTATCATCATATCAGCAAATATTTTAGACTTCTTGATGGTATAAACTAGCTGCTCACTTTGTACCATATCTACCGACTCAACTGAATCAGTGTCATCACTAACTTGGTTTGTTTTTCTCTCTCTTTGTACATTTAATTGCAAAATGGTTGCTTTTGCCACAATTTTTACATTTCTTTCCATAGGCTGGGCATAATTCTTTCTTACACTGGTGCTTTCTTCTGCAAAATTTGCATTGAATAATTTTAGCATCAGGTTTGGAACTGGAATCTCTAACTGCTGATTATTTCCTTGTTTCATTAATCTTATGAACAACATCTGTTGACTGCTTCTGTATGTACCTAATAGTTGCTCTTGCAGTCTCCTCACTCCTACAAATGGGAATCGCTTTCTCTAATGTTAGGTCTTGTGTCAACAAAAGGCGTCGTCTGGTATCCTCACACTGTAGACCTAAACTTACATGATCTCTAATTAACTCATCATGAAGATCTCTGAAATTGCATTTTGCACCAAGCTGCCTCAAATTTGCCAATTACGTATCAAAATCTTCATCACTATTCTGGTTTCTGCTATTGAACTTAAATCGTTGGAAACCAATATTAATATCGCCAACACAATGAGCTTCTAGAACTTCAAAGACAGAGTTTACTGTATGTTCCGTTACCGACAACGTCTCAAAGATTTTTGCACAACTATCTCCAATGGTATACAACAATAAAGCGACTTGGTATTCTTCTGACTCTTCCTCTAATCTTGTCAAAATACTATAGTTTCTCCATTGAGATTTAAACCTTTAACATTTTCTTCCCTGTTTCTTGAAAGATCAACTGACTTTGGTGGGTCAACTCTAGGTATAGGCCATTGTCTTTGGTGCTCAACTCGTGCATCACCTGCAACAGCTGTCCCTTCTCCTCCCGACATTTGGCTAAGGTTCTCTGCTTTGCTCATGCAAATCGTCTCAGATACACATTGAAAAGCAGTCTTCACACATCATTCGAAGTATCTTTCATTACCTGAAACCATGTGTTGTTCAGATTGCAGTGAAGAGAAACAGATATGGACTTCAAACATAATCCAACTTCATAGGCCTAAGCACAGACATTTTAATATGCAAAGTCACTATTTTAAAACGAGGCTAATAAACTTTAAAAATAATTATAGATCATAACGTAACAGGTATGTCCAAGGACATAGCTCACAAGAGCATAGCAGTATTATTCCAGATCCATTGAGACTTGCCAGAAATACAAGACTTTTTCTACAACCCCTCCCTCCCTAACTTGCTCCATCTAATCCGCAAAATCTGTAATATGAATCAATGATATGTTTATGGGGAGTATGAGGGCATGGTGACCCCAGTATTTTCAAAAATGCAAGAAAGTTGGTCAAAATCTGGCTATGCTGCAAGAGAGATAATCACAGTAATTTCTGTGACCTTTTCTTTATTTAGTAACAGTAGCTGGTAAAATGGTCAAAATGCCCTCCCCTAATGAAACGAATCTTGGCACATCTCTGATACACATCATCATGCTTTCCAAGCACTAGCAATCTATGGGGTGTTCTTCCAAAATTCCTATAAGATATCCTCTTCCAAATCTAACATCAACAAACATGATCAACTTTCTCTCTATATGGATCATTCTATTCAATCCTCTGTTGGGGGCTTTGGCATAGACTATGGGGTTTTCCCCAACACTACATACTATAAAATTCCAATGACAAGTAGTATCTATATAAAAGCAAAATCTTTAAGATCATGAAATTGCTCCTGTAACATACCAGAAACATTATCAATGACTCCAAAGAAAAGTCTTCTATACTTGTGCCTCATATCCGACCTTGCATTTGGCTCACCAGCTACTTGAACCACTAAAGCAAAATACTCATCATAGGACTTATCTGACCTAAACTCAACAAGGAAGTCAAGAAAACTAACTATCTTCCTGATGCCATAGCTACGATCCGTTTTTCTGTTCTGCAAAACCATGTACAGAATAGATGATTGCTGCAAATTTTGTTAAAAAGAGCAATTAAGAACCAAAAGAGAAAGATGCTGCAATAGTCCACTTGACATTGAAAGAGTAACATCATTCCAAGGTTGCGGGTTCTCAACTATAGATTGCAAAGCAGCTAAAAGAGATTGATAGGTTTCAAAAATCACACCTCCTGTACGTGAACGTTAGAACCATCCAGTATCTCCAGGCTGTGGTATCTCAATACCATGTTTCCTAAAGAGCTCCTTTCTTTTAGAACTCATACTTGTGAATGAGCTGAAAGCAGATACATTTGCAAAAAAGACGTTCACTGCAGGGATAGATAAAGCAGACTGACATAAGATGAGATTCAATCGATGAGCAGTACAATGGAAAAAGTAAGCAAAAGGGTTCTCATGAAGAAGACATGTAACCCCCGGAATATGGTCAGACAGGACTGATGCTCCATCATGGGTTTGCATGAGTAGCTTGTCTTTCAGAGTGTCTCCATATCTCCTCAAAAGTTGCGTCACAACACTAGAGATGGCTGGAGCCCATCTGTCTGAGCTCACATCAAAAAAGGTAAGAAATCTCTCTACCTGATATATCTGCTGTTTCATCAACTTGGATGCTTACAAAGTTAGATTCAGCACTTTCTTTGTCTATCTCATCTTCAACTACTAAATCTACAGATTCAATAATATCATTCTGGATATCAGTTGAAACCCCAGTAAAAGTCCCACCCTCTTCGGCCCCTCTCTGTGAATCTTCCAGCCTTCCATGAAGGTGACACTCAAAGTGGGGATCAAACTTAGCTATAAGCTCAAGAAGCTCCCTATAAGTTCCCTTATTTACGCTGACACTTGACTCATCGTGCCCCCTAAATGATAGCTCTTGTATGCTTAGATAGAGCACAGCCTCTGACAACAGTTTTACTGTAACCCTATTCTGCCTTACCTCTTCAGTAAATCGCTCAATCTTCTCTCTTCTTGCTCTAGAGAATATAGTGTCAACCATCTCCGATACGTCAAATGTACTCACCATTTTGTATGCCTCCATTTGAGACTTAGATTTCTCGTGTTCCTCACAATCTGACAGGAAACCTTGCATATTGTTAACGCCTACTAGGGTCCATGTGGTAGAAACTCCAGGCTTACAAAGTAAGCATGGCCAGCAGAACAGACCTTGCCTTACTTTGCACACAACCAATCCTTCTTCTCATACCACTGTTGACGAAACGCTCTTTCGTGGCTTCGAATGGCAAGCTTTGGTTTGGGTCGATTTTGTTGTACAATTAATTGTTGTTCAACAACACCTCTCGCCAAGAACGATTTATGGATCACTTCTGATACAACATCTCTATTTGTGACAATTTCTTGCACACATAGCTGAGCCATCACAAATAAAGTGGAATGTAATTCGTATAGTTTCTCACTTTGAATTAAGCCAGACAAACGTCACAAGGTCAAGATAGTACCCAGTCTTTCGTTAAATTACTGGATCACGCATTCTGAAAAGTGTATGATACCACGTGTCTAGGGTGTGATGTTCCAAGCTTTGATTGGTGAATTAGCTATGGAATTACCCAATAAAAGCACTCTAATTTGCTATGACATATGTTAGTCATGCAGTGTTAAAAAGTGCATGAAATATGTGATTATAATAATAATGACTTGCGAATGTTGCAAAGGATCGAATCCAACTCATATTCAGCACTAACTCTAAGCATCCAAGGTCAAAGTAAGTCATCAGTAGGGACAAAAGTAAACAGCTTTTTTTGACAACTATAAGCCTTATTGTAGCTTCTGTTTTCAGAACAAGTTGTTGGCGGAATCTCCAAATACAAGTGATATTCCAGAACAGCATTAGTCATGCAGTGCATGACAAGCATGTTCTCTAGCTGCCACTGGTGTCACAATATGAAGCAAAAGAATGGAGACTCTTTATTGATAGCAGCAAAAGATCTTGAAATGTTTTCTGCTACAATGGCAACCAGTTTTCACCTGTCTCTCTTGCTCACTCAACTACACTAAAAGAGAAGTAGGAAGCAGTGAAATATGCACTTGAAAAAATTTCGTATACTGAACATCAACGGCTTATCTGTGTTGACCTCAAGATGGTAAATTTGTTGTTAGGCCAACAGTCAGGATTTAACATATACCCATGCTTCCTATATATGTGGGATAGCAGAAAGACATCCCAACAGTATGATAAGAAAGACTGGCCTGTGAGATAAGAACTGGTACCTTGTAGAGCTGAAAACATCATCAATAATCCTTTGGTGGATCATGACAGAAGTCTCTTTCCTCCATTACACATACAACTTGGCCTGATCAAGCAGTTTACCAAAGCCTTGGATAAAAATGGTAGCTGCTTTACTTACTTGTGTTGTACTTTTCAAGGAATAACGTTAGAAAAGCTGAAAGCTGGTGTTTTTGATGGACCTCAAATATGTCAGCACATAAAGGATCGTAGCTTTGAAGAGTCATGAATCGAACTGAACTAGAAGCATGGAGCTCATTTGTTCTAGTTGTGAAGAAAGTTCGTGGTAATAACAAGGCCTTAACCTATGCAGATCTTGTCTTCACTAGGCTCATTGCATTTAAACATCTTGGATGCAAAATGGGCATCAAAATGCATTACTTATTTTTGCATATGGATTGATTTCCTGAGAATCTTTGATCAATGAGCGGTGACCACAGTGAACGATTTCACCAGGACATTACTGAGATGGAATCTAGGTATCAGGAATGTTGGGATGCTATAATGATGGCTGATTATTCTTGAACTTTGTGGAGAGACCTTCCTGCTACCCAATAGTCTAGGACTTCAACCAAGCAAAAATGTAAGCATTAATGCTTGAACAATTTTTATGTTAAAATAAATATAAGTATGTAATGTTAAAGGTACCCCTTTATGGGAATTTTTTTATAGGAATGTACTGTTATTATAATAATAAATACATTGTTATATTTTTCTTTTTGTTATTTAGATCGTGCAATGGTATGATAAGTATTTATTAATTAGTTTTTAAGGTTATAAGGTTTCAAAAGCAATGCAATTTTGAAAAAATATTGAATATGTTAAACTTCAATGTGTAAAAACGTTTGACCTGATTGAGTGAAAAACAATATGATTTTTGGAATCAGCATAATTACCGTAGTCTAAATCATCTGTAAAAACCTAGACCTTTTGTAAAAAAGTCTTTTTTTGCCACCCAGTGTTATTGCTGGCACAAGCGCAACACCTTTGGCATGTACAGGATGATGTGTTGAAAAATGTAGTTTCGTTTGACTATTATATGATCACGGTAGAGTATGGTGAGACTGACATCATATTAATCTTCTTTTGACTGGATTCGATGGTTATTTCTCAATCCTTGACTCCAATTGCAGTGCACAACTCATTTGCTCTTGTAAACTACATATGGTGGTTTTCGTCAACAATTCTCCTCACATCTTCTAATATCATCTGAACATTCTCGACAACTGAATAACCTTTCATAATATCCACGTGACTTCTGGACTGTAACATCAAAGTTGCTTCTCTTATTCTGTAAAGGCACTCTCTCATCACAACAAGTGTGAAAACAAAGGAAAATGTCTTGCAATACATATAAACGTTTACAAACTTCAGCTACACACAAAGTTAGTCGATGTGCCACACAGTGAGCATACAGGGCAGCAGGCTACTCCTTACTTATGAGGGTTGCAGCTCCACTATACTTACCAGCCATGTTCCCAGCCCCATTGTGTCCCTGCCCTCGACAATTTTCCATTTTCACACCAAGTTCCGCAGCTTTATCTCTCAAAAGGGTAGCAATTTGAGCACCCTTTATGCCCTCTTTACAAGGGACAACCCCAGAAAATCTTCCCTTACTTCACTCATTTCGTCAATGAATCGTACAATGAATGCCATCTGCTCTTTATTGCTGCAATCTGCTGCTCCATCTGCAAGAATGGAAAACAAAGTAGCTTTTCTCACATCACCCATGATGTTTTTCTTACAATCTCCCCACAACAGCTTATCAGCTCATTGTAAATAGTCTTGGAGTGATACGTGGAATTTCTTGGTGAAGTGCTCCTGTAACACCACATCACCAGACTGTTGTCTAAGAGCCCCTGACAGTTTCCAGGGTTCCCATCATACATATTTCTTGCATCGTCTAGTTGACCCCTAAGTGGAATATGTTGACAGCCACAAAAAACTACTGGTTCAATAATTGGAAGTAGTCTTTTACGGTTTGATTGAACTCTTTCTTTGTTATACTACTCAAGCATTGGTCGAGTCTTAAAGCCCTGTTCTGCATCATTTCCTTATTGGAGCACATAATAGAAGTGCATTATGATGGAGTCTACTCTTTTCTTCATGCATTTTGAACTTTTAAATTGCTCCAACCCAGTGGTTATATGGTGAATTGAAAAAGCTTAGCAAGTCTATCAGAGCTTTTATCACTGCCAGGTCTACCAATAGAAGCGGTGAGTATGCTAGCCAAGGGTGCTTTGAGAGCCAAATGATGTTAACTTTTCTCTTCTTTCCTGACTGTTCTGTTGGTGGAAAAAAACTTGCTTCTGGCCTCCAGGTTCTTTCCAGTAACTCAAACTTTCACTGCCAGAGAGAGACTTTGACTTTTCATAATAAAAACCAATATCATAGCTGCAAATCTCAATACTATCAGTGATGTCTGCTTCTCCTTTCTTTTGGTACTTCAAGGGAATCTCTTTTGACTTCTCTTCTAAGTTACAACTTTACTCAACTAAAGATAATGCTCTACTTGTATCTACCATTTCAGTTTGGTCAATCTGAACTCGTGCAATATATCCATCAAAGGACCTTTCTTGACTCAAAAAACAAAGTGTTGTTTCCTGTAAGTCTCTCTTCCTTCTTCCATCTACAAATCTTAAGTCATCATTTTGATTCAGCTGCTGTAATGTAGCATCCTTTTCTAAAACACCTTTTGTAACGAGTTCAGAGGAGCAGAGCCAGAGACACATGTTATTCTTCATTATCTAACTCACACTCCTTCTAAGCTAAACCATTCATACAATATCAAGCAATCATAATCATACACAGAGACACCAACACAGTACGTAGCAGGACATAGTACAGACATCACATCCGGTTCACAACCATAGAGGTAGGAAAACTAGAGTGCGTACTAGACCCCTTTGCACTGGCTTTCAGTGTGGAAACGATGCGTTTTCATAATGGCGGATATAGAGTGGCAAAAAGAGATTTAGATATTTTCTAGGTTTGAACTGGGAGCGACAAAAAATGAAAATATCAGAGTTTACAAATTCTTACTGGCTGTATGCTGAGTGAGGAACATTTATACAACTGAGAGTGGAAGAATTCCACAGGACTGGTAATTCTAACAAAGTTTTTGACAGTGATGATGGCAAGATTAAGTCAACCAAGGGATCTTACGGGGAGATACCTGTCTTCTGGATAAGTCGAATATTTACAAAATCTGGTTTAATTAACTGCCTGCCACTCTGGTAAGTGAAAATTGATAGCAATTTTTCAATATATATGTAACATTATGCTCAGCATGATGGTCTGATTCTCTGACCAGCACTTAGAGGTGCAGAGATGCATGTAAATAGCCGAACAAAATAGGCCCTGTCTAAGAGTGTAAACATAACATACCTACTTACTCAATTCTTAACAATAACAATGTCGTCAAAATACTACAGAGATGCAGGACTCTTGAAAGATCTGTGAAGTTCTGTAACTATTACTCATAATAGAAAAGTACCGTCTTCATTAACTTCCATCTCTTTGATACTCGATTTGACGTAACAATCCTCTGTATGTACTCTGCTAAATCGATTGACAAATAATTTAATATAGTAATGAACAAATACACTTGATTACTGTTGTTATATGGCTTTTTTTTATTACTGAGCATATGTTTCTTCATCGAGTGCTCTTCTAGCCCCTGATTCTAAGTTAGAAAAACTATATTTTTAGCCCTTCTACAACACTAATGAGAGTTTTCTTTTTCCTTTTCTTAGATGTACCTTGCCATTCAATCATCGTCTCTGTGACTAGCTTGTCAGTGGCTTGCACTATCTTACTTAGTCATGAAGATGGAACAAACACGTTGTCATTTATGGGATTGCAGGAGAGGAGATTTGCCTTGCTCTTTATAGCATGTTCCTGACCAAAGGAATGTTAAAGTTCATCTGCACATTCAACGCTTTTCATGTTTGCAACCATCTTTGCAATGAAGCTTCCAATGTAGAAAAAAGCATTATTTTTCCAATAAGTGAATGACTGTAAAGTGGTGATGAATATCAGGATGAACTGCTGAACTATTATCAGCAGACTCTTAAAATACATTATTGGAAGGTTTTAAAGAATCTTCATCTATATCAGTACAAATAGCCATTCCTAGAACATCTATATTGTTCTGTGGTAAAAGTGCATATTGGAATTCTGAGACAATGAATTATTATGTCTTCCAGTGACCCCATGTTTTACTGAAAATATTTCTACTGATTATCACATGAATCCATAGGTCAAAATATATTGAGATACATCATTCTCTTTGTACAACAGATATTTAGTTATAGCTATAATAAACTTTGCTGAAGCAGTAAAGCCAACAGCCAATGTTTTACTTCTCCTTTTAACTAATAAATAATTATCTTGACCATTTACATGCACAAGACATGGTAAAATTTCCGACATGTACAATCTTTGCATATACAGTAGTTTCCTTTTGACTAATTTTTGCTGCCTTTCCAAGTTTATTTCTGCTATTACAAATATCAAGCTTGCTCATTCTTTGTAAAAAAATGATTTTTGAAGTACTATTATCAAAATATGGAGTTTTCACAGTTACAGTAAAACTAATTTTTTGTCATAGAAGAAATTAATTGTTGCTGCAACTGAAGTGCTTAAATTTAAATTTGACCAGCAACTTTCACCTTCATACTGTAACTTTGCCACTTTAGGTGGTATCCTTATAACTTGATTCAAAAATGTAAACATCTTTTGCTTGAACCTGGTGCAATTTTACAATGAAGCCCTACTTGATTGTGTCATTATGATGAATCTAATGCATTTCCTACTAGTTAAATCATCTTTCATGTATCTAATCTGCCAGTTTAATCAGGTGGACTATTTTCTTGAAGGAGTGCTTAAATACTAAAAAAAGCTGCAGATGGTTAATAAGCAAATCCTCCCCCATTATTCCATCACCTCAACAGTACCCTTGATGTGCTATTTGAATATGAATTTGGTCTACATTGCATTTGTAGTAGTAGTAGGCCCACATCAGCACTAGCTGACATTTGGTGACATATAGTGGCTGTTTCATCAAATAGATTATGCATGTATCTATGTATGTCATATTATGTAAACATTTATCTTTTCTCTAAAGCATATATGAAACAACCATCAATTTTTCAACATATTTTGCACCTGTTCAGTTTTTTAACTGAATGATGAATTGTGCTTCAGTAGAAACCTAAAAGAAACATATATTTGTAAAGCTCTATCCTATTAATTTGTAAGTATTGCCCATGTTATGATGAGAGCCATCGTGTTAATGTACTCTCAAGTGCCAGATACATAGAGGGTCCTAGTAAACAGGGGCGTTGGACAAGTTCTAAACGGTAATAAATGGGGGGGGGGGTCAAAATAAACTGGGGGTTTGGAATTTGAGCAATGACTTTACATGGTTAGACAATGATGGTTAGAAAAACTTTAGGACCATACCTACAAAAACAGGTTTTCACAATGCATAGAGCTAGAATATTCTATTTTACCTTGATTATTGGCGAATAGTACTAACAATGAAGGAAATGATAAGAGGGGTTCGTAAAAAAGTAAGTTTCCTTAAACGTAATAAATGGGTGGCCCTACTAAGGTCCGAGGGGTTGGGAAACATCGAAAAAGTAATATGTGAGGGGCAGTTTATTTGGCACCTGAGAGTACTGTCGAGCCAATATCTAGGGCATGAAAAACTCTAGGGCCATACCTACAAAGCAATACACCCTCTGCTTTACATTGTATGGCAGGCTTGCACCATCAAATCAATTGCGAAACAAAGATGTTATAAACTATTCTTGTGTGTACTTTTACTTACTTGTTAAAGTTTAGTTTTTGTTTCACACTTTCAATCGCAGAACAAGGTTTTGGGATTATTACAATGCTATTTGTGCGTTTAAAATGTTGGAATCACTACACAATGCACATCTCTGTCATTTATTTCTACGTCTGTAGAAGGGTAAATATAGCTCAAAGGTGCAGTTCGAACAAACATATATGCCAAAAGCGTTGCTACGACGTTTTCTCAAAGGTTTCGCTAGTAAGAAGATTTACGCGTTGTTTACTTCTGCCACTCTATAGGGGCCATCTTGGATCTCCTATGTTGCCACGCATCACGTGACCTAGTAGGCTCTCTAGTTCTCCTAACTCTATGTTCACAACACAGCATGGTACAACTCAATTATCTATACGCAGATCATAAATCAACACAAGGCAAAATAGTACACCTTCCCCTCCCTAATAATTGCAAGTACAACTAGTGTGCTACAGTATCCCCGTATCTTATGGGAGGGTTAATCATATGGTGGAGGTAGGGGGGTAGGGCCCTGGGAGGCTCTGGGTTGCCGATATCCTGAGTGCTGATATCTGAATGCACAAAAGTGATACCTGGTGTTTCAGGGGCTGGGCATACTGGGATTCCTCTCTGTCCATGGGAACTGGGCAGGGCTCTAAGAGGTTGTGATGAGCAACCAGCGTTTTTCCCACTGAGGATACTAACCTGTAATTAACCCCATTGCAAGCCTAGTACCTTATAGGGCCCAGTCCACCTTTTCCCAAACTTCCAGTGTTCTGGGCACCGGAGCCAGTGGTCTGCCCTATTTCATAGGGTGTCCAATCTCTCTTACTCCTGTTGTCACACTGAACAGCTTGTCTTGATCGAGCTGCTGCTAAGTTACGTTGAGCAAGCTGATTAGAATGGACCAAAGCTGTTCTCACTGACTGAATGTAATCTGACTGACTAGTGGGTTTGTGCAATGGCACACCCAGTTCCACCTCAATAGGAATACGAGCTGGGCAGCCGAATACCATGTCATATGGCGAAATTCCTGTCGATTTGTGGACAATTGTGTTGTACACAAACACTGCCTGCGCTAACCATTCATCCCAACCTACACTGTGCTCAGAGACGAAACTAGACAAGATGTTTTGCAGTGTTCGATTTTGTCGCTCTACAAGTCCGTCGCATTGTGGGTGGTATGCTGTTGTTCGCGTTTTCTTAACCCCCATTAGCTGGTAAATTTCATGCATGAGCATACTGTCAAAGTTACGGCCTTGATCAGAGTGAAGGACTGTAGGGGGGCCAAACCTGGAAAACACACTAGAACAAGTATGCTGGCTACTGTAGAGGCTTTCTGATCTTTTGTGGGGAATGCCTCACACCATTTTGTAAAATGGTCCATGAGCACAAGAATATGCTTATTCCCCCTGGCAGTTTCCTTTATCAGGCCCATATAGTCCATAGCCCAAAAGACAAATGGTTCACTTACTTCGATTTGTCTAAAGGGGCCTTTGTCAGTTTGGGGTCATCTTTTGTCTGGCTACACTCAGGGCAATTGCTGATAAATCTTTTACGGATTCTTGCATCTGGGGCCAAAAGAACCTGTCCCTAGCTTGTGAAATGATATGGGTGACGCCCAAGTGACCTCCAGATGGGCTGCTATGCAAATTGCAAAGGACAGTATTCACCAATGCTTGGGGAATAACAATTATATTCTGTGGGATCTGCCGTTATTGCTTGCAAGACCTCATCAGCAGTCCATTTTCAACAAAAAGCTCATTCCAATTCCTGAAGTTTCATAATCCATCTGGCTATGCGGCCTTTCGGTTCTACAGAATGAAGCCAGGTGAGAGCCCTATTATCAGTAACTATGTGAAATTGACGACCCCAACAAATAGTAGCAGAAATGCTCAGTTGCAAACACAATAGCTAAGGCTTCTTTTTCCATAGCTGAGTAATTCTTTTCGCGGGGGGTCAGTGTACGACTTGCATATGAAACAACTCGTTCAGTGCCATTCATATCTAGCTGAGCTAATACGGCCCCAAGGCTCACATTAGAAGCATCGGTTTGTAAGATAAAAGGCTGGTCGAACCTAGAGTATGCTAGAATGGGAGCGGAATATTAACTGGTTGTTAAAGTGAGAAAGGCGGCTTGGTAGCTATCCTCCCAAATAAATGGCATGCATTTCTTGGTAAGTGCAGCAAGTGGAGCTGCACTACAGTAAAAACCCGTACATAAGAACCTTCATTTATTAGGAACCTACTGCCTGAAATTTTGTATTTTGATATCAATTAATAAGAACCTTGTCAGCCTGATAACCTTACTAGGTTCTTATAAATGGTGTCATTCTACATCTACTTAGAACTAAATTCAGTATTCTTTACCATTCAACCCAATTCAATGATGCTCCAATTCCCTTAAATAAATAATTGTGATAGGCA
Organism: Cassiopea xamachana; assembly: GCA_900291935.2. Taxonomy (NCBI): domain Eukaryota; kingdom Metazoa; phylum Cnidaria; class Scyphozoa; order Rhizostomeae; family Cassiopeidae; genus Cassiopea; species Cassiopea xamachana. The sequence goes on along the minus strand of OLMO02000238.1, from coordinate 11,330,696 downwards.
AGGCCTGCCTGCAGAGACAATATTGGTGTGAAATTAGTTGGGCAAAGAATAAACAATAAAATCAAGGTTCAAAGACCTTTTCCTGGTTGCAACTATGTGAAAAATTCTGGTTCATAATTAACAGACTACTGTATCTTGGTACTCAAAATAATCCATTTTATACCCTTCCTATCTTATAACGTCTTCAAATCCAATGGCTGATATAAAATTACAGTTGACAAGCTTTTAGGCTAAAATATAGCACTGGTGTTGCTGGGGCTAATTGACACTGAATATTCAGTTTAGTGCATCTTGCACTTATCCTCCCTGAGAAGGTTGCTAACTTTGAAGTTATCTGAATGGGGATTTCCCCAAAATGAACGGCAAGTGAAATGCTTAACGAGATGCAGATATCTCATCCACACATAACAAAATTTGGGGTCTAGTTTACTTCTGAACCAAGCTGTATTATGATACATAAATTTAAGAAACAGGTCTTTAAAAAGAATTCTCTGATGGTGTTATGTCAGTAATGGCCCATTTATTAGCTGTAATACATTCAAGCTCTCTCAACCTCATGTGAACCTGATTGAGATGCTGTTGATTTCCAAAGAACTTGTAATCCACAGGTAGCCCAAGGCCATTTCCCTTTCCAGCATTGTATTTGTGCCCAATACATTCAGCCTCCAATCCTCTATGATGAGATAAAAACTCCCAAAATATCTGCGATAACTCTATTGGAACGTGCCCGACAGTTTGGCCTTTCAGGGTTCTGGCAATAATTACAATCAAGTTTGCATTCAAGTACTTCCCCAACTGTGATTGCTTTCTCTAAGCTCCTGAAATATGCATGATAGCCTCTGATGCTGGATTCCAAGTAAAATTCGTAGCTAGTAGCCATATAAAATAGTGGTAGACGCAGGTTGAAATTATGAAGCGACAAGTTAGTGAAAAGCTACTTTGGTTCTTTGCAAACACTAATGACTTCAAACAAGTGAATTGAATTGAATTTGAGGAAGCATTATTATTTGGCCTCTTCTGGGTATTTCACGCTAAATCTCCGAAATCTCATCTGAAATCTGACATCATGAAACTACGATTTTTGTGCTGATAGTGATATAATAGTCATGAATCGTACGCTATTTGGCTGTGGCTTCAAAAGAAAGATAGATTTCAATGGAAAGGAGTTTGATGTCACATCAGCTCTACCACAAGCAACAAAAATTGAGAAGAAGCTAGAACTATGTCATCACTGTGGCCAATCCTTCTCAGGAAAACAATATTTGAACATGCATGTACATGTCAAGCACAGAGAGACCACAAAGTCAAAACAAAATAGCTCATCAAATTTTGAAGAAGCTTTTACAGGTGACACAAATGTACAAGAACATATTGATTTATCAGCAGAGGGAGCAACAGAACAGAGTGAGGCAAATGGCAAAAGCAAAGCAACATCATTTATGCCTAGGCCTGGGCTATTAAATCTGGCCAGTATGGATCAAGTCAGCGAACATCTTACACACTTGAATTCAAAATGCGTTCCTTGCATCTCTTAGATCCTATGTCAAGAGACAAGGTCACAGACAAATGGAACAAAGTTGCAGCTAGCAGGGCAGTAAGTAAATCCATGATTGTAAAGTGGCACAAGAAAAGAAAAGAAATTGAGAATGAACTTGCTCTCAATAAAAGAAAAAATAATAAAGGGAACATCAAGGAACTTAGACAACGTAAAAAATTAGCACCAACCTCGGGTGGCAGAAAAGAAAAATATCCTGAAGCAGCTAGAGCTGTAGTTGCAGAATGTAAGTTAAGAAGGGCTCAGGGAAGCAGAATATCAAAGCTTTGGCGGTGCAAAAAAATGAAGATGCAAGTTGAATGCTGCTATGGCAAAGAGGCAGCTCAAAAGTTCAAGGCCAGTTCTAATTGGTTTCAAAGATGTAAAAAGAGGTATAATATCACACTGAGAAAGAGAACAAACAAGAAAAGAGATTCTGAGGGGAGGGAAGGGAGACAATACAGAAATTTCATAGAGAGTTAAGGAAAGCTCTAAAGTCAACAAGAAGAAGGAGTAACCTCCAGGCAGATGCAACATATGGTGGATGGCTTCCTGAGCAAAGGTATAATGTTGATCAAGTTCCTCTTCCATTTGTGATTGGTCAAGAAAAGACATATGAAAGCAGTGGTTCAAAACAGGTTTGGGTATTCCAGCCTTCTTCAGGATTAGACAAAAGACAAGCAACATTACAGTTATGCATAAAAGCCTCTGGATCACAGATTGTAAAGCCAGCTATAGTCTTTAGAGGGAAAGGTAACATCACTCCAGATGAAAAGTTGCAATATGATAAGGATGTTGATGTTTACTTCCAGCCTTCTGCATGGATGGATGAAGAACTAACTTTGCAATGGGTAAAAGGGACTTTGATTCCACCATTGAAATCAGATGACAAAGAAAAGGTGCTGTTTGCAGACAATGTTGGTTTTCAACTTTCAAAAGAATTTCATGACATATGCAGAAAGGAAAGTAATACAGTTGTGTATATGCTACCAGCCAGTCACACAGATAAAGTGCAGCCAATTGATGCGGGCTGTGGTATGATGATAAAAAAGAAGATAGGTGAGGCAATGGAGCGATGGCTCACAGTCGAGGCCCATCTTGAGCTCTGGCATAACAAGATTACAGCTAGGATGAGAAGAGTTTTAATGACAAAATGGACTGGTGAAGCATGGAGAGAAATCAGAGAAGACAAGGAGTTTTTCACAAAACTATTTGAAAAAACTGGATGTCTGATTACTGTGGATGGGTCAGGGGATAGTAAAATACAACCACAGGGATTAATTGACTATGCATTTTAACTGAAAATGCATTGTCATTTAATAACAAACCTAATATGGCTATACTTATTGCAATATTGAACCATCAACTATTCTCTTTCTGACATTTTTTTGTGCCCTGTGTTAAGAACCTGCACCCTGGTTCCCAAAAGCGTCTCATCAAATAAGAACCAAAACAGGCTCATTTCAAAATTGTAGGTTCTTATGTACGGGTTTTTACTGTAGTAGCAACTTCGGGAATAAATGTCCTATAATATCCTGCCAAACCTAGAACTGAGTGAAGCGCTTCGATATTTTCCGAGGGTGGTACTTCTTGAGCTGTTGTAATCTTCGAAGGGTCGGTGTGCACACCAGGGCAGGAGATAGTATGTCCTAAATAAACTACACATTTAGTTTTTATATGAAAAAATTTTATAAGAAAATGAGGCTCAAATCATCAAAATCGTAAGAAAATCGTAAAAAAATCATGAGGCTCGATGTCCACAATTTAGTGTTTTTATAGACAAAAAAATCAGTATTTCGTCGTTATTGCGTTCAAACTGTTAAAGATGGAAGTCAAATTCATGTATGCAATATTAGTTTTTAGCCAGTTTATTCCAGCACAATTTAAGCAAATCTCAGAATAGCTCAATGTCAGGAAATGTTAAGAAACCAAAAGAGCATTTTGATGCTTTAACGCGAAGATTATGATCCCGCAATCGCTGTAGCACAGTTCTTAATCGCTCACAATGATCATGAATATTTTTAGAAAAGAGTATGACTTCATCAAAATAACACAAGCATGTTTCATATGAGAGGCCAGAAAGCACTATATTGATGGCGTGTGAAAAAGTAGCTGGGGCTGTTGATAGCCCGTATGGCATCTGCAAAAACTCGTATAAGCCGCCGAGTGTCCCAATGCAGTTTTCTCGCAATCTTCTGGCCACATACTAACCTGCCAGTAATGCTGCGAAGATCTAAAGTACTAAACATGGTATAACCATTTACTGCATCAAGTAAATCGTCAACTCGAGGCAAAGGGTTGGCATCATTTTTGGTTATCGAGTTGAGTTTGCAGTAATCAATACAAAAATGGTATGAGCCATCCTTCCTTTTGACAAGAACAATAGGTGATGAACATATCAGTAACCTGCCTATCAACTTCCTCACAGAAATGATAAGGGAGACGCCAAGGGGACTGGCATATAGGGGAGGATTCCCCTGTGTCAATCTTATGACCTGTAACCCTTGTGTGGCCTAGGCCATCAGTAACAACATCAGGAAAGTCAAGAAGCGTAGTTAGAAGTGAATGCTTGTCGTTTGTACCTAAAGACGGACTAATAGCTGTTTCTAGTTCCCTCAAGGTGCACTCATTCATGCCTGATTCACTACTTACACTGGCACATATACTATCAGCTGACGTTCTAACACATTTCGACTCTACAATGGGAACAAACTTGGCAATTTTCTGACCTGTGTGCAACTGAATGGAAGACTCAGAAGGGTTCATAACTCATATTAATAATCTACTGCTAACAGCTTTATTTAATGTGAATGCAGTGTTATAAGGTAAAACATCAGAGTTTTCTAGATGACAAGTCATGCCTAACTGATTAGAATAGCTACAAGGTGTTTTAGCTTCTAAAATGCACTCAATTGAAAAATAGTCAACAAGAGTAAGAGTAATCGGCCCCTGACTAGTAGACTGTTCAAACACTGGAGAAAAGTCCTCCCAGGAGGAGCAGGAACCAACAGAACAGTTGCAAGAAGGAGGGGGAAACGCTGGTTCCCATGGGTGAAGAGGGGTATTACCATGGGGTCCAGAAACACGATAGGAATTCCCACTATGCTCTAGTTGGAGTTGAAAGGGAACAATAAAATCCCAACCTAGGATACACTGAAAAGGCTGAATTGTGTGATCACAAACTAGAAACTCAAAGGTATACACAAAATTACTACCCAGTAGGGAAAAGGAAATATTGGCCACCCCAGCGGAAGGCAAGATCTGTCCTGAAATGGACATACAGCGGGAAGTGGTATCCCGTAGAACAGGGGGGCTCAGGCCCTGATGTGTGCAGTGGTGCAAAATAGACTGGAAGGAGCTTATGGGTAAAATGGACCACACAGACCAAGTATCTACTGGTGTGGACAACGGAACGGCCCAAAATCACATAAAAGAATTGGTTGACAAGGACTTTGAGTATGAGTGGCTGGGGAAGACCCAAGGGAAAACGTAATAGGATGGCAATTGTCCCAACCTAAGGCTGGGGGACCCCTTACAAAAGTAGAAGAATTAAGAAACTTGCAAGTGGCGGGAAGAGAGTCAGTAGAGTGGTCTTTGTGCTTAGCATTCTGCCTTTGGTGCCTTTGGGGTAACATTCTGCTTGTCTGAAGATAACTGAGTAAGTGCTGCGGCAAAAGTGGCACTTGTCTCGCTCAAAGAGGACAATGTAGCTTCCATCCTTGATAATTGATCATGTTGCTGGTACTGCGGGGTCTGTGGTGCAACCGGCTCTACAGAAGGGTCTTGTGGGTTTTCTTGCTGTGTGTGCCTATCTGTGATGGCACAAATGCGAGAAGTAGTGTGTACATCGAGGTTCAAGGCAGCAAGAGCACGTTGTATTTGACTGAATGAGACCATAAAGTCCAATGATGGTGTTGGGTGAGCTGCTAATAACTTGGATTGAACAGGAGGGGGCTTGGCATTCATAAACTGACGATGCAAGAGGGTGTCAAAGGCTGTGTTGGATAGTTCTGGTTTGGCAATAAGAAGAGATTCCTGTAAATGCCACAGGAAAAGGACAGGATCTTCAGTAGGCCAAAGTGTTGTACTTGCAAATTCCTGATAATACTTCTCACGATAAGTGGCAGGATAAAAACAGGCCCAAAGGCTAGCAACTAAATTGTCATACGCGGCCTGTTGGGTGTCTGTTAGTGATTCAAAATACATCGCCACAGGCCCGTGTAGAAGGGCCGGCAGCATTCGAAGGCAGGCTGTGGTATCCCATGAATTGGCAGAGGCACATCGCTCAAAATGCAGGAGCCAAGAATGAGAATCACATTCTTGACATTGCTCCGGGAAAATGAGAGAGGCCATACTGGAATGTGTGGATTACTCCTGTCACCGAATTTGTAATGAGTTCAGAGGAGCAGAGCCAGAGACACACGTTATTCTTCATTATCTAACTCACACTCCTTCTAAGCTAAACCATTCATACAATATCAAGTAATCATAATCATACATAGAGACACCAACACAGTACGTAGCAGGACATAGTACAGACATCACATCTGGTTCACAACACAGCATGTTACAACTCAATTAGCTATACACAGATCATAAATCAACACAAAGCAAAATATTACACTTTCAACTTTTCAGTACATCTAATAACAGGCAAAAAGTGATTTGGGGACAACCTGGACTTTGGTCTTGCTTCCAATCCTCCAGCTCTAGACCAGAGAATTCTTAGGGTCAATAACATTCACTTCTACCCTAGGTCTTATTGTGCAATCTAGAAGTGCTCTTAGTTTTGTTTCTGAACATTTTGGGTATATTGAGATTATATCTCTTTTGATAACAGATGACATTGCCATCATGCATACCATAGCTGACCAATTTTTGTCTCTCAAGTTCAAGGCTGCTTCTTTATTAATGCATTACACTCTGTCACCTTTGAAGCATTTGACGCTTTCATCTAAAAGCAGTGCACTAAATGCATTGTTTTGATTATGAAACTGTTCTGCATTACTTGATGAAACCTAGAATTCTCAAAGAGCTCAACACTAGTGAGAAGTCATAGTGATGTTGCAAATGACTCATTTCCTTTGAACAGTATGCATTATAGCGACAGGTTCCGTTTAGTGAGCATCTATTCATTGACAAGAACATTTTGTTGTAAGTAATATGACAAGAAAAAGAACTGTTCTGAGCATTTTTCGCTCACTGTAGCATCCAAAGGTCAATAGAGGGGTCCTGGACTCCAATAATACCCAAAATAAACCTCAAAACAATACTTAAATATTTCTCCCAAAAGGAGCAAACGGAATCCACAAACACTTCTGTTCCTAATAATTTCAATGGTGCCATGATACGTTTCAGCTATTAAATGACAATACTATTACGTATTCTTACTATCATTACTGGTACAAAAAATATATGGCTGATAGCCTGTAACTACGTACCAGAACTGAAACTTTTCTCTATGTACTGAGGATCACGTTCAACAAAATAAAAGTGAGGTATACAAAAAATCTGATTTCTCTCTGCATTTAGCAGAGGTCTAATTGAAAACAGTAAATGTAACAGTACTATGAGGCAATTGCAAGTTGTATTGGAAACTCCTCTGGGTAAGGATGCTTTGTTCCTTGACCACTCAGAGCATCTAAAAGTATATTCTCAACCACTGTATTTGAAAAAGTCAACCCATACAATATGCTAACAACCAAATGCTGGATTGCACTGAATCTTATCAGGATGCTACACAACCTTCATGAGCAAACACTTTTTGGGAGAAGTAATGAGCCTACGTCATCCTGGCAGAGATTAGCCCTACAAGGGAATAAACAATTCAATGATTCTTGACTACTTGACTTTCAAGGACTATTTTATGTCAAGAAACCTATGCGATGCCTCTGAAAACTCTGAGAGGTAACAGTAGAGTACTTTTGGACATTCTACTCCACTGCCCCGCAGCATGAGCAGGCATTGTTCTCCCCTAACAGCGTTATTGTTCATCCATAGTAAGCCCCTCCACATTGCCGATACCACGTGTTTATTACGTCATGTAAGAAGTTAATAATCAGGTATTGTTCTCAATTACCTTACCCTAACCCTAATTTTGAAAATTTGGAATATACTTTTAAAGAAATATGGATAAACAAGAGAAAAATAAATAATGTAAAAGGGTTGTGCACCACCCATGATTTGAGTTATATTAGGTTAAGAAATTGAGAATCTAATCATGTGGAAAGTGAGCTGCAAGAAGATGGAGCGTTTAGTAGAGTTGGAGATGATTGGAAAAAGTATGGTGGTGTATATAACAATTGAAGTAGAATATGAAAAAATAAAAATGCAAAAAGCGGGATTTTACAAGATATTATCGATGTTGCGAAAAGAGTTGAAATGACCAATGACCTTTTGCAGCAGAAATGGTTGATATAGTTGTTATCTTAACATCAGATGTTATGGGAATATCTATCTATCTATGTGCCATGTCCAATGACATTGACGATCATAGTGCCCCAAAGTTCTCTGTCCTTTGTACTGTGTATTATCGCATTATCTGTCCATGACAGTCCCAATCTTCTTTTCAAACTAGCAACATATCCCTGCCTCTGCCTGCCACGATCTCTCTTTCCATCAAACTTCCCTGTAGTGACCAAGTACTCCAAAGATTCTTTCCTGCAGATATGACCAAAGAAGGACATTTGACGCTTTGTGATCATCTTAATCAGACTTCTACATGTCTCTGCCCTTTCTAGCACTAACTCATTCCTTACCTTATCCATCCATGAAACTTTTAACATTCGCCTATAAAACCATAATTCTAAAGATGCTAATTTCTCCTCCATATTCTTGCTAGCATTCCAAGCTTCACAGCCATACAAAAGCACTGACCACACATACGACTTTAGTATTCTTTTCCTTGTATCTAATTTGATCTTTCTGTTTGCTAGCATATTCATTTGGTCCCTAAAAGATTTCTTTGCCAAACGTATCTTTTGTTTTATTTCTGTGTCGCATCTGCCATTACTTGTCAGAATACTACCTAGGTAACTAAATTGCTTTACTTGTTTGATACTTTGGTCATCTACAACTAAATGACACTTTGGAGACTCCTTCTTCTTTGATATTACCATACAAAATGTTTTCTTTACATTCAACGATAGTCCAAACCGGTCGCTTGTACTTACAATTCTATCAACAATATGTTGCAGTTTACTCTCTGAGTCCGCTATGAGTGCGGTATCATCAGCATATCTAACATTATTTATATTTTCCCCATTTACCTTGATACCATCTATGTCTTTTATTTCCCGCATAATAATTTCACTGTATAACAGAAATAGATCTGGAGATAGGACACATCCCTGCCTGATACCTCTTTTGATCTCAACGTACTTACTTACATCTTTATCGATCTTAATTGCTGCTTGCTGTCGCCAATATAAATCTTGTATCACTC
>OLMO02000238.1:11276471-11321618 GCA_900291935.2 Cassiopea xamachana | reverse complement strand
TTGCTCAAGGTACTACTCCAGACTCGTGGAGGTGGAGGCGTCCTAATGTCTCCTTGATAGTAACACTGTCACTACCCCACTACCTGGTATGGGAATATACCAATCTATAATAGCTGCTTCCCATTCCAAGTTTGGATCAAGGTCAATTGGTTTTTCACGGTATAAATCAAAATCTGAATTATCTGCTTTTACTACATTTGGTGTTACTATGACATCCATCATTTCACATCACTACCAAAGACATCTTTGAATTGATTTGGAGGCATGTGTATAAGAATAGCTTCATTTGTTGCTGTCATCTCTCGAATCACCTTACTTAACATGTACTCAGTAGCAACCTTGAATGATAATGTCTGTGGATACCCTTGTTTACTAAACTCATCATAGTAATTTCTCCTCTTAGTCACATCATTTATTTTTTCCGCAAACGATTCAGCTGCTGAACTATAGTCTCTAGGATTAAAATAATGTTTGTGATGGCTGGAATAGTTGGCTTTTTGCATATTTCCTAGATAAGACGCTATATCATCACTGGCCACTTCATAAATATATTGAAACCAGTATTCTTTATGTTCATTATCAATGTGTGTAGTAGTTACACTTGATTCTATATCTGTATCAACCATTCCAACCTCCCACTCAAATAACGGATTAAGATTAATCGGCCTTTGTAACAAGAATCTAAACTCTGAATTTTCGTCTTGTGACTGATCAGGTGTTAGTATCAATGTATATCCTGACTATCCTCTGCTGGGATCCATTGCATACACTTTGAGGGATAACCACGCCAACTAACTAATGCCTCCTTACCACCTTTATGCATGTGTCTTTTATGTATTTTTTCAACAGCAAATGTCACGGGTAAATCAACCTTTTGTAACTGCTTTATAGAACTTTCCTTTACTGTCTTCATCTAATAAATCTTCAATTGTATACCTTATAGGTTTGGTTTTACGCTTTACCACTTTAACTTTGACGATCTCCTCTGTCCATGCAGGAGTGTATTCTTTCTGAAGTATACGTTTTTTTCGACTTATTCGTACATAATCACCTACTTTAAGTACTGCTGCTTTTCGTTTCTTCTTTATATAGGGAAAAAGACGTGCGCGTACTTGATTTGACTTACTTTTAGTCACATTTATGGGTTTCATACCTATCGATCTATGATAAGTATCATTATACGACTTGATAAGATCTTGTAATACATCTAAATATCTAAATGTAGTAGATGCTGTGAAATATCTATACATTTTATTTTTAACTGTTCTATTAACTCTTTCAACTATTGCAGCCTTGGTATCATTTATTGCCTCGTATCCATTTATCTCCTCATCTTATACTAATTTCTGGAAATGTTTATTCTTGAATTCCGTTCCCTGAGCATATCGTATTTTTACTGGTTTTCGCCCTGACTGTTTCAAACTAGACATGAACGCATCATTTGTTTCTTTCCCGGTTTTTATTTTAAGAGGATGATCCCATGCATATTTGCTAAACATATCAATACACACCAACAAAAAAGTATACGTTCACGACTAAATTTCTTTCGGGTGCTTTTATGTATTGTATACGTTGGTGATTGTTGTGCCCATCTTTTCAAATCGCTTCTTTTCAAAGTTTTGATTACTTTTTTAGCCTCTGTATAAAGTTACCTAAACTTGATAATGAGGCGGGAAATTCAGGATTGAAATACAATTCTGTTATTCTTTCGTTTAGGTTTTCCATTCTTCTTTACAATTTCTGACAATTGTTTCTTATTCATTCCTTTCAAAATCTTTCTAATTACCCGTTGTGGTGGTTGTTGTCTTTTTATAGAGGATTTCTTTACAGGTTGTTGTGGAGGATGAGGAGGAGGAGCATCAACTGTATGATGTTGTTGACTGTCTGCATTTACTTTATAAAACATCCATAGGAAGCATAACCATTTTGTGTAATTCATTATATCTTATACACAACGACAGGTTGTTCGTCGGGTAATATATTTGATTTATATCTTATTTCTTCAGGAGTATTTTGTCAGAAATCGCAATGTAAATACCCATAACTACGTTTTGTACAATCTTCAAAAACTTCAAGAAAACTTTGAACTGTCGCTGGTGCTACTTGTTGTGCAAAGTACCGTATCTGACTTTTATCATGAGAGTTTTTAAATATTATGTGTTGTGCATTTATAGACAAATTTGTCACCTCAGGTCCGTTTGGAAAAACATTTTGCCATAATAATATAACATTACAATTTAAATGTGATCTACCCTTTGTATATAATTTCCCTATATCTGACATACTTGACATTTCATGCATTAAGTCATCGAGAACTATTGTAGAGGTCCTCCCTTCCACTTCAATTTATGAATATATGTCACTATCAATCGAATCAAAGAATCGAATAGTTCCAGGAAAGAAGCTTTAATCTTCTTAAACAATTCTGGCTGGTCCGTCCTGCTGAACCATAATAACTTTGGAAACGTGATTTCGGATCCATCTGTGATTTTACTAAAGTGTTGTATAAACCGTTCTAACCATGTTGTTTTCCCGGATCCACTTACACCACTTAAAATCAAGGAGAATGTTGTTTTCACCCTAATATCGTAATACATATTTATAGACAAATTATGCTTGTCTCATCATCCTTATATGGAGACATTACAAAGGAAAAACAACAGTGTTTCAACAACAACTGTTTAATAGATATTCCAAACTATTAGTTAATAGATAAACATAGTTCAAAACATAGTTCAGTTTTGAAGTTTTACTCTGAATTTTTCCATCAGATTTGACCAATCTGTGAAAAGATCTGCAAAGTCATTATCAACCATGAGAATTTGGGGTTTTTCATAAGGCTTCTTTCTCTTCTTTGGTGGTTCACTCACTGGTAATGTGTCGTGACACATTTTCACCATTTTTTGACTTTCTTGAGCACTTCTCAATAGAGATAACATCAATTCACTGCGGATATTTACACCTATTCTCGTAGGACGAACCACACCATCATCCAATAAGAAATTACTTCGTATATCAAGTGTTAGTTCCCAATCATGCGGATTGTCACCACCTTCTTTTTTCGAGGCGACAAGCCTCATCACTTGTTTTTCATTATCTTTAATTCCACAAACAGTTGAAGAAAGAAGTGTAATGAATTTCCTCGTTGTGCCTGCATACTTTTTATTTGTAGCTGTGTGTGCATATTTTTGAGCCAAATCTTCAAACAGTGATCTTTGACTGGCATAATACTTCTCAGGGCCTATACCCGCAAAATCATACTCATGAATGTAGATTTTCGGTTTTTCACCTTCAACAATGTTTGTCCATACATGAAGACATTCTAAAATTTCAACCAAACTGTTAAACTTCATTCGGAGTTTTGAACTTGAACCGATTTCAAGCGAATAGACATCATTGTATTGATGTTTGATGTTGAGCGCATCATCACCATTTTGAACTGAGAGAACTTGTGTGGCCATAGTTTTCAGCATTTGGAATGCTGGCATGTTACCAATTTTAGCATCTTAAAGCATTCTACAGAGATTGACACAGATAAACAATGACATAATTATGATGCAATCCTCTTATAACAACGTAACACTCCCCAAAAAAGAAACCTATGATGCAACACTCTTATAATAATACATTCATTCTAAGATAGATGGTGAAGATTCTATAATTTCAAATGATGGTGATAATACATTGATGTTTTCTAAATCAATTAGCGGGGGTAGTGTAATCGGTCTAGGGGATTGGATAAATGTTGCTCTGCACATAGGACATGTGCGATTCCTATTTTACATAAGCCATGATCTAATACAGGTTTTATGGAACTTATACTCACATGGTAAGCATGTATCTACAGTTTCACCCCGCAACATAGTTGTATAGCAAATATAACATGTTCTATCTTCATCGTCCTCACCCTCAATGCAGTAACGTTCATTTTGCTCGTTTCTATATGGTTCATTTCGCCTTCTGTTTCTCCCCCTTCTCCTCACATACGATGTATGTGGCATGGTTTGGTGACCTTGATTCGGTGTATATGGTGTGGTTTGGTGACCTTGATTCGGTGTATATGGTGTGCTTTGATTCGGTGTTTGATTCGATTGTTCTACTTCTCCTGTATCTTCTCATCATCTGGCGGTAGTCATGTAGATGATCCTCTCGCCCTATTGGTCTATATCGTTCTTCAGTCTCTCTTTGCAATAAAACACACACTGACAAATCTAGAAGAAAAGAACTCATTCATGACACTGTTTATACACGCATGTGTTTATGCATGAGGAAACAAGTTTGGTATTAGCATAGATATAATTACTAGGTAAATTCGGCACCGTCAAATATACTAGCTCCGCATTGGTAGCATCGCACTACCCATCTCAAGTAGGTTAACACAGTAATCATTGACAATAGCCGCCATATTGATGTGAATGTTGGCAGAGTGAAAGTAGAGGTTTTTTATAGAGGTTCAACCATGTCCCTTTATTACTTCCCGTGGGAAAGATTAACAATCTCATTTCTATACACCTCAAGGTCATTATCTTTAATACTTCCCAGGGGAGAGGCAATAACAAAAGAAAATGCAAATATCTATAGCTTGTATGATTCTTTAATACTTCCCAGGGGAGAGGCAATAACAAAAGAAAATGCAAATATCTATAGCTTGTATGATTCATAACAACAAAGATGCCAAATTTGGTAAGAAGCCAAACTTGGTAAGATGTAGTATTACAAAGAATTCAGTTCATTCATCAATTTCCAACTCTTCTGGATTTACGTATTCATCTGACCAGTCTGATTCTTCTTCTTCAATAGATTTTCTTGCTTCACATAACTTACACTCTGTTACACACGGTTAAATCACAGAATAACCTTGAATGCTCATCATCTTCAAATGTCACTTTTCTCATCAACTCCTGTATCTTTTCAGGTGCTACAATTCCTCGTTTCACATACCAATCATATTCCATACACTTTACTATTATGCCATAACATCTCATCCATTCTTTTGGAAAAATTTCACTGTGGGTTAAGAGTCTCTCTAACTTTTGCATAAATAACTCGAATGTATATTTTGGTGAAAATCCAAATATTGTAAATGATTTATGTTCTATTGCTTCCCTCACACAATCTTCATAACATTGATGCACGCTCGTCATCTTTCTTTGTATAGAACATATATCTGATCTACATCAATTATACCCATCTCGATCCTTATACCCGAAATATGTACTTTCTCTTTTTCTCTTTAAGTCATTTAATCTTCCTTCTAACAAACAAATTCTATTCTCATGTGCGGTAATTATTGTTCACATACATTTTTCATTTGTCTTATACTTTTTTGTATCTCTTCATTTCTTTTCTTTAACATCTTATAAAATCCTGCTAATTCTTTTAATTCTTTATGAAATGTTGGCTTTACCTCTTTCTCCTCATTTTCCACTCTCCCGCCTATCTTTTGCACATACAGGCAACAAGGGCTTCTACACTCCATCTTATCTCAAGCCGAAATGATTTAAAAATCAAATTACGTTATTTTTAACTCTTCTTGAATCTCCTTCGCAATGCCAAATATTCTTTCCATTAACTCCACATTCAAACTTTTTTTCGACCTATCACAATCTATCAATGTCATATGTCCCTCTTTCTGGCCTAGCACTGATATCGATTTCCCATCTACTCAACATTGAACTAAATAATCTATTTTTGCGCCTGCTAATATTTGATCCATCCTCTGTCAAACTCACTTTCCAAATGACCTATGATTATTCTAATCTCAAATTCATAGCAAAATGTGTAAAATTCGCACTTTTTGAGAAATAAAATACGCATACGTTATCGAGTAGCCATTCCTGAACATTCCTGAGTATTTTTAGATAATACAACAGGAATAAACTTGGCGTAAATGGATATTCAACCTTGACATCAACAACTTGAATTTGAACTTCAAATGGGGATCCCCCTTAATTCCCTCAAAAAGTAAGGTTGCATGCATAGAACGATTACTCTAATCATCTAGACTAGTACGTACACTTTTATTTGCTTCTTTGAGCTCACCAACACGAGTCTACAATTGGCAAACCCAGCGGGTGCATGCTTATTGCTGTACTGTGCACTGCATATTGTTACACCAGCACTATAACCACAATTATGTAATTTGTTAGATTTGCTAAAAAGTAAAACATCGTAGCATCAAGTGAGGGCAAAGTGCATTGATTTAACTAGTAGGAGTTAGTATTCTATGATAGTGATTGAGAAAGGCAGACAGTTTGCAGTTCTTTCTTCGTTGGGTTTTCTGATCGATTCAATCCTGATAACTAGCGAAATCTAATGTCACTATGGTGATATTCTCAGAATCTGGTCCACACGAGCCAAAGGGTGAGATGAAAGAGACAGAAGAGGCCGCATTGGGGTTGATTTCATGTGAAAGAAACGGAGCGTCATACAAATGAGCGTGACTAAGAATGTAAACAACATCATAGAATGGAAGGATGCACAGCAAGTTGTAGAGGTAATAGATTTGAAGACTTTTGATATACAATTGAAAACTCAACATGATGAACTGAGAGAGCTTGATAGCAAAATCCATGAACTTCATTTGTATGACGATGCGGGCAAGGACACATGCAACAAAGAAGTGGAAAAAGCAAATGAATACCACAAGAAAAGTAAAACAGCATAAGGTTATTCGGAACAAAAACTGAAAGAAGGAGAACATAGCAGTACTGTGGCATCACTTTAATCAACTAGTCCTTCCCAATGGAGCTGGTTAAGAAATGAATCAGAACAAAAGGTGAAAGATAAAGATATCAGTGATGTGGTAGCATCAAATAGTTCAGCTAGCTCTTCTCACTGAAGGAGTACCTTGAAGGAAAGCGTGGTATCTGTCTTTTCATGGGATTATGGTGTTTCAAAGGAAAGTCCCAAGAGAAGAATTTGTGTCAAATTGCCCAAGTTACAGATTGAACGATTTACGGGGAAAGTGAACTGCTTCCAAGCATGTTGGGATAGCGTTTCAAGCAACATCCATTGCAATGAAAACCTGGCCAATGTTGACAGGCTACAATACGTAAGGGAGTATCTAGATGAAAATATTGCATGGATTGCCAACTACAGATGCAAACTATAAAACTGTGGTTGATTTGTGGAAAAAGAGATTCACAAGGACAGCAGTAATCCAACACACACATATCAACCAATTGATTGAACTATCACCAGTCTTCAATGAAGAGAATTTCTCGTGTCTGTGCTATTTTTTTGACCATGTAGAGGCGCGTTTCAGAGGCCTTGAGTCCATGTCTGTCGACAAAGTTACATTCTTGGCTATAGTTGTTCCAGGTATAATGGACAAACTACCAAAGCAGATTCAGCTGAACATGGTAAGGGGAGTTCGAAAGACCATGTTGGAGCAGATGATTGATGAGCTTATCATGGCTCTAGACTTGGAGTTGGATGTGTGGGAGTGTCATGCCTTGGTGGTGAAATTGGGAATGCCTAGCAGTAACCAGCCACCAAGATGGCCTAGACAACATATTTCAGCAACAGTACCCAGTACAGCAAGTGCTTTGATGACCACTGGAAACCATTGGAAGTTCGTTTTCTGCAGAAAGGATCGTGCGTCTTTAATACTGTTCGGGAAGAGATCCAGAAGAAAGGAAGATTCTGAAAAGGCAATTTTGTTGCTTTGTGTGTTTAATGGGGAAACACAGGTCATTTGAGTGTAAGTCAAAGGCCAGGTGTATGTATTGTAAGGGTAGACATGATGTAGCCATATGTACCAAAGATCTGCCTCTAGTTCTGTAGCAACTCCTGACCCTAATGCTTTCCCTAACAGTGAGGAAGTTCGGCCAGCAAATGCAGCCCCCAAGCTTAATCCAAACATGGCAGCATATGTAAGAAGCATATGTTCTGGAGGGAAGGTGGCCTTACAGACGGCAGTTGCAAATGTGAATGGAATGAAGGAAGGTAGAGTGCTGGTTCTTTTTGACTCTGGAAGCCATAGATCAATCTTTCATAACTGCATCTGCTATAAAGAAGCTAGGGCTAAGGCCAGTGATGAAAGAAAATTTGTCTATAAAAGCATTTGGGAGTAACGAAGCTGAGAGCAGGGTGAGAACAGTTGTAGAGCCTTATCTATTTCCTGTAGGGGAAGGAAAGGAAGTGAAAATTTCTTGCTTTGTAGTTGAAAGTAGTGGTAGTATTTCAACTGTTCATTTGGAAGAAGTGAAACAAATGTACCCTCAGTTAAATCTAGTATGGTTTTCAGATGTTTGCAGGAACAAGGAAGCACTTGATATACAGGTACTGATCGGATCAGACTACCAATGGGAGTCTTGATTTTCTTAGGCTCATCGTATTGTTTAGTTACTTCTGTGTATTACATATAGGTTGTTTATATTGATTAGCATTGCCCTTCTTGCACCACCCTTGTGGGAATTCCTCTCACTTTTGTTTATGTTGTTCTTAGGGAATCGCTCTAATTAGAAAGATTACCGCATTGCTATTTTCTAGGGTATACTCATAGTGTAAATATAGAACATTATGTATTTTCCGAAACTGTTTTGCTGTATCATCGATTTATTTAATTAGCAAGTAGTACAAATAAGGTTTCCATTCTAGTAGTAAGGTAGTTAGAGATTTTCTATGCTACTCTAGTTAATCTAGCTCATACTAGGCAGAGAGGGCCTAGGATTCAGAAGAATGAATTCTTAACATATTCATAGATTAATCTGCTGATAGTGAATTAGAGTATTTCCCTTACCGCTTACGAAATGTGCACTACATATTCGTGCATTGTCGATTTGCTTCTCTGTCCATTTGTCTCGTTTTATAGCAGCAACCCATCTCTGACGCAATGCTAAGCTTTCTTCGCTAGTGCCAAACGGAATTCTATAAAAACTCAATTTTGCTCCTTTACTTCTTTTATTGGTACAGCCATATGCACAACAGAAATCAGGCATCTTCTCTTTAACAACTTCATCCACCATATAAACTTCATATTCGTTCACTCGTCCTATCCTGCCACGCAGTGCGCATGCACCAGATAGTGTAAACACTGCAAGTTATCTATTACTTTTCTTCCTTATGCTCGCGGGGAAATGCTGTTTTATTCTGTCTGCTAGTCTCTGCATAGTGCTTCCTACGATAGGGAAAGGTATACAGTTTACCAAGACCACTAAAAGAGCAATTGTGAGTTCTCTTGCTTTATTTTACCCTTTAGGACTAATACCACCTATTGGAGTCCAAGCTAGAGTTTTGTTTCAGAATCTGTGCATTACAACAATTGATTGGAATGACCCAATTCCTAGAGAAAAGGAGGAGGAGTGGAATGAATGCATCAGTGGCTTATATCATAGTCAATAGAATAAGCACTGGTCTGGCATCCTATTGTTTTGCTCTTTCGTTCTTCAACAAGACTTGTTTATAGAGTTTACTTCAGTCACATGACCAAAGTAAGGGGACATCTTGGCAGACAATAATGGCCAGTAAAGATGATCTTGTGCTCGGGGAAGCTTTGGACATAGGTTTTAATAATGTGGACGAGAAAACACTGGATGTATGGTTTGAAGATGATGTTGACCAAGCAACTGGAAACATGGGTGTGTAACAGAGTGGGTTTTTCTGCAAAATATGCAGCAAACAATACAAGACAAAGAACGGCCTACAAAGGCATATCAAGAAAAGGCATTCATCACCTGATTCTCAACGTGAAGGCTCCTAACAGCCATGTGATATAATGGAACTCATGCAGAAACAGTGCTCTCACACATAGGGGAATTTCCCTATGGTAGGGGAGAACAGGGTCTTGTAGGGAGTAGGGAGAACCTATGGGGAAATTATGCAATTGTAGGGGAAAGTCCATACAGTTGTAGGGACTCTGCAAAAACGTGGTAATCAATGTATCAACAACAATGGCGCTCATGCGAATTCTTGTGGCTTTTGTTTACCTGTTTTCATGACCTATCTTCACAGTTAAGAATCGTGCTTTTGGCACCACAGACACATTAGCCATCATGATGAATAAAGTCAACATTACTTTGAACGTCAGTGAAAGTTTTATCAATTCTTTGATATGGGTATACCACCAACAGCGAGGTTTGCGTCTTCAGCCAAATAGGCCTACATTCATCCGCCTCTTGTTATTACTCTGTGGAGACATAGAAACATCCCCAGGTCCTGCCATTAAATGCTGCTCATGTCTGAAAACCGTGAGGAGAAACCAGAGTAGAGCTAGATGTACCCGATGTGATGGAATTATCCATCTGAAATGCCTCAACAAGGACATTAACGAAGTTCTTTGCTTGTCCTGTTTATATAGTGTTGATCATGAAGAGTTAAGTACTCCTACTGCCCAAGGAGCTGCTGATTATATGAATGCAAATACAACCTATGAACTACCTGAACTTACAGAATTGCAAAGCAAGGGTGGTCTTAGAATTTTACATCAAAACATTAGAGGGCGTCTGTCTCATATTCACAGTATTTATCATCTACTGGAAAACGTTAAACAGATTCAAATTATTTCACTTAGTGAGACCCATTTCACTTCACAAGACGAAGCTCAAGCAACAATCCCTGGTTTTGATTTTATAAGTAAGCCAAGAGTAAAAAACCCAGACAAAGGTGATGGTGTTGGGGCATATGTTATATCCCATCTACTGTATCAGAGGAGACATGATCTTGAACATCCCGAGTTAGAGTGCATTTGGCTGGAACTTTTATTCCTGAAAACAAGGGGAATTCTTATAGGTATTATCTATCATCCACCGGACACTTTCAAATATTTACCAAAACAATGTGAAGAATAGCTGAGCTCAATGCTGGAGCTTGTGTCTATTGAAAACAAAGAAATACTCATGTTAGGAGATATGAACTGCAATTATTTGGCAAAATCTGATCACAAAGAAATAAAAAACTGCAATACATAATTTCCTCATATGGCTTAAAACAGCTGATCACAAGTCCAACGAGGATCACAAACCACTCTTCCACGCTCATTGATGTTTTTTGTTCCAATGAGCCTCAAAACATCAGTATCAGACTGGTTAATCTACAAACAACAAAGAAATAGGGTAAATAATCTGGTTAGAAATAACAGGGCCAGGTATAACCAAGAACTGCTTCATGAAAACGCAAACTCATCTGAAAAATTTTGGTCGGCTTTAAAGAAAGTATATACAACAAAAACAAAGTCTCTATCGTCAACCCCAGTATTGGATGCAAATGGTCAGAAGTCGACAGATGGAATAAAAATAGCAAATATGTTTGCCAATCAGTTTGCAACCATTGCAAAAATATTGACAAGAAAATCAATTCTTCTGAAGAATTTCATCTGGATGCCACAAGATAACACTACCCCATCATTATGTAATAGCTTTTTGTTCAACAAGGTAAATGCAATTGCAGTTTACAACCAGCTTAAACACAAGCTGTCGGATTAGATGATTTCCCACATGGTATGATAAAAGATGCAGCTTCCATTCTAGCTGCACCTTTGACTTTCTTGAGTACTTTATCATTGTAGACTGGGTCAGTGCCATCTGCATGAAAAACATCTAAGGTCATACCATTATTCAACAATGGTAGCAGAACAGATGACGATAAGTATAGACCAATCTCAACATTACCGGTCATGTCAAAAATCCTGGTAAGAGTTGTGCATAAGCAACTGATGGATCACTTGGAAAGAAACAGTTTGTGTTTTACACAGCAATTTGGTTTCCGTTCAAAGCATTCTATGGAACTGGTGGTCGCTCTCTTTACTGATTTTATAAGAAAGGAGGCTGAAAAAGCTTCTCTTACAGGAGCACTTTTCATAGATTTATCAAAATCTTTCAACACTGTTAGCCATTCGGGTGTTCTCAACAAGCTGCCATCATTTGGACTTTGTGGAAATGGATTAATGTGGGTCACTGACTATCTCTTTAATAGGACTCAAGTAGTTCACTGTAATGGATTCTCTTCAGAAGTTGTACCAATAAGCTGTGGGGTCCCTCAAGGATCGATTATAGGGCCGTTGCTATTCCTACTCCAGTTCAATAATGTTCATAAGGTCCTAAAACATTCTCAAATCATAACTTATGCCGATGACACAGTTATGTACATGTCTTCAAGCTCTCTGAACAAAATTGAAAAAAGATTGAGCGAAGACCTAAATAGCCTCAAATCCTGGTTTGATAGCAATGAATTAGTTAACCTGAATAAAGGAAAGACAGAAACCATGATTTTTGGAACATCAAAAAGGCTAAATAAACTTGAATCAAGAGAAATGGAAATCAACTTGAATGGGGTGAAAGTCAGTGCAGCCTCCAGCTATAAGTACCTCGAGGTTCATCTGGATCCTACTTTGAAGATCATTTCACTAATATCTACAAAAAAGCTACTGGTCGTTTAAAACTGCTAAGAAGAATCCGAGGTCTCATTGACTCATCAACTGCAGAATTGATTTAGAAAACAATGATAATGCCTGATTTTGGGTACTGTGGATTGACCTTCCTAGCTCAGTCTCAGTCACACAAGAACAGAAGTGAAAGCATAGAACACAGAGCCAGAGTTGTTATAAAGTCAAATAACCTCACGGTTGACCTACAGATACCAGAAATTGATGCAGTAGTTAGAAAAAGAGCTTGTACTGTGGTATTTGATAATTTACATAATGTATGTGATGTAATGAAAGAATACTTCACTAAGAATGCACACGGAAAGAACACAAGAAACGAGGAACAGTTGGTAAAGTTATCACTAATGAACACGGAATGTGAACGAAAGGGGCCTTAAGTCATGGCTGCCAAAGAATACAACAACTTGCCTTTACAGGCAAGGAAAATCAAATCACGATTTGTTTTTAGAAACGTTTTAGATAGCCATTTTAATGACATTTAATTGTGTGATTATCTAAGTTTTAATGACACTTTCTTCATGTAATTTTTTACCGTTTAAGGGGGTTTACCACCCGAAAACAAGCAAAAAACGATTTTGGGGTTATTGCTGGAAATGACACATTTATCCTTCTACTTTTCAGATCTGGCATCGGTTTTGCTATATTCCATATAGTTTTTCTACAGTTAGGGGTTGATTAAGGATAGGTGGAATGTTAATGATAAAGTCAATAGCTGTGATCAGAAAAAGTTGAGTTTATTTGCTGTAGCCATATTCTACGAAGTAGGCTTCGCACAAGTGATGGCTTGGTATTGATCAGAAGGTAAATTCTCCCTCTTTCCACATGCAGTGTTCTTAGACCTATATATAGCAATGCTTTTGTACAACAGATAGAAAGCAATTTTCAAGTAGACAATTGGAGTAACCGTCTAGTGTCACCATTTTGACTTTCTCTCAATTTGATTGGCTGCCTTTACAATATGTCGAATCTGATTGGTTTAGGTGTCAGCTGAAAATGCCTAAGTCTGGAGCATGCTTTCTCAGTTCATTGTTGTTTGTCGACAGTGTTTGTTATATTGTGAAAAGAAATGGGAAGAGTCAAAAGAGCAACTCGCAATAAGTATCTAGGCCGAAGGGGAAATTGGAATCTTTTTAGATCAAAAGTTTCAACAGACGATACTGCTGGCTATGCTGATGTATCCAACGCTGATCCTAGGCCACCTAGTTGTGATCAACCTTCAGCCAGCAAAACCAAATTGAGTTTTTTCGGGATTTCCCTTGATTCCAAGAATGAGGATGTAAGTACACCTGCTGACGTTCAATCTGACTGTTACTTTTTCGTACAGAAGGATGTATTGCAGTACTTTTTTGACAAGGTTTTGTGTTATTCATGTCACAGTAATTCCCTTCGGTTTGACATTGTTCATGACAAGTCATGTGGTTTTGCTGTGAAAGGCCATTTGAACTGTACTTCTTGTGGAATTGTTATGTTTGAAGAGTATTTATGTAAAAGAGTTGATGACAGTAAAGCAAATCGGGCACCATTTGAATTAAACATGCTAGCTGCTGTGGCATTTAGAGGCATTGGCTGTGGATATTCTGCAATGGAAGGTTGGTGTGGAAACATGAACATTATTCACTTTCAAAACAGTAGTGGTTATCAAAAGAATTGTGAAAGATTAAGAGTTGCAAGCCTAGAAACATTTGATAAGGTTAGGGATGAATCTGCTGATACAATATTTAAGGAATATGAAAGATTAGGAGTGCTACCTGATGACAATGGTGTGCTTGATATTGCTGTCTCTTTTGATGGTTCATGGCAGAAAAGAGGCCATGCATCTCACAATGGCATAGGTTCAGTTATTGATTTGTTGACTGACTTGCCAATTGACTTCCATGTCCTCTCAAATTTCTGCCATAAGTGTAGGTATTTTAACGTATAGATGATGTTTCTGATATCTGGAAGGAAAGGCATCTAGAGAATTGCCCCAAAAATGTTGAAGGAACTGCTAATGCTATGGAGGTAGAATGTGCCAAAGTTCTTTGGAGAAGATGTCAGCAAGTCATTTGATGCAATTTCTGAAGAAAATATCTATGGAGTTGACAGACACATTGTAAAAGAGGAGTGCATAAACCACATTTCAAAACGAATGGGTACTGCATTAAGGAAACTTGTGGAAACATGCAAAGCACAAGGAAGGTCAATATCAGGAAGAGGGCAGCTTACCAAAGAGAAGATAATGAAGATTCAAAACTACTATGGAAGAGCTGTGAAGGATAATGCAGATGATGTTGAGCTTATGAAGAAAAGAATATTTGCAATCCTATTCCACATGAGCTCAACAAATGAGACCCCAAAACATGTTCATTGTCCTCCTGGCAAAAAATCATGGCGCTTTTGGCAGAGAGCTGACGCATCTGGTACAGATCCAGGAGATCATAAGAACCATGAAACATTGCCAGTTGAGGTTGGGAAGACTCTTGTCCCAATTTTCAGGAGATTATCAGATGATGGCCTACTGAAAAGATGCTCTCAAGCAAAAACACAGAATGCCAATGAGTCAATGCACAATTTGATCTGGAGATATAGTCCAAAAGGAACCTATGTTGGAAGAAAGACACTTGAAACAGCAGTGGCCCTTGCAGTCTGTCAGTTTACAATGGGAGCTACCTACAGATCTATGCTTTGTAACATTCTGGGAAGTTATGAAAAAGCCCCACTGAAGGCATTTTGTCATAAGAAGAACCTAAGGCGGTTAAAATATGCAGAAAAGGCTGCTTCAAAGGGACAAAAAGCTAGAAGACAGCAGTTGAAGTTTAGAACTGCAGCTAAGGAAACAATGCTTGAACATTGTTGAATATTGCGCTAGATAGGCCACACGATTATAGTAAACAACACTATAACGCTTCACGCGACCAACCTAGTATAGCGGCGACACCATGGCAGAAGTTAACAAAAAGAAAATATCCATTTGTACTGCTTCCATAAACTCCAATAATGCGAAATAACAATATGCGTAAATGTGTAAGCATTCTTCTGTGATACTTTGGCGAAAATAAACAAGCGAATTAATAGCGTTCTTGCGATTTACTCCTTCCTACTTTTCTATGCGGATTAGCGAATTCTCTATGCGACTTATTGACTGACAACTCCTGACAACTACAACACAACTAAACCTCCTCACAATCTTGACTCCTCTCTTGTAAACTCTCGAACACAGGGATACAAACTAGGCGGGACGGGGTACAAAATCCAACATCCTCCCCCCGATTGACAAAGTCAATCTGTTACTACATACAACCACAGCATATTCAAACTAAGCTATAGAATAATCAAAAAATAGAAGTTCAATGTCATTGTTCAATGTCCTTTGATAAACTGCAAAACGTCTTCATCTTTGGCATTCGTAAGTTGAACTGTTTCATCTCTGTGAGTATCTTCTTCTTCTTCCGCTTGCACTTCTAACGGATAAAGTTTCTTCAGTGGGCGTTTAATAGTTATTGTTTTCCTAGATTAACTAACAGTTATCAATTCTGCTCCTCGTGCGACACCGTATTGTCCAATAATCAAGCGCGTAATTTTTCCGAGTGCCCACCTTTGTCTTGGGGCTTTGTCGTTATGAATTGTAACTATATCCCCAACATTTGCGACTCTTTTCACTGAACCCTTCCTCAATCTGCTATGTTCTCTTAAAATAACAGCGGTAACGCGAAGGAGCTTATTGTAGTCACTGTACTTTTCACAAGAAATAAGCACGGAAAGATTTAAATTTCGATTTTCCATAGAAACTGTCAGTGCTGATTGCTCTATTGTCTTCTCCTGAATAGCTAAAGCGATATGATCACGTGGAGGATCGAAAAGTTTCGGCCACTTATACGGGGGCTCCTTAAGAAACGATGGACCTGTCCACCATAGTTGATTGTCAACAATTCGTGTACAACGACACCCCCTCGAAGCGAGGTCAGCAGGGTTAGCAGTCATAGGGCAATATCCCCAAGTTTCCTTCGCGATCAGATCTCGAATTTCGGTAGCTCTGTTTTGGACAAATTGCTTATGCACGGTTGAATCGTTTTTAATCCACCAAAGCGCAATTTGCGAATCAGACCAACAAAACACACGAGTGATTGGAATAGTTTTCATTAGCGCTTTATTCACCGACGTAACAAGCCTGGCTAGAAGTAATGTCGCCATTAATTCTAAGCGTGGAATAGTTTGAGCTTTTGATGGGGCAATTCTTGTTTTGGAAGCAATCAAACGCACGACAACGCGACTACCTGTTGCAATGCGTAGATAAACACAGGCTCCAAAAGCTATTACGCTGGCATCAGCAAAGCCGTGTATTTCAAGAAATTCGACATTTTCTTCATTACTTAGGCATCTATCTAATTCAATTTCGCGAACCATAATGATGTCATGCAATATTTCTTGAAAATGGGAAGCTATCTCGACAGGCAATTTGTCATCCCAACTTATTTTGATCTTACAAATCTGTTGAAATAATTGGTTCAGAGGAACAATGATAGGCGCCAATAAACCGTGTGGGTCATAAAATCGCGCGATTGTACTGATAACGACTCGTTTTGTTATTTTCTCCTTCACTGCGCCCTCGTTGAACGAAGCGAAATTTATTAAACACGTATCCTTGTCCTTATCCCATGGAATACCCAATACCTTCAGGTTTTTATTGTCATGAATAACATGAGTAGTTACTTGCTTTGCATTTTCGAAGGAAAGTACATTATCGTTCTCCGAAACGTCTTGATTAGGCTTATACGTTTGTTCTCCTTTCTCAATTGTATCTAAAAGTTCTGCCTTGTTCGTAGCGAATTTGCGAAAATTAAAGCCTCCAGAAAGGAAATGTTTTTTCAAATTTTCATACATTTCAAATGCCTCTTTCTCAGTTTGAAATGAAGATGCGAAATCGTCAACGTAAATAGAAGAAACAACACTATCAGCAAAAGTACGATCAGAGTCTACTACCGACTCTAAATGATGACGAATCGTTGCGTTTAACATATAAGGTGAGCAAGTTAAACCAAATACCAATCGAGTGAAGCGCATGGTAATAATATCAAGATTTTCAGCGTTACTGTCCTTTATCCATAAAAAACGTAAAAGATCGCGTTGCGTAGGGTTAATAGAAATATTTAAAAATGCTTTTTCAATGTCAGCGATCAATGCAACCTTGTGAACGCGAAAACTAAGCAAGATATCAAACAAGAGCGGCGAAAGATTTGGTCCAGGCTCTAAACAGTCGTTCAAGCATACTTCACTGTCTACTTTACAACTAGCGTCGTATACAATTCTGAGTTTCGTAGTTTCACTGGTTTGACGAATAACCCTGTGATGCGGTATGTAGTGAATCTTTCCTAAGGCTACCGGTTCATCACAACCTTGTCAACAACTTCCACTACCCCTGACTCTATCTGTTCCTTTATAACCTCATCATACTGTTCAAGAATCGTAGGGTTCTTGTGTAAGCGAGAAATTTGTGAAATTAGTCTATTTTGCGATACTCGAAAGTTATCGGGAAGAATAGGGTGACTTTCCTTAACTGGTAACGAAACTTCGTATCTGTTTTCAACAAAGTTGATTTTGCCTTTCATCAAACTGTCTTGCACTACACTTTCTGCTTGTTGTTCCTTAAATCCTAAAGTGTCGTAATCCCAAAATCTATCCAACTGGCGATTTAAATCAGCCTCAGTTTCATCTGCAAAAGCCGATTCCATCTTTAATACGTGAGAGATTGTGATGTTCGATGAAAATTCCCTTGAACTATGAACAGGGACGGGGCCACTTAACACATACCCGAAACGTGATAGCGTGGCAACAGGGCCAATTCCTGTCTCCCCCCGAATTACAGAATCCAACATAAAAGACCAAAAGAAGTCGGCTCCAATCAATAAATGTATTTCAATATCTGAAACATCGCGATTCTGGTCTGCTAAACGTAGATTTTGTAAATGGGGGTACGTGTTTGGGCAACTTGAATAACTTGGTTTGACAGCGGACTCCATATGACATCAACAACATAAGCGAATACATAAATAGTCAAATTATCCTCTCCTCGAACAGCTAGTTGTACCAAATTGCATTTCTTTAAAGTACCCTTATCATTACCAAACTCTTTTATCAGAACTTTGTCAGTTCTAATCGTAGGGAGTTGAAGTTTATCTCTTAATGCCCTAGTGATGTAAGTTTTCTGAGACCCAGAGTCTAATATCAACCTTATTCTAGGCGTATTACTGTCATTATCTACTCGATGTACGACAGCTTGGGTGGTTTGCATCAAAACTGAGTTTTTTGTAGGGTCATGAGAAATATAAAGATTCGTACTCACGTCATTACCATTTGATTCACTAGGCGGCGGTGCAGCGTTTTTGGAATGCGTTTTGCGCGGTGATTGCGTTACCTCATGAGCACGTCTTCGAAAAGATATTGACTTGCAAATAGAAGAATGATGTCTGCCACCGCAATGATAGCACTTTACGTTACTGTTGCAATTTCTTCCAAAATGACCATCCTTCAAACATACGAAGCATCTGTTCCCTTCTCTAAGAATGTTTTTCCTCGTTCGCGGATCTGTCACGGCAGTACAACTGGCTGAATAATGTCTTTCCTCGCAAAACAAGCAGTTTGGAACATTTCTTCGATCTTGGGTTTGGTTCCTATTCCTCCTATCTCCATTCACCATCAATGTAGCTACTGTAGGTTGACATGGCATTGGTCGATAGAATTTCCCTCTTCCTTCTGTGGGCGACACTTTTCCATCAACGGGCGCGAGAGTGCACTTCTCACAAAGCGATAATTCTTCACCCAGTTCTTTCAGCAGTGCTTCTAAACTCCATTTCTCCGTCATTTTCCTACTCACAATTAATCGTAGCTCCTGTGGGATCTTGGACATGATGACTGGGGTGATAAATGCGCTATAGCCATTTGTATCAACTCCTAAACTCTTTAAACTGCGTGCGGTGGCTTCTGTCTTATCATACAGATTTCTCAGTTTCCTTAGCTCTGTGTTCAATGGAATTTTCGGTAGTTCCATCAAATTTTCCATGTCTCGTGAGATAACTATCTGCTTATCCCCGAAACGTTTTTCAAGTAAATCTACCGCTTCACCGTACGACGAATTTGTCAGCGGAAGGCCAGATATTGTGTCTGCGGCTATGCCGACGAGCAATTGTTTCAAATACTGCAGTTTATCAACATTTGCTAGCGCAGCGTTCTCGTGAATACTCGATCTAAAACTGTCCCAAAATGGCTGCCAATTGGTTGGTTCTCCATCAAATGTTACTAATGACAATTTTGGCAACTTTACTTTTCCTACTATGTTTAAATTTGGCGCTGCATTAACGACTGTCGGAGGGGCTTGCATTGTGCAAAAGGAGTTAATAAGAAAAATGACTTCATCAATTTCTTCAACGAATTCTGCAGTTTCTAGTAATTCTTTCTTCATTAGTTCTTCATCATCGGCGATTTTGATAATTTCATTCGTAAGTCTCTTGATCTCATCAAGTCCTCGAGTAAGTGTACCCTCAACAGCTTCAAGCTTAGGTTTGAGTTCATGCGTCACTGCGGTTCCATCTGTGGGTAATAAGTTCTTCGCTTTCATGATCGATTGGCGAACAACCGACTGATGTCCACCTCAAGTTTTAATTTTCTTCTTTATCATCTCTGCCATGATTCCCGGGTCACGGCACCATGTTGAATATTGCGCTAGATAGGCCACACGATTATAGTAAACAACACTATAACGCTTCACGCGACCAACCTAGTATAGCGGCGACACCATGGCAGAAGTTAACAAAAAGAAAATATCCATTTGTACTGCTTTCTTCTGTGATACTTTGGCGAAAATAAACAAGCGAATTAATAGCGTTCTTGCGATTTACTCCTTCCTACTTTTCTATGCGGATTAGCGAATTCTCTATGCGACTTATTGACTGACAACTCCTGACAACTACAACACAACTAAACCTCCTCACATTCTCGACTCCTCTCTTTTAAACTCTCGAACACAGGGATACAAACTAGGCGGGACGGGGTACGAAATCCAACAAACATAAAGAAGGCATAACTTATGGTGCTGGGGAATTTGATTAGATTATACAACCCCAACTTTGGCCTTCCCTATTGGCTCATATAGAAATATGCTTTCTTTATTTAGCACATATAGAGGTTTGCTCTCTCACAACTGACATTTGACAACTTTTTGCAGAAAATAAATGAATTTTTATATAGCATTCTTCAGTTTATAATGCAGAGCCACTTGGATTTGATTTTTGAGCTTCTAGCCCCATTGAATGCTGCATATGCTTACCTGAAGCAGTTCACAAACTTTAACTTTGATTTTCTCAAAATGGCCATTTGTCAGTTTCTTTCTTTTTTGGGAACACCCCATTTTGAACAGAGTAACCAATTATACGCAAAATATACATCAATTTCATCTTTAGGATGTGTAGAATGGAGTTATCTATTCATTTCTTATCTTTGGTGAAATCTATTTACTGATCATTAAATTTGATTTTTTGCACAATTCTATCATTCATTCATAGAGAATGTTATTTTGAAAAATACAAAAAAACTGATCGTTAAGTCTGT
Organism: Cassiopea xamachana; assembly: GCA_900291935.2. Classification (NCBI taxonomy): domain Eukaryota; kingdom Metazoa; phylum Cnidaria; class Scyphozoa; order Rhizostomeae; family Cassiopeidae; genus Cassiopea; species Cassiopea xamachana. The sequence goes on along the minus strand of OLMO02000238.1, from coordinate 11,300,653 downwards.
AGTGTAACATAGAGGAGAACATTTCATGGCTAAAATCTTCCCCATGGCATCGACCAAAAACCCATTGTCTGATTGTTTCCATGGAAACAAAAAGCCACACCCAAAATATCTCTTCAGAATCTTGCTCAGCATATTAGAATCTACATGAGAGCCAATTTTAAGGTTGATATTTCAACATACATAAGGCAAAGCATCTGGTGCTGAGGAATGGGGAACTCAAAATTTGGCCTTGCATGTTAGTGCATATAGAACCTTTTGTACCAAGTGACTTTTGACAGTTTTTTTGGAGAAAACCAGTAACGTTTTCTACAGATTTCTTCAGCTTATAGTGTAGAACCGTTTTGATTTGATTTTTGAAATTCTACTCCCTTTAAATACTGTATATATTTACCTAGCACAATTCACAAACTTTAACTTCGATTTTCTCAAAATGATCATTTCTTGGTTTCGTGGGTTTTGGGGAATGCCCCATTTTGCACAGAATAACCCAATATATGCAAACTATATATCATTTTGATCCTAAGAATGTGTAGAACGGACTTATCTATTCAAATATAATCTATTTACTGTTCATGTTGCTTACTGAAACGTGACATTTTGCACAATTTTATCATTTTTTCATAAATAATGCTACTTTGAACAAAAAAAAAATAGATAAGTCCGTAGTTCTGCATAATAGGAACCATTTTGTGGCAAATATAGAGTCATAGACTTGGTGGTTCAATAATGGGGCGTTCACCTAAACATGAACAAAAATCCCATTGTTTTACAGTTTCCATGGAAACGGAAGGCCACACCCGAAATATCTCATCAGAATCGTCCTCAGCATGTCAGAATCTATATACAAGCCAAGTTTTAGGTCGATATCTCGTTCTATGTAGAAACAGTTTTTTCGGGTGGTAATACCCTTTACGATGGACATTTTTCTTTTCTTTTACCATTGTAAATTTAGGCAAGCAGGACCCTAATAATAACAATATCTATACGTATTGATAGGTTATCCTGTTGAAATATTCTCAAAAAAATAGTTCGGCATTGTTCAAGGACAATCAACTGAGATTGATTTTTGCCATAGATTTGTGGGTGGCATATTACTGACAGATGTGAAGTGTCACATTACTGCAATTGAAGCATTTGTCACGATACGCTATATTTCTACTCAGTCATTGGCAGCTAGCTTCTCTGCATCATACAATTCCTTTTCTACTGACTGGTAACCTCAGGTTTGGTTCAAGTAAAAAGAAAAGCAAAATTGAGTCGTATCTTTGTTTTAATTCTGCTGTTCGCATTGCCCTTCTGGTGAGCAGTGACGTAGCCAAGGGTCCTGCTGGTCATGCTGAGCAAGACCATAATATTGCAAATATGTCATTTTGTAACATCCTGAAAAATTCCATTCACATTATATCCATGAAAATAAAAAGTATTGGATCCATACACCCCCTAAATATTCATTCATTCCAGTTCTATGACTGAAAAATTCCATTCATATTATATCCATGAAAATAAAAAGTATTGGATCCATACACCCCCTAACTATTCATTCATTCCAGTTCTATGAGGTTCTTCTGACTTCCCCTGTCCTCCTATGACGTTGAGTTTGCTTATGATGATTATTGAGACAGGGTCCTGCTTAATAATCAAAGCAGGGGCCTTACATTGTTATCATCACAGTTGCGTTTCTTCTGATTGGCTTGTGGCAAGTAAAACAATGTCCGTGACGTGACTCGTGTCCTGCTGATTGAGAATAGCAGGTACTCGTACCCATAATCATCATAACTTTGTTTCTGCACTCTGCTAGAGTAGATTGTAGCAATAAGAGAAAAGCAATAAATTAGCTATTTACAGAGTTAATTTGTAAGGCATGGCACAAATCCATGCCAGAGAGATGGGTGCTGCTGAAGGTGACCTTGTTCATCAGCTCCTTATGAACTTATTTGGAGCAAGAAGCTCTGCTGAGCAGAGGTTTATTGTACAACAGCCAAGGCCCCGTCCAGGCTTACATCTGATCACAAGAGATAGGGTCTTTCAAGATGGCTGGTATGATAATGATTGGCTTTGTGGAAGCCAAGGCAGGAAAGCACTTTTTGTTGGCCATGTCTACTATTTAGGCCTGGTATTTCCAGAAGCTGGATGGTTACAGGATATACAAACATGCACAGTATTTTATCGGATTCGTGAAAGCACATTAAATCAAACTCCCACATGGAATCATACAAAATCTGGAAAACAGTTGATTTGCACGAGAGAGTCAACGTTCAGTTGTCAAGAGCCAGACGCAAGGAACTTAATCGTCATAACGAGGAAGTAAGGCAGAACAGGGAAATGCTTAAAACCATCATTGAAGCAGCACTTTACCTGTCAAAACAAGAATTGGCATTTAGAGGAAACGATGAGTCAAATACAATTTTGAATAGAGGCAACTATAGAGAACTTCTGGAATGCCTTTCCAAGTTTGACTCAGTTTTTGAACCCGCCTTCACAGAAAGTTGGCCGAAAATGAAAGATCCCACCTGAGTGTTTTACAGGTGTTTCCCCAGAAAGTCAACATGAATTGATTGACTGCATAAATTCGGTCATTGATGATCAGGTAAGAAGAGAGATTATGGATTGCACTTTTATTAGCATTCATGCAGATGAAACCACTGATGTTTCCACTAAAGAACAGTTAAGTATCATTCTCAGGTTTGATAGAAAAGGTGAAATAGTTGAAAGCTTTATAAAATTTGCAAATGTAAGCTCAGATAGAACTGCACTAGCCATAAGTGATATAATTAGAGATCTATTGAATGGCTTTGGAGAGTCATTGACTCAAAAGTTAGTTATGCAAACATATGATGGGGCAACTGTAATGTCTGGGCATGTAGGTGGGGTACAGACTATTTTGCAACAGGACTACCCATATGCTTATTTTTTTCATTGTGCTGCACATAGACTAAACCTGGTACTATCCCAATCAGCATCATCCATCTCAGTTGGTAAAGTCTTCTTTGCAAATGTCTCTGCTGTCAGCAATTTTACTGGCCTAAGTTCAAAAAGAAAGGAGCACCTTTCATCAAAAGGTATTGAAATACCACACCCATCAGAAACAAGATGGCATTATCGTTCACGCATAATCAATCAGATTTTTACTAGGTACCATATTCTTCAAGTTGCCTTAGAAGAGATTACAGAGCACCCACATAGTTGGGATGACATGACCATTAGTCAAGCAGATGGATTACTCCAGTATTTAGAGAGTTTCAGGTTTTGTTTTTTGATTGTTGTATTCCAGAAACTATTTGAGCAGTCAACAATCCTATATTCAATTTTGCAGAACAAGACCTCTGATTTCAGCCTTGGAGTAGAAAAGATAGAACATTTTGTTCTGTTTCTACACACTTCAAGAGATGATGCAGTTTTTCATGAATTGTATGCATCAACAGAAGCACTTGTTGGTTCCCCTGTTTCAAGATCAGATAAAAGACAAAACTATAAGCAGTTTTATTTTGAAGTTATTGATGCAACTATTTCTATGATGCAAGAACGATTTCAAGAACTTTGCATTTCTTGATCTGGTGAATCCAAACCTTTTTTCGCAGTGGAAAGATAAAGTGCCCACAGATCTGTTAAGTCTTCTTAAGTTGAAGCATGGTCCACTTTTCAATATGAATATGCTGGAAAGTCAGTTGATATTTATCTACAGAGATGGAGATTTTTATAAAGAAAGCTCAGCAGAAGTGCTGGATTACATCTATTCTGTGCATTTAGAAACCAGTCTTCCAGAGGCAGTCAAGGTACTTAAATTAAATGCATCAATAGCCATATCCAGTGCTTCTGTTGAGCGATCCTTTTCTTGCTTAAGAAGAGGAAAGACTCATCTGAGAGCCAAAATGGGGCAAGAAAGGGTACGTTCCTTATGTAGGATTGCAATCCACAAAGACATTCTGAAAAAAATGGAGGACATGAAGATTCTTCATAGCCTGGTTATTGATAAATTTGTTCAAAAACCAAGAAGACTGAAGTTTCACTTAAATAGTTTTGGGACAGTTCTAATAACTATTTCATTACTTTGTTTTGTGTTTGATCAAGTTCTAAAAAAGCATATTTAGTCTTGCACCTATGAATTGACAAACAATAGTGTATACAAGTCATAATAATGCTTGTGCCATGTGAGCAGGAAATGACCTTAATATATTAAGTTTATACCTAAATTTATTGTCCAGTTGCAAAACAGTCTATACCCCACCAATAGTCCCAGACATAATAGTTACATTTCTTTTCATATGTTAAACAAGGAGGGGAAGGCACCCTATTAGCTCAGGTACTGGTCTGAGGGGTCCCTCCAATGAAATAGAGTGATAATCAATTGACAAATGAGCTAATCTAAAATATCTAAGGTCCTACTTACAATCTAAACATCCTGATTATACACAGTGTTAAACTTCAAACATCAGATGCTTACATACTTAACATTTCATTCACCAAAGCCATTCAATAGATCTCTAATTATATCACTTATAGCTAGTGCAGTTCTATCTGAGCTTACATTTGCAAATATTATAAACCTTTCCACTATTTCACCTTTTCTATCAAACCTGAGATTGATACTTAACTGCTCTTTAGTGGAAACATCAGTGGTTTCATCTGCTTGAATGCTACTTAAGGTGCAATCCATCAACGACGGAATTTATGCAATAAATCAAATCATTTTGACTGTATGGGGAAACACCTGTAAAAGCACTCAGGTTGGATCTTTCATTTTCGGCCTCTCTGTGAAGGCAGCATTCAAAAACAGAATCAAATTGGAAAAGCATTCCAGAAGTTCTCTATAGTTGTCTCTATTCAAACTAGTATAAGGCTCATCGTTTCCTCTAAATACCACTTCTTGTTTTGACAAGTAAAGTGCTGCTTCAATAAACGTTCTGAGCATGATCATAGGAACCAGGGGGCACAGGGGGCAGTTGCCCCTCACTTTTCAAATTCTTAGGCAAAGTGCCTCTTTCTGTGTAATTTGATTGCCCTCCTTGAAAACTTGAAAATGCAAATATGAATAGAAAAATATGCGTGTCCGGCGATTTCAGAAGATCTAAGTGTCAAAATTTCCAGGGCGCATGTCCCCAGACACCCTAGCTGGTGTGCCAGACTAAGTTTTCAATCTCACTTCAAGAAACCCTGCCAAGCTGCTCCTCAAACTATGTACCCTCCCCACTTTTATAATGCTTCCCTATTCTGTCTTACTTTCTCGTTATGACAATCAATTTCCTCGCGTTTGGCTCTAGACCAGGGGTCTCCAAACTGCTTTGAGACCCATTTTTACGACAAAAATAAATAGATAAAAGATCAAAAAAACCATCGCCGTCATTTAATGTGTACCAGTTCCCCCTCCCAGTTGCTTTACAGTCGATGCGGCCCCCGAGCTGAAAAGTTTGGAGATCCATGCTCTAGACAACTGAAAGTCTACTCTCGCGCAAATCAAATGTTTTCCGTATTCTGTATGATTCCATGTGGAAGCTAGGTTTAATGTGTTTTTGCGAATTTGATAAAATACTGTGCATATCTGCATGCTCTGTAGCCAGTATGCATTCTCGCCACAGATTCTAGCCAGACTTTCTATAGAAAAAAGGATCGCTATCTGAGCTGGTAAAATGTTGGCAACCTTGGCCTGAATGTTTATAAAACTTGCCAAATCTTGCCAAATGCCAATTGGCGAGAGGTGAATGTCTCACAGCCACACAATCGCTTTCATAGCAAGTGAAAGCTCAGAAGATAACGGAAATCACCCATTTCATCAATTATGTCGCAATTTAGAATCACTTTCTTGTCATAAAAGTGGCACTTTAAACGTTATACTGGCAGTTATTTTATTGTATATGTACTGAGTGATTCATATATGGGCGTTGCCTACTAGTTTGGGTGTGGTCCAATATTTTCAGCAGGACTGGCTGGCAAAGGCCAGCTGTGTCACTGCTGGTGAGTACACAGTTACAATGAGTCAAAAGAACAATTGTCTGCTTCTAAGTTTCTTCTAATTGTCCAAACAATAAAATTACTGTTCAATTTTAGATTCTTTCCTAGGGACTGTAGGGGAAATTTTTCAAAAGTAGAGAAAAAGTAAGAACAATGCTATAGGGAAAAGGAGGGGAAGTATGCAAGCGCTGTAGGTGAAAATTGCCGACGCTCTGTGGGAGGACTGTGCAGAAATCAGAAGCTCAGTTATCAGTAAATGGCTGCTATCCAAAGGCACTAACAGAGAGGATTGCGGAACATGACTTTCAACTGACTGACAGCTTGGAAAATGAGCTTGTAACAGCCTATGATATTTTGGAACATTCGGAGATGAAGACAAGTTTTACTCATTCTTTTATGGAATACTTGTTTTGAAGGTTGAAAAGCTTATTATAGGTCTTCCAATGCCATTGTCAACACATTTGGCAAAGCATCTGGGGGATAAAATCCTGTATTGTGTCAAGAGGCCTACTTTGTTGCCTAGCTGTAAGCCACAACCTATCAACGAAAAAGACATTGATGGCTTGCAGTATCTATGTGGCTATGTGGTACATAAGTTGGTGAAAAAAATATGGAGGTGCTCAAACTATAAATCTGAAAGAAGTCAGTCAGTCATTTGCCTTCTAAATAATCTAATAGAAAATGACAACAGAAGCCAAAGATTAATCAAAACAACAACTCGTGGTGGATTAACATCTATTACGGTAGAACTTTAGCAAATAGTTATCCTTGCAGAAGAAGCATTCGGAAAACTTTAGGTAAATCAAGTCACACTACTAAACTAGATGTGCAGTTAATAACTGACCAGTTAATGATGGATACACAGGTAATTAGTATGTACAACAGTTTGGTTGACGATTATGACAACTACTCAATAAAGTCAGTAGTGCAGTTCAGTGTGCTAGAGAACATGCTAAAGCTATATTTGAGAGTACAGTCAATGCTTTTGCAAACGATAGTGTTCACAATCACAAACTTGCTATGAACCAAAGCAAAGCTAGAGCCTTACGGAAAGATATCAAAAAAGCAACAGATAAACCAGATGTTACTTAGTAATATGTACTGAGAAACATCTCAACTCATTCAAAGTATTCTAAACACAATTCCTAATTGAATTTTGGTTCACAGGTATATTGTCAACAGTGTACCATGAATCTTTTCTCTTGTATTTGTTTGGTCCTTCTGTATTGCTTGTGCTACATACAACACATCTTTGTGTTCTTAATGTGCTCTCATTATAGCCAAAGTGATATAGTGATGGATTGTCACTTTTCATGCCAAGACATCTCTGTCTTCCAAAGTGTTCTTCCATCCAGTCTTGGTTGACTTTTTCTGTCAGTACATACTGCATGCCATTCTGAAGCAGAAATGTTGTAGCTTCAATGACTGAGTACACAGTTATTTTACGAGCTTCATTTGTGTGTGCTGACAAGAACATTCTATCTCGAGCTTCATTTGTTTGTGCTGACAAGAACATTCTATCTCTGTCTTCTTTTGACGTCTCCACGGCATCATTCTATCTCTGTCTTCTCTTGAAAAGTCTCCACAGCTGGCACTGCTATGTTTCCACTGCTCAAAATATTGGAGAAAGTGACTCTCTAACCAGTCAAATCTCTTATCTGTTTCAGTTTGGAAAGGCAGTAAAAACATTTCACATAAAAACACCCTCCTTTCTATTCCTGCTGTTCAAGATTTCAAAACCTCTATCCATGTTACCACAGAGCTCTGAGGTAGCATGCATGGACACTGGATAATATTCTTTCAAAATCTTTGACAAAGTGCCACTAAGCAACTGAACTGCAAGTCATACATTCATGCATCAAAATTAGGTTACTTAGTGAGGAATGAATTGGAGTTAATAATTTGCATGATTCTTGAGGGTGTGATCACCACAATTCTAATTTGATTCCTTCCTTATTAAACACTTAGCACTAAGTTCATGCTCCTTATTAGTAAAGGTTGCTGAGTGGAAATCTTAGCTACTATAATATCTGAATATAAAATACAATTCCTTGTTGTCTTCATTACATGTGGAGCATCAGCAAAAACCCATATATATCTTTCTGGAGCAAACAAATTGACTGTACGGTGAGTAACATCATCATGTCAAGTCAAGTATTGCAATGGCTTCCCAGAAGGTTGTTATAGTCTGATAGGATGTGACTCCTTTTTGCTCCAATATATGCCAAGCTGAACGTCAGATCTGAAGCCAGACCTCGTATATAGTAAACCAAAGCATGTGATGCTAGCTGCGTAACCTCATCAAACCATGCATAATCTATCTCTGCATCACCCAAATCTACACACTCAATCAAGTGTCCTGCGTGCTTAGCATTCACTTGATTTTCTTGAATCTTAACATCATCAATTGACAGGACTACATACCGCTGAGCACCTTTGAGTCTGGAGGCAGTCTCACAAAGTTCTGCAATTACTGCAGGATTAACTCCTGCTTTTGGTTTTATTGCATTTTTGTACTTTTGTAGTGTTCTACAATCAGGCAAAGTCAAAATATCGGAGTTACGAAGCTCATTGTATGCTGAGGGAGACTTTGATGCTAATGACAGGCAGAATCCTATAATCATTTAGTGATATATTATTAGCCATAATTTTGAAGAGGTTACTGTACAGTTCATCGTCAATTTCCACACCTGCCACTTTTATTTCATTTTCCATTTTGTTTATCTTCTTTTGAAGTTCTGTATGTAGTCATTTGACTGTATGTAGTCATTCGACTTTCTCTGCGGGATTCTGAGAATACCAACTCCAGAATATGATTGACGACGGGATGTACCACATCTTGGTATTGAACAATTATGTCCCATCATGCTCTACTGTATGCAAATACCAACACACACTCAAACGTCAATACTTCCATGCTGTCTTCCCATCACAACAGCATGGCATCCTGCTTTTTCCCCTTACTTTGGTCATGTGATAACAACAAGCAAGAACAAAGAGTTTGAGCAATAGTCTGCCAGTCCAGAGCTCATTCTATTGACTATGCTCAAATGAAGTAAAATCAATGTCCAATCTAAGAAATGTCGTCAGTGAAGCTGAAAGTGAAATTTCCCTTTATGAATTACATGGCTTTGGGGATACAAGCTTAAAAGCATATAGTGCACCAATCTATCTTGTGTATAAAACTGAAAAGGGTACTTTTACTAAGTTGCTTTGTGTAAAAACATGAGTAGCCCCATTGAAGAGCCACTCTATCCCTAAGTTGGAGTTAATGTCTGCTAGAGTGTTAGTTGCCCTAATGAGCAATTTGATTGAAGCATTATCCTCCATTATCAAGATTGAGAGAGTGCGATACTGGCTAAACAGCAAGACAGCATTGTATTGGGTGTACAACAATGGAGAATGGAAACAATTGGTTCAGTTTAGAGTAGCGGAAATAGTGAAGTTGACAGAGAAGGAACAATGGGGGAATGTAGCTGGCAAAGATAACCCTCTTGATATAGGCTGAAGAGGGTTAACAGCATCCTATCTTAAGACATGTAATTTGTGGTGGGAAGGACTGGAATGGTGACGCAGTGAATTTCAGACCTATTACCCTTCAGTCGGTTCCACTGAAGATATTTACTTTGTGCTTGCGTGATTCCATCTTTTCCTTCCTGTCACAAAATCATCTGATTGAACAATAGATACAAAAAGGTTTCACTCATGGAGTCTCAGGTGTTGTGGAACACACATCAATGATGGCCTATCTAATAAATAAAGTTCGAGTAAAGTAGCGCTCTGCTATCATTACTTTATTAGATCTAAAAAATGCTTTCCGGGAAGTCCATCACAATGTCAGTAACAGTGTCCTTGCATATCATTGTTTCCCTGAAGCGAATCAGTCCCTAGTCACTAGTCTCTACACAGACTTCCATTTTTATATCATATTTGATGGCTTCTCTACTCCAGTTATTCCTTTCAACCATGGAGTGCTTCAAGGGTATTGCCCCCTATTATTCAACATGTGCTTTAATACAGTTATAAAATTTGTTGAAGAAGAAAAATACCATCAATTGGGCTTTTCGGCCCATCATGAAACTGATCGCTTGTTCCATCCGGTCCACTAGTTTCAATTTTCTGATGATGCTGCTGTCAGTACTACCAATGAGTGCGCAAATCAATTGTTGCTAAACTGTTTCTCACTCTGGTGTCAATGGGCCTGTATGTTAATTTGTGTGGACAAATGCATCACTTTTGGACTTAACAAGTTTTCCACTTCCTTACTTCAATGTCAGCCAAAGCTGTTCATCAACTCTCAAGTCGTGCCGCCTGTTAGAAATGGTGAGTCCTTCACATACTGGATAACAAGGATCATAAGGAAATTCTTAAGTCCTCCCTTCAAACTATGGTAACAGCTGTGGACTCTTTGTCTATGCATCCAAAAACTAAGTTAGTTCTATACCATCGCTACATCTTTTCCAAAATTGCTTGGCACTTTACAGTTACAGATCTGGGTAAGACATGGATTTCAGAAGACTAGGATAACATTGTCTCTAAATATATGGCTTGAGCTTCACATTTCTGCCACTTTAAGCTCAATTGTTCTCTCTTCCAACCAGTTTGGTCTAGCCTTTCAGCTGCCCTTTGTAAATTCCAGCAGTGCCAAACAGTCCTACGGAATTGGATGAGGACGTCCTAAATGAGTCTGCTGAGGCATTCCATTTCACTTTAGCTAGAATGAATTGCCATCATCTGAGTTTATCTGTATATTCATGATGTGATGAAGGCTGTTCCCTTACAATGCCTCCATGCTTTGTTGCTAGTTTGGCATAGCCATACATGGCCAACATGAGTTTACGATTCTATAGCAGCAAAAAGTAGAAAGCTAAACTGAAATAAAGAAACAACTTTTTCATTCTTTATCGTAGTTTGCTACTGTTCAATTTTGTAATGAGAATGCAGCTATTTTCATACAAGCGGGCATAATGCCGAAGGGAACGAATGGCAAAACAGGAGCGGGGATGAAGTGTAAGAAGAAAGCCAAAAGAGTCAAGAGGGTCAGCTGACAACATACCACGTTTTGATTTGGATGAAGTCCTATTAGATGTGTACAATGTACTGTTCAAACACAAAATCCTGCAACAAATGTATGGGGAGATCATAAAAAAGGATATCTATGAGGCCATGTCCAAGTTTATGTTTTCTGTTGCCCCATTTGAAGAGGCTTTGGGCAGAACATTGTTTATTATGGACCACATTTGGAGAAAAGTTAATAAGAGTTGGGCAGATGACACAGTTACTAAGGAATTAATTGACTGCTTGTGTGTACCAAGAGAGGTTTGTTCTTGGTTACTTCTAGCAACTTAAGAAACCATTGTTACACAATGGCTGCATGTTGATGAATTACAGCCTACACTTGAAGTTGTATTAACTGCAGATGAAAAGGAAACAGTTGCTTATATATGTGGGGCAGTCATAAAAAAGGTGACAGACAAGGCTTTTGACAATATCTGAAAAAAGGTGTTTCCACTGCATTAGTAGATGCTCTCAAACTAAAGATTGAATTACTCATTTCTTGTCAAATGCCAAAAGGGAGAGTTGAAGATTCAAGCAAACTAATAGAAACCCTTACTCGAGGGACTGACTTCCTCATGTGAATCCTTAGTGATTATTTTTCTTTCTGTAGAAACATATTCAGGAAGTCTAAGCAAAAACAGTTGGAGGCTAGAGTCAATCAGCTAGGAAACCAAATATCAACACGAGGCCTTACTTTAGGCGATTTTGTGCATTCTGATTGGTTGATAATGCTGCAGCTGCTTCACAGGAAAAGTCGTTTCAAAACCTGTTCTGGAAAGAACAGAACCGATATTTTGGTTCAGCAAGTAAAGGGAAAACGTGGCACCCAATGATGGTAAGGTATGCTCTGCATTTGCATCTCCGGTCACCATCAGCTTATCGTGCACTGAAAGAATGATGGCATATGGTCCTTCTACTTGCAGTGAGACAGCAAAAGTTATCTGTATTATTGATAAGTTTTTTATTGCTGCACTGTTAGATGTTTGCCTGAAGGAGAACGCAAGCACAAGCCGCTTTTAAATCCTTATAGGGAAATAAATGATGAAAGGCTAGAGTACTTACAAAAGAACTGTTCTATCTTTCTGACTGGAAAGGGGAGCACAAAACCAAACTTCTACAAATTTAGCAAACAAGCCCAATCAAACATTTTCTTGAGTGAAGCAACTTATCAGGGCTTTCAACTAACAGCAACTTCATGTCTAAAGTGTGTGTCATTATGTGCTAACTGCAGAGTTCAGCCAAAATCCATTGGAGGAGCATTTTGGCAGACACAGGGGTGTGGCCAGGAGATCAACTAACCCAACTATTATTCATTTGGTTACCAAGAAAGCAAATTAAGATTGCAAGGAAGTATTGCCACAAATATAACACTAAAAGGCAACACCAAAGGTTTGAAGTGAAATTCAGATGGTATAACAGTAACAACTAGTCCAATCAAAAGGAAAAAAGAGTATAGTGAATACATATCAAGTCAAATCTGAAATACTGTCGAACTATTTTAAACTCAGGTCTAAATTTACGGTGATCATTTCTTTACTCCCTCATGTGATATCTTCAACTTCTTTCTTAACGCCTTTTCTTTTCTCTCCTCCTTTGAATCTGTCTATCCTTTTCAATAAGTACACTAGTTAAGCGTACACAAGTACCATATAAATAAGCAAATGTTTCAGAGATTCAAGATGGAAGGACCATATGCCATCATTACTTTACTCAAAGTTGTACTCATAACTTGTGCTGCCAGATTTCATACGCATTTTAGACTAGGGGTAGGTAAATATGCTCATTGGTCAATTTTGGCATTTTCCTTACAGGACTTGGTCTATCTGATTCATATACATCCACAACATGTTTACAGAGTATATCTTTCTGATTCTACATTAGCCGTTTCTTGCTGAATACTGAGTTTACAGGTTTGTTTCGTGCAGGTTTAAGTAAATGTATGGGTCTGAAATAGGGAATAATGGGTGGAACTGATCTCAGTTGAAAGCGTTGGCTGTGTTGTAAGCTACTGGATGCAGACTCTTTTGATGAATCTAGTATAGTTTTTGATTGCTACTTGCTTTATCTGAGACTACAGAGCTTACTTTCAATCCAGCGTATGATTCACAGTAGCCTATTGCCCTCCAAAGCAATGAAACAGCATCTCAGATGTTGCAGTGCATGTGGCAAAATAACCCAACACAAACTTTAGCTTCGATGCCACACCACACACCATTAATACAAGTGCATGTGATATAACAGAATTTTGTGTACCTTGGTATTTTCTGAACATATCATTACGATCCTCCTCTAACTTCATAACTTCCTGCATTTTTATCAAATACCAGGTCATCTTTCACTGAAACTTCATCAATCTTCAAAACCACATATTTACCACTCCCTTCACGCTTAGATGATTGGTGTTTCAAGTCATCAAAAACTGCTTTATTGAAGCCAACACTTGGATGTACAAAATTGGAGTAGACTCAGGGGCGGCAGAGCCGGCAAAACTTTGGGGGGGGGCTGAAAGTAAACAAACGCCACTGGCGTTCGCACACACACCAATAGCATGTAGTAAAGGAGCTTGGGGGTCTGAGGGCCCTCTGAGCCTACCCAGGTGGGTCTGGGGGCGCAGCCCCTGGAAGCCAACGCATTTCCTGCAATTTAGGCCATTTTAATAGTTTTTCCGAGAATCTAAAGGAGATACATTTCAGCCAGTCATTATTCGCAATTTCAGAAAGAGACAATGTCAGAGGAAATCTTCGCGAACATTTGATGCACCACACACTATCTTTTTCAGCACTCTCCCCTTCCATTCTGTAGTGAACACCAAATAACGTCATGCCAAAAGTTCTAACCACTCAAACAAGTTCTAAAGAAATGACTAATCGTTCCTGATAATGTTTCTGTTTTGGTTCTTAAGAATGTAAGAATAAACTCTATAAATGGATAACAGGAATAAACAAGAAAGATAATTAATATAAATAACTACAAGTCTTCCTTGGTAAACAAGCTAAAGTGCGAAGATCGATTGTCATTGCAAACAAACAAATTGGCAATATCAATCAAATTGATGTTTCGGGACCTTTCTTTGTATTGATGCAAGATGCTCAAGCTGTTGAAGCGTGGAGCTTCCATGGTAGAGCGCAGCCATGTTTTCAATCGCCTTGACAAGGAAAATGTTTGCTCCCCTGTCGCATTGGTTGCAGGAGTTATAAGTATAAGGTAAATCACCTTCATTACCTCACAGATGGCATCTACCTGAGCTGAAGTAAATTCCTTCACAGCTTTGTGGATATCAGAAAAACAGACAATCTCTTGACCATCTAGCATAACTTAAAATAGATTGAGCTGACACGGCAGCCTATCCATATCAATGTCATTGTAGTACAGTTTGCTGATATCATCGATGAGATCTGATGTGTCTTTAGCTATCACAGCATCTAGGAGTAGGCTTTCCAGTTTCTCAAACATCATGTAGCTCTTTTGAGAAAAACGATCTTCGATCGTGTTGATTAACAGGTCAACTGCTTCAAAGTATTGCTTCCTATAATTTTCCTTAGGGGATATCGTGTTGTGACTTGCTGATCGCCCAAAACCATGAAAAACGGTTAGCTTCTTCGACTGTCTCTTTTTTCTGTTGAACACCGGGTCATCTGAAAATAGGAATATTTTGCTTTCAGGCTTAAATCGAATGAATGAGTAAGAATCATAAGGCTTGATTCACTTAAGGTAATCTATATATGAAAACAGAAGCCTTTAGTAGTTTTAGTTTTATGATTTTATCCAGACAGAGATTAATTTGAGTGACATGGTTATTAATGTCTCAAAACTTGTTCTACTATTTTTCATCCCATTCTTATTTTTACCCTACCAATCAGGGCCGTAAATCTGTCTTGTCGATTGGGGGGGGGGTCACCGAACATATTGAGGGGGGATTAGCCAAACACAGTAAACGACACCAGTCTACTTACATAACCAACCACCATGAACAATAGTTAACTAGAGCTTGACACCATAGCAAAGTGGTTATGGCATGGAAAAACAGTGTAGTGCTGACCCAGGTACAAAGGTTCCCACATCACTGAAAGAAAACAAAATAGCTTCTCACACAAAATCACTTTGCTGCACCTTTTTGGAGGGGGGTTCAGTCCTTCTATCCCCCCGGAAAGTACGGCCCTGCTACCAATAATTATTGTGTTTCTTACCTATATCCGGTATTGAATTCGTCTTCCGCAGGGTGGTCTGCCAAAAGTCGTCAAAGCTGCTGTCATTACGAATTTTCTTCAGAACGGTAACAGTTTGTTTTGCAAGCTGATGTCCCTCAGTCGCACAGATTCACGTACCTTGAAGTGCCCTTGAACGGATATCGGTGTGTGAAAACAGTAAATATCCAAGCTGGTTTGCAAAAAAGTACTCGAATGTAATCATCTGAGCCTGCACACCACTTATGTGAGCTCTAACTTCAGATTGAAGACCACCTTCTGCAAGAACTTTGGCCCATGTTTCTTGAAGTTCTTTATAGTTTAGAAATATTCTATTGAAACAACCCGCCTGGACAGTCCATCGTGTTGTGCTAAACTTGGCCAGGCCTGGTGAAGCATTGTTATCAACTTCATCACACTCGACATTGCTTTTTACCCCACCAAGTATTTTCTCTCGCTTTGGGGAGAACATGATGAGCGTAACTATTTCCTTTGATGTGCTCATCGCAGTATACAGTAAAGCACAGTTTTTTGTGGAATCTTTAATGCTAAGACTAAGGGAATGGCAGCGACAATGTGTGTCAAATGCCTTTGGCTGAATTTCCTGTATCCTTCTTGCCACTCCTGACGTTTTTCCGAGCATGTTGCTTGCTCTGTAGTAGCATTGTCCCCGTAGATCTCGGATTGATAGCTGTGACCTGATCAGTGCATCCTTCAGAGCCTTATTGATAGTTTCTGCTTTGATGCTCTGGATTTCATAAAAGTCGAGAAAAGCTTCATGGGGTTCCATCTTGTCATCAATCCACCAAACATTAATGGAGAGCTGTTCCTTGTTGGCAATGTCTGAATACTCATCAGCAATCAAAGAGAACCACCTACACTTTCCTGACTTGATTTCAGACACGATAACAAGAAGAATCGACCTTGCCGCTAACTGAAGAATTTCATCCTGTGGATCATGAGAAGTATACCTATCACTCCTCTCAGGTTTATCAAGCCACTTCCGCAGTTCTGGCACATAAATAGCTCGCAATTCCAATAACTGGTAAAAGTTTGATTCGTCTTCACCATGACCTCGAAGGGCAATGCCTTGTATACCGAGATACAGCAGTGTCTCTATTATCTTCAAGAGGCATTTCCTGTTGTCATTCATGTTTTTCTGGGCAGTTTTGTCGAGTGCAGCTGGTACTTTCTTCCATGCTGGAATAACATGTTCGTATGTGTTAACTGTTGAATGGCATGTGCTTGACTTGTGCTCTTGAAATTGCTCTATAGCTTTCTTCCAGTTGCAGAAGCCATCTACAATGAATGCACCCTCCCTCTTATTAGCCATCCTAAGATTTTTCTTGCTATTCTGTTTCCTACAGATGTAGCAGAACACCTTATCGATACTGTCATCGTAATGAAGCCACTTGACATTCTGAAGCCACTTGAACTGACAGGACCTCTTCTGTTTGCCAAAGTCTCTGTTTGGAAATTGATATGTAGCTGCTGGATGGTTTGGTTCGGGTGGTATTGGCAGTTTTGGGGGTACAGAGCGATTAGAGACGATTGATTCAGTTGAGATTTCAGATTGAGATTTGGACTGAGAGGATGTTGACGGAAGATTCTCTGCAGGTAAAAAAGATGATTAGTTCATGTCCAAATTTACTTGAAAATGATAAGTATAAAGAACACCTTCTTAAATTGACATTGACTTAAAACATAATGCGAATGACTAATTCTTACAAATGTAATTTGTGACCGGAAATTGCGTATCAGAATTCTTTGTCAATTCTGAGAGGAATCTATTACATTTGATAGATATTGAAAAATGCATCTAGCGTCAGTTTTGGATTAATCAAAACTAAAGTGAAACCCTCAATCAAATACAGCAAAAAATCCTCTACAATTACTAGCACAATACTGTCTCTCGATATGTATACATTAAAGGACCCTATACAGGGATTTTGAATTTCTTTACCCAAGATGAGATTTCAATAGCACGTCTCCACTCAAAAATCAAAAACTGTAAAGAAGAAACTATAAAATGTATCATTTCTTTGTAGGAGGTTCAAAATAGCTTAAAATTTTTCTTTGACTCATCTTGAAGGAGCGCCACAAAAATTCAAAATAAGTCAAACCAGCACTTTGTAGCCATGAGGTTCGAATTTGGAAATCGTTCGATTGGGATCTGCCCATAACACTCAACATCCTAGTACGTAGTTACAGGGTTACAGTCAGTCAAAAAGTGGGTTCAAAACGTCACATCGTTGTATAATCACGAGTATACTTGGCGAAAAACTGCCAAAACGTCATTGGCACAGATAAACTACGTGAAAAGCAGCACAGAAGAAAGATCCCTAGATCTTGTTATTATTGGATCTCCCTTGGGTCATGTCGTATCATAGTGTTTTATTGACATTAATAACAGCCTGTTTTCTATATCGCATCTTAAATTAGGAATGAAGTTGCACTGGGTTTAGTAGGCATCAGATAGTGCTTCGAGCCCCTTATCAGGAGTCTCATAATCGCTTGATAAACAGTGGGCCGTCTACTGACTGGAGGAATCAACAGATTTTGATCACTTTGATGAAAAGTAGCAGGGGTGCCAAGGTTGAATTTTGAGCACACAGAGGATCAATAACAATCAATCTTACTTTGTGAATAAAAGTGGAACGCTTCTGATATTTAAGGTTCAAATTCTAGTGGTATAAAAAATCTGCTTCGAAATATTGGGGGGCTGAAGCCCCCCTAGCCCCCCCTGCCGCCCATGAAACTCTAAGAGTTCTTTCTGACGGTAGTTTTATAACAAGGCTTTCTTTCAGAGCACGATAAGCTGATGGTGACCGGAGATGCAAATGCAGAGCATACCTTACCATCATTGTGTGCCACCTTATCCCTTTACTTGCTGAACCAAAATATTTTTTCTGTTCTTTCCAGAAAAGGTTTTGAAACGGCATTTCTTGTGAAGCAGCTGCAGCATTATCAACCAATCAGAATGCAAAAAATCTCCTAAAGTAAGGCCTTGTGTTGATATTTTGTTTCCTAGCTCATTGACTCTAACCTCCAACTTTCTTTGCTTTTCAAGCAATGTATGCACAGCTACTGCTAATAGTTGTTTGGAAACTTTTGACAGAGGGGATTCTGACAAGACGAGGTTGCCAATTGCTTTTCTTTTTGGTGCAAGTTTGCTTTTACTGCTGCTCTGAGATTTTCTACATTCTTGGCAAATGTTCATAGAGTAAACAAGCAAATGACTTTGTTGAAGGTTTTCCTTGATCCCTTATGATGAGTACAAAGAGCCACTTTCTGTAACTTTCTATGCCATACTTTTTTTACTTCATCATCAAAAATACCATAACACATAGTTAACTCGCAAATCATTGAGAAGCCACTGGATGCAGTAATTTGAAACATTTCTTTTGTGCTTCTTGTACACACATTGATCAGAAGGCAATTTTCGGTTACTACTTTGAATTGAGAATTCAAGGGACTCATCCAAAGATACTGTGTATTGTATCTCTTTTACTTTCAGCAAACCAATCAACACTGACTGCTCTGTTTGTGATACAATTAGCCATGGATGTTTGATCTTGGTGAAATCTCTTGTCAATTGAGCTATCTCTAGGCTACTGGGACTTCTTGTTCACAGGCTCCGCTTACCAATGAGTGCCTTTGTGCAGCTTTTGGAGATTCTGTGCTTTTACTGGGCACAAATTCTGTAGGTAGACTACCAACAATCAAAGTTTTCCTTCCTTTTCCCCTGCAAAAATTAGCAAAGAATCAATAAACAAATCTTTCATTCATGAAGGCAGCTTACCCCTATCGATTCCTGGAATATAAAGTAATGCTCCACCACACCCTAAATCTAGAAATCAATTTTGATGTAAGTAGAAGACATTTGCTATTAAAGCGAATTTCTGAGACAACAACTAGATTACTCTTTTTTGTGTATAAGAGCCAGTGAAATTGAGGCACAACCTGGCTGTTGTCAAGTTTTCCTAAATTTTGTAGGTGGCTTGTTCATACTTGGTTTTGAATCGTTGTAGTGTAAGAACTTTATGCATTAGAAAATATGCAAGAAAGCACTGAATGTTGCTCAATCAATTGTTGAGAGCCTACTAGCTGTTGTTATATCTGAGATCAGTGGTTATTTCACAAAATTTCAACAACTAGATTCGCCAGGAGCAACCAGTTCATGAAAATCAAACATGAAAGGCGTCAGAAATGTCCCTAATGTCTTTCAATCTCTTCTACATTTTGCAGGCTCCTGCTCTTATATAATATGTAGTGCCTAGATTGGCTAGTAGCCCAAAACACATCTAAACACCGGACTGTTTGCTTAACCATGTGCTTATAGAAACAAAAATACAAATCTCTAAATTGTAATTGCTCTCATAAAAAGTGTACAAGGCTTACCTGTTGTAATGCAATCTGGCTTGTAATTTCGGGAGCAAATAACTGCTTGTTTAGAAGTAACTAAAGACTCACATCTCTTAACAATAGTCAAAACCTTCTTTCTCTACTCTATCTCTGCCTTAAGGTAGCTCATCTACAAATATATGAAATTATCCTTGATTTGAGTTATACCAGACTCAACCAGTGAAATAAAAAAGGTGGTGCCAAGGGATTATATTTTTGCTTTAAAATTTTGCATAAATTATCATGATTATGACATCATGAAAATAATTAGGCCAAAAAAGTGGGAATTTTTGACAGAAGATTGTAACAGAACTGTAAGGTATATCTCTTTCAAATTTTTTGAGTTTGTCAAGAACAGATGGGTGCAGGGCATGAGCCTAAAAGAGCAACTGACATATCTTCATGCTAGGAATAGGATACAATTTCTCCACTTTGGACCAAATGTGTCACTCGGAAGGGTACAAAAAGTTCCACAATTAGGCTACTTTAACTAGAACCACAAACCTTTTAGGCTCATGCCCTTTCCTTAGTAGTGTATGCACTAGAATGAAAATATGAAGCTACTAGCTCTACTCATTCTTGAGATATTTTCTGCTAAAAGTCAGCCTTTGGACATAAGTCTTGTTTAGAGAAATTAAGCCGCAAAGTGTATAGTACGTCATGTCAACTAATGTCTTCTACTTTTGTAGCTTTGTTCACCTTCAACTCTTTGCTCCTTATCAAGAAATCCCCTCCTAATGCTTCTGAGCTTCTGTCTTCTATTCTTTTCTTTTTCTGAGCTCTTTCTTTGAAGGTCCTTTACATGATCCATTGTGCACTTGACAGATTTCTGTTCAAACTAAATACCTGGACAAATATTCAACCTCTTCAGCACATCTTGTATCCCTAAAGGGGCCGTTCAATAATTACGTCACGCTGGGGGGTGGGTGGTTCTCCGGGATTTTCGTGACGCAGTGTGACGGCAAATGAGGGGGGTGGGTAGTACTTATTTCAAGTCCGTGGCGTCACGGTATAAAAAAAATTTGCAACAAAGTTTTATTTGGATTTGTCAATAAAGACGTTTTCAGCTTTTATGTCATTAAAAGATGGCTTTATTGAAACTGTTTCAAAACATTCGGATTTCGACTTCAAATGTTTCAAAACATTCGAGTCTCGAAGTCAAATGTTTCAAAAACAAGTTTCGAATTACAGTAAGTTGGGTGTCGAAAATACTTTTTCGTTTTGTTTTGCTTTGAACATTTGAATGTTGTGCAGTTTTTGGCAGTGAAAAATGGCGACTACATATTCTCCAGATGAGCTCAGCCAAAAGATTTCGCAGCTGCATCAAGAGTTCGTTACAGCATATAAAGAAAGGTTTTCTTGTGAGAACAAACACACTGCTGTTATAAAGTGTTCACCAATATGGCAAAAATTAAGAAAGGAATTCAAAGCTTTCCCTCAGCTAAAATCTCAAGCTCAATCTCAGATTGCAACATGGAAGCATGAAAGTAAGTCTGCTTCAACTCGAAAAGGCACCATCCTTTCGCTTTGGAAAAACTCTTCAAATAAAGGTAAATCAATTTTATTTGTAAAGCTTAACTAGTATGTTACTGCTGAAAAAAAAGTTCGAATTTTTTAGAAAAGTGTTGGTTTTATCGTTTATCGGTGGATATCGTTTCAAAATAAAATAATAATGTATCATATACTGTACATGTGCAAGGAGTATCATTAAGACCCCAGCGCTGTTTTACTTGTTAAAATCTTTAATCTTTAATTGTTAAAAATAATATTTAGATCTCTTTTCTTCGTGTTTTTAGGTGCAGCTGGTTCATCGAAATCTCCGGTACCGGCTTCCGCCTCTTCTCCTGTTTCTGAAGTTAATGAAACTTTGACAATTGCTGATACAGATGAAGATGAGGATGGGTTGGTAGAAGAACAACCCTCGAAACAAAGAAACCAAAGCACCCCCAAGCAAGATGAGCTTTGCAAACAAATTAACATAGAAAATGAGATATTGGTGGTTTTATACAAGAAAAAAGAACTCAACCAGTTGACCGAAAGTGATAGAGGTGAGATCAAAACACGTAAGGAAACCCTGGAAAAGTTAAAGAGAAAACTTAGAGAACTGCAGCTCAACCGACGACGATCCATAAAGTACAGAAATGAACGGAAACGAAAGCTTGAGGCGTTAGATGAAGCAACAAGGAAGAAGATAACTGGGAAAGGAACTCCAGTACCTGGCCGC
Source organism: Cassiopea xamachana (assembly GCA_900291935.2). Taxonomy (NCBI): domain Eukaryota; kingdom Metazoa; phylum Cnidaria; class Scyphozoa; order Rhizostomeae; family Cassiopeidae; genus Cassiopea; species Cassiopea xamachana. The sequence continues at coordinate 11,278,837 of OLMO02000238.1, read as the reverse complement.
CCACACAAGCATGATAACACCGAGTTGATTGAAGCAATATGTCGAATTGCGATACCTGGTTCAGCCGCACATGAAAGACGACGCAACGAAGTCATAAGAACTCTTAAATCACTTGACCAATTAACAGAAGCATTGAACCAAGAAGGCTACGATTTAAAGCGTTCCTCTGTTTACCTTCACTTGTTGCCAAAGAAATCCAGAACTATAGACGGAAAGAGACATATTCACACTGCTCCTGTTAAACTTTTTAAGTCACAAAAGTCAAAACATGCAGCTCATGTTTCTACAAAGTGTGCAAGGTCCAGTATTAAGTCTTTGGAAGAGATTGCAACTATTTTAGGACCCGAAGAAGTTATCTTTCATTCTATGGATGACAAAGCAAAAGTCCCGATAGGTATCACAGCTGCCAAGAAACAAACCCCGTTACTAATGCACATGGAATATCAAGTAACATTACCTGATCATGATTTCGTTGTTGGCTCCAAACATAAATTGCTTCCTTCAGTTATTGGAGATATGAAAGTCATTAAGAGTAAGGATCTCACTAATGACGGTGTTACTTATTCTGGTCCTACGTACATTGCCATTAGAAGTGCAAAGCATTCCAGTTCTTCTGCCCTCAATCACCTTCGTGACATGAACAGGGCACAATCTTTACCTGAATTCACCGAATGTTTCCAGAACCGACAGTCGCAAGAAAAGAAAGTGATGATCGTTACAGTTGACGGAGGTCCGGATGAGAATCCTAGGTATTCAAATAACATTAGCTGCGCCATTGAGTATTTTTGTGAGCATGACCTTGATGCTTACTTCCTTGCGACAAATGCACCTGGAAGGAGTGCCTTTAACCGAGTTGAGAGACGAATGTCCAACCTCAGCAAGGAATTGAGTGGTGTTATCCTCCCCCACAACCATTTCGGTACCCATTTAGATAATAACAACAAAACTATTGACGAAGAATTGGAACTTAGAAACTTTGAATATGCAGCTGAACGTCTTGCCGAATTGTGGTCAAAATTGGTGATTGATGGTCATCCAGTTGTTGCTGAATTTATAACTGAGGAGCCGTTAGAACTTACAATCACAAAGTCAGAGGAATGGAAAGCAAAACATGTCAGGGAATCGCAATATTGTTTGCAAATCGTGAAATGCACCGATCAGGCATGTTGCACGCCGTTTCAATCATCCTATTTAAAAATAATGAAAGATTGATTTTTGCCACCTCCTGTCCCAGTAGTTTACTCTCAAAATGGTGTTATTGACTGAGCAAAAGATGATAAGGAAGCTTCATATTTATCATTATTTCAAAACATCGCATTGAACGCTAGCCTTATGCCCAAGCATGCAATAACGAAATTTCCAAAGGGAATTCCATACAACCATTCTTGCCCTTCAACCAAGGATAATCTTGCAGACCGTATTTGCAAACACTGCGGTCTTTATTTCGGAAGTAGTAAGTCGAGGCAATACCATTCAGCATTCTGCAGAACAAAGGATTCGCTACCAGTTGGCAACAGAACTGAGGCAAGAAAAGTACGACCGCAACGAGTCGCAGCCCGTTGCCAAAATGAGTTGTTGTGTGCGATGGCCTTTCATGAGCTTGAATGGCATGCACGTAATGATGTTGATTTTAACGACGAGTCAGATATACCAGAGGTTGTTCCCAAAAGTGGAACCCCCGTTCTTAATGATATGGATCCAATCTGGACAAGTGTTTATCAACTTTTATCTTACCCGAAGAAGCGATTGACTTGATATTTACATTTGTTATATATTCAAAAGAAAACTTGCATTACTCTATTTTGTCATGTGTTGCATATGTACAGGAATTTTGTTACGAGGGGGGTGTCTCTGCCTAGAGTGATGTCACGCAAGGGGATCTCACATGAAACTGTGACGGAGCGTGATGAGGGGGAATGGGTGGTTCTAAAAACCCAAATTTAGCATGACGTAACTATTGAACAGCCCCAAAGGCCCCTCATTGCATGATGTAATTGCAGAATCTACTGCCATTTCCAGTACATCTCTTTGCACAAATACAGTTTTTGGGCATTTCTGCCATAGAACATGATGTATTGTTTCATTTGAAGTGTGTGTCCTACCATGCATACACTTTGATAGCAATTTATCTGAACTAAGATCTTGGAAAATGGGACATATGATATCATGAATCCATTTTGGAATGCCAACTTTCTTTCTATACTTATTCCCTCCATTAATTCTGTCAAATTGCCACTTGCACCAAGTATTAGCATCAGTAGGACAAAAGCGATGCCTGACAGTTTCATCTACAAACTCAGTGCAATGCCAAAGGAGAGCACCAATGGCTTTGTTCATCTTATACAGCTCTCCTTGATTATTCCTTA
>OLMO02000238.1:11248319-11271465 GCA_900291935.2 Cassiopea xamachana | reverse complement strand
GTGTGTGTGTGTGTGTGTGTGAGTGTGTGTGTGTGTGTGTTTTAATTAGTTGTTTAGTTGTTTGAGTGTGTAAGATCAATTGTAACTTGTGCTCTGCTGTGGAATGCTGTTGTTTCCTGTGTCTCGTCATTGTCTGTATCCCCATCGCCGTTGTCTGGAGGTACAACATACATGTGAAAATGGATGAGAAGGATGTCAGATAGGTCACAATTTAGTGCAGTAAATACCAGTCAATTTCGGGTTGTGTTGGCCAAATTGCGCTTCTTGGATTGCAAAAGGTTGTATCATCAGTGGTCACTTTATGAATGACATCCTGTCCCAGACAAAAGGTGGATGCTATTAATTTGATAATCAGGTAGTTGTGAATCATATCATGTTATCACGCTTCGGAAATCTTCCTGTTTATGCGAGAGAGCAATGACAATGCGCGCCTGCACATTTACCATCTTTCAGAAGGCCAAGATGGCAGCCACATCACAATATCGGAGAATCACACAACATAGAGTACATCATATATTAACTTAACTGGCATCTCAGATACTCAAGGATAATAATGATGATGAAAAGCAGCACCACCATGAGCCATATTGTCCTTCATATCAAGTCTATATACAACAATTCCAAGTGTATGTCCTCCAGATAGGATTTAATACATATCTCGTAGACAAGAAAGTTATAACACTGATAATAATACACGACGACAAGCTCACATGGAAGATAGTGCTGTTAATTAATCAATGTCATGAGATAAAGCGATATACCTAATATACTCGTTATTCCTTTTTTTCGTATTTGTATTATTTGTGCCGCACCATGGACATTTATTGTTGGTGATATTGCTTGTAGTAGGTAGAAAGAAAAAGTACTGTCTGACTGTGCCTCTCGTAGCAACAACTCTGTTGTGTATTCTGTGTAGTAGGATAGTGTTAAGAGATCATGAGCAAATTGGTGAAAGAGGTGCTCAGATTACGTCCATGCGAATCAAAAGAGTATATGATATGTTTGTGATCAATGTACATAGCTTGCCAATGTATGCCACCATTTTCGTGAGTTCCAGTATTCAGAATAAATCCAAGTGGAAAGTGCTCAATCTTTCGACCTATTACGCAAAAGTATTCTTAACTTGTGTAATCATTGTGTACTATTTCCAGTGCTTGCACCAATTAAATGTCGTACATCATCCTCCAGCAGACATCCAGCAAATGTGTTTTGTACCTCCTTGTCGTTGTTGATACAGTACTCTATTGTCCAGTTATTCATCCCTTTTAACTTGTGTAGTTCCTGATAATGACCCCTTCGTTCTGAATGGCTAGTTTGCAGATATCGTATTAATTTATCATTAGTTCTGTGTTAGCAGGGAGAGAGTATCCAGCTGGTAATTGAATCTTTATTGTTACAGTGGCTTGTCGTGTATCTTGCGCTATGCTTCCATCAGCACTTTTTTGTGTCATGGTTAGTGTATCACAGTACAAATTATATTGACAATCACTTGCAGGAGATTTGCCGTTGAGTAGATAGTCATGCAGTTGTATCAGTGGTTCTTGTGTGTCCTTATTCATGGCATCTCTCATTTGCAAATACTGATCGTATGTATCGTCAAACAGGGTATGTTGTCGTGATGCACCATTGATAGTAATTTGCCATTTTGTCTATATAGTATGTAGGGATTCAATGTTATATTACCAAGACGTGATTCTTTGTGCCTGAATGCAAATGCTAGTCTATCGGGAACAGTATCCATTGGTACTTGAACCTGATAGTACAAATTTACAGGCTGAAATGTGTGATATTGAATTTGGTGGTAGGTAAACAAATATGTATCAGGAAGTTGGTTAGTATATGTGTTAACATAGTGGTCTAATACATTTTTTCATATTCCATCATTGTTGTCTTGATCTTCATCTCATTGATATGAATATGACAGTCAGCTGCTTTTGTTCCAAGATCTGTTTGTCTGGTGGCAATTGCTGTCACATCATCAGGTCCTGAAAACAAATAAAATGTACTCGGATTTCATTGAAATGTAAATGATATTCTATTTGCAGAGTTAAGAGTTGCTCTAACTAGTGAGTGTGTTACTGGAAAGTTAAGGTTAGTACAACGTTTTACGTTTTGTCCTGTATAAAACATTCACAATATTTCTTGTTGACCATGATTAGTGCTAAGAGTTGGTGGTGTTGCATCGGCTGTAGCCTCTGCATATCCATCCCATTCAGTAAGGTGTCCTGCCTCTTCTTTGAAGAGCCCTATACTGAAAAATCACCATTTTGATAGGCAGGAATTGTACCCTGAAAGACAGCCTGAAAATAGTCCATAGTGGAGTAGTCATAGGTGATAATTGGTTGATTATGTGCTGTCACATTTAGTGATTAGAACAGACTAGCCAATACATTGTTTACAGGAGGGATAAATTTTCTGTATACTACTCCTAATCCATTGGTAGCATGTTCCCAGGGAGAATCTTTGTAGTACATTTGCAGTTCTGCATCTAAAATAAAATCATTACTGTCCATAAATATGCCAGGCTGTTGCTCAATTGCTATTTGAATAGGGTCGTCAATTGCGAGTATTGTAGCATTTGTCAGAGATATTCGCAAACTTTGTGTCGCTGTAATCAGATTATAGATTGATGGATGTGGGAAACAAGTAAATCGTTCAGCTAGGGGCTGGCCTCCTCCAAGACATCTGGGACCTTGCTGATGGAATTCTGGGACTGTTGGATTTCCTTATTGAAATTGTTCTCCAATTATGGGAACTTGGTTTGTAACCTGTGCAACAATGTCTCCTCGTCCAACAATTGTTCTGCTATAATATGTGTCTGGGTTGATCTTCCCTAATGTCATCCAGTGTTGTAGTTTTTTCTTTTTTAGTACCTTTTGATGGTCATCATGCTGGTCATTTCATCATTTTGATGGTCATCATCAATGCCCTTCATTTCACCGCAGTACCGCTGCCGCTAGCAGTGTCTATTAACAAACAGTTTTGACATTCGTGATCCGAGTGCAACATATACCTTTCCACAGGAGGGTTGGATTTCTACAATATATTGTTGCATTGTTGACTCATCACTTTAGTTTGTATGATCTAACAGCGTAAATGTGGGCAAGGAATTAGCGACATTGAACCATACGTGCTTTCCCAAAATGTTCCATCTCCATGTCCATTCAGTTGTTTTGTAGTTTTCTGCCCATGATTGGGCATTAGCTTTTCCAGTATCAGTAATAACAGTTATGCCATTTACAACTTCTCTAAGAGAAAATAGGCCAAATTCATATTGTGTATTCTGAAGCGGTCGGGATATTCGTTTAACAGTTTGTCTGTGTAATTCCACCTGAATACAGGACATCGCAAATCCTGAAGTGACGAATCGTATGTAGTCATTAGATCTCTCGTGTACCACGCATCAACTGTATTGGCATTGTTAAATTGATTACATAGATCTGTCATCATCTGGTATATCCGTCCAAAATGTTCACTTGCATATACAAGGTAGTCAGCTTGCATTAATGGGCTTACATCATATATTTTTGTGATTATGCTTCCCATACCATTAACACCACCTGCTGGCACATCCTCTGTTGATACTATAGGGTAGTACGTGCAGGGTCTCATCATGAATCCAGTTGCATATAAATCGTATACACTCCTTGCTTTGGCCACAGACGGATGAGGAATCAAAAGTAAAGTTGATTCAGACATATTGTATGTCACTCTTGTTACGCCTGTGATGGCAGATAGCTTCGAGCGGTGAAAAAAACTACAACTTGGTTTTCCAAATATTTTATTAAATCGAAACATGAACTCCCGAAAGAGAACAAGGAATTATAGTTTGCTGATCGCGTAAACTAAAACTAAAAGTATGTTTGAAAATATAGCATATATATACATTTTAACTGGAACTACGAGTAAATCTAAATCATACAAAGTTAAGAAACACAGGACAGGTGTGTATGGGAGAATATACGCAAAATCCTTAGTCAGGGTATAATCAGAAATACTACAATGGTATGAAAAAGAGGTGGTTACGTAAAGAAATCTGAATGCGGGACTAAACATGACAAACAAGGAAATGAGGGTACTAGTCAGTAGAAAAGGAATGGTATGACGCAGAGAAGGTATGGTAGAATGAATGAGAAGAAAAATAGCGTATCGTTACACGCCAATTTCCCATGTTTCATCGATATCCAGTTGCAGATCATCTTGTCATATCTGTTCATTTAATTGTATGGCAGCATGTTAAAAGGTTACCTTAAGCAGGTATTGTTGATAGCTGTTTCCATATGTTAAGGTATCGATAATTCCCAAATGATACTTTCCACCATAGCTCATATCTTGCATATTTGTGCAATACTGCGGTTCAAATCCATTGCAAATTGTTAGTTTTATAACTGATTGATAAACCATAGACAATGCTGTCCCTGTTTGTGCGTTGAATAGTGGTACGTAGACTTGCCATCGAATATCTGATCCTCCATCAGGTCTTGGCAATTTTATCTATGCATGTGTAATTGCAGTTTTTCTATCATACTCTGTTGACAGGGATGGAATGCAGACATTAGATCAGACTTTACGGACTTTATCATTTGGTCGTTGTATTGCTCTTGTTGTCTCCTAAAGTCCAACCCCTGGTCCACGTCCTAGGAGATGGAAACAGAACAAAGTAGGGGATTACCGGGTTCAGTTGAAGTATGGTGTGGCTTTATGCCACTGAGGTGCTATGCTAGTCGTGAAGGTCGACCTGGGCCACCCTGAAAGGTTGATGGCTAACAGGGCTCTGGTGATTGCAGCACGATAGGCATCGTGATGGACAAAGATAGGAGCAGCTGGAAGGAATCCAGACCCGGCTTTGTCTTCACTGTGCTAGGCAGAAGATATCAAGGATGATACAATGGCTAGGACAAACGTGCCTGTATACGAAAGCTTGCAACCTACCATGTGTGTTCTGCAAAAACCTATATATCTTCGAAAAACGTGAATGGCGTGAGGGACAGCGGCCACAGGAATGTTGCCTGGTAGGGACTGCCATGGGCGACAGAAGCGCCCGACTGTCATCCAGCTATTAGTCACAACAACAAAGCAAATAACATCGCCTTGTGGAACACTAGAACTCTCCTAGAAAAGGGGAAGTTAGAAAATGTCAAGCAAGAGATGAAACGACTGAAACTGAATATTTTGAGAATGAACGAAGTTCGGTGCACAGGGGTCATATACTCTGGAGGAGACAAACATGAACAGGGAGTCGGCATCATACGTGATCCAGTAACCAAAAGGTCAGTAATGGGTGTTTGGAAATTTTCGGACTGACTTCTTTTGGTCATCTTAAGCGGGAAACCTTTTGACATGGCTATTTTGCAAGTTTATGCACCCAACATTGGAATACCCAGACGAAGACATTGAAATGTTTTATGAACAAAGTGAAGAAGTCCGTAAGCAAACAAAAGTGCAAGACATCAAGATTATAATAGGGGATTTCACCACCAAGGTTGGGGAAGGCAGAATTGAACACATTGTCGGTCCATACGGGCTTGGTGAGATCAACAGCCGTGGCAATGAACACAAGCTGGTTGTCTCTAACACTTGGCTTGCAAATCATCCCAGAAGGCGATGGACCTGGATGAGTCCAGATGAAAGAACCTGCAATCAAATTGATTTCTTCTTAGCACAACAAAGGTATAGAAATGCAATACAATTTCAAAGGCAATACCAGGTGCGGACTGCAGCAGCGACCACAACCCAGTTGCTTGCAGAATGAAAGTAAAAGTGAAAATACTTAGGAGAGCAAAGGCCGCTCCAAAGTTCCAACTTGACACTCTACGAAAAGACAATGTGTTAAGAAAGCAGTATGATGTTGCAGTGCAAATAAAGGTGACTTTCTTGAGCAAGTCATGACTGCTGAAGAAAAATGGAGCCAACTCGAAGAATGCATTCAAGACGCCCTTGAAGAACATGTCCCCAAAAGGCCAAAAAGGAACACAAAAAGTGGATGATATTTTGGATGTAATGGATCAAAGGAGAAAAGTGAAAAATAACCCAAATCTGTACCAAAGCCTGAACAAAAGAGTGAGAAAGGAATGCCATGAGGCCGAAGAAGAGTGCTTGAATAAAAAATGTTGTAACATTGAGGCATGCAATATATTGAAATGTTCCGAAGAACTGTATGAAGAAATAAATTAAAGTTCCAGAAAACGAAAATCATGTCCTCAAAGCGGGTGTATAAAAGTGAAAGATGGGCAAATGTTGATTGATAGGACTGACGTGTTGAACAGATGGGCAGAATATATTGAAGAAGTATTTGAAGACAATAGGGAAGAAGAAAAGCCTGACATCCAATAGCCGATGGAGGGACCGCCTATTCTTACAGATGAAGTTCGAGATGCTCTAAAGAAAATGAAGACTGGCAAGGCAGTGGGACCAGATGGTGTTACCATCAACGCTCTCAGCGCTTTAGGCATGTGGGGACTGGACAAGATCACTGATCTGTTCAACTTGATATAGGACAAAGTTGAGATACCAGATGAAATTTGCAAGTCAGTCTTCATCATGCTACCAAAAAAGCCAGGTGCAACAGAGTGCAGTCTGCATCGAACCATAAGCCTCATGAGTCACCGTACAACGATTCTCCTGAGGGTGCTCATGCAAAGAATGAGGAACAAATTAAGACCTGGGGTATGAAATTCCCAATTTGGATTTGTAGAGGATAGAGGTACTCAGAATGCTATTTTTACCCTGTTGATGATGATCGAAAGGACCATAGAGATGAAAAAAGATTTAACTTTGTTTTTCATTGACTACGCCACGGCTTTTGACGGAGTCAAACATGAGAACCTTCACACTTTTACATGACCTTGACATAGGTGGAAAAGACTTTGCATAATAAGAAATTTGTACTGGGACCAGACGGCAGCAACACATTTGGACAACAAACCAAGGGAATTCAAACCCATAAAGAGGGGAGTAAGACAAGGCTGCGTCTTATCTCCTGATTTTTTCACTATATACAGTGAAATGATAATGAGAAAGATACAAGACAAAGAGGGTACCACTATAGGGGGTGCACATTTGAATAACCTTAGATACTCTGACAACTCAGTGCTGATACTTCAGTCACAGACAGCTTTACAAGAAACTCTTGATGCGGTCACCGCAGCCAGTCAAGCCATGGGCTTAGATTTAACTACGAATAAGACATAGTGCATGGTGACAACCAAAAAATCAAGCAAACCATGCCATTTGACTAGCAAAGGGGATGACATCAACCAAGTGGAATCCATCAAATACTTAGGGTAGACCCTGTCCTCCAACGGAAATTGTCTGAAAGAGGTCAAAATTAGAATTTACATGGCAAAGGAAGCTATTACTAGAATGCGAGCCATCTTCAAAAACAGAAGTATGTCCATAGGAACTAAAATAAGACTAACAACAACATATGTGTGGTCCATTCTTCTTTATGGTTGCGAAAGCTGGACTTTAGATAAGGACATCAAAAGAAGACTTGAAGTTGCTGAGATGTGGTTCCTGCGATGGATGTTGCATATTTCCTGGACTGAAAAAGTAAAAATCAAAGAAGTCCTTCAATGCGCCCAAACAATAAGAAAGAGACAGTTATCCTTTCTCAGGCATGTGTACCGAAAGGACAACTTAGAGAGAGCAGTTCTTACTGGAAGAATGGAAGGAAAACGAGACTGTGGCCGCCAGAGACTCACGTATTTGGAGAGTGTGAAAACCTGGGTCAACACAGGAGCAAAGAGCAAGTCCGAGTTCCTGAGAGTGGCCGAACGACAAGAAGATTGGAGGCTCATGACCACCAATGTCTGCAACAGTCCTGGCAAATAGGAAGGAAGGACGGATTGCTTTTGTTGCAACTGCCACTGCTATTACTTTGTTGAGAGGATCATCGTCACTATTCCCGCTCTTGCTAGCTTGTCCCTCTTCTTGTTGTTTCTTTGTTTTGGACTCTTTAACTACTCTCTTTTGTCTGTCGTCATCGTCGTTTGCCTCTTGGTGGTGATGACTCCGATGATGATGATGATGATGATGAGCCACTATCATCGTCCTCATCATTGTAATCACTTTCACTGCTGCTATTATAATCACTTTCATAGTGATGCTGGCGTTTATTTGATAACGATGATTGTGTTATATTCCTATCATTAGGTTCATCTGTCATCTGCCATTCATTGTCATTGTCGTCATTCATATTGTAATCGTCTTCGTCCTCTGCTGCCGCCGTATAGTTTTCATATGGTGTACTTCTTGCCGGCATCTGCTGTTGTTGCTGTCTTTGTTGTGCATGTCAGTTTTGAATGTGTTCCCTAAAATATGTATTGCCAATATTGGTTACATCAAACCCCCTTTTTGTAGTGTGTTTATCATGGCTGATGTAATGTGTTATAAAATGCAAAACTCTGCTGCCTAATTATCAGAGACTTTTTTGCGCAGTACATATAAATTCTTAGATATATCACTGTTCATCATGTCAGGATGTGCTTCCAAAAATGATGTAATTGTTCTAGAATGACACGGAGTGTCGGACATAGATTCTGGCTGTGGAGCAATAGTATTAGATGCATTGTTGATGAAAGTTTGGTAGTTTGTGTGTTCATTTCTTCAAGGACTTTATACCACCTGTCTCATTCTATCTATAAATTTTGATTCTTGTTCTCATTCTGTGTATCTTCCCCTCTAATTGTTTCAATTCTGGATCTGTTAGCGATTGTCGAATCTGTTGGTCCACTTCTGGATTATTAACATTGTCTTTTATATAGCGCTGCTTGATTCATATGATGTCGATAGGCTTTTGGATCTCGTGCATTTTGCTTTGCTTTCTTGACGTTCTGGGCAATAACATGCTTGTTGACGGATGGAAGTATCTGCTGACTAGACTCTATCATACAACTATAGAGTGATTTAGGCACCTGCGCCATATCCCAATATGCTCCATTGTATGTTCCATCTTTGTTGAATTCTCTCTTGTCATTGATATTAGTTACATTCATTTTATTGTCGTATTGTGGTAGCAGTGTTAGTACTAGACTAGTCTCTCTTTTTATAGCATTTGCAGTGCATTTGTATGCCATCTTTGGAGGTAACAATTAGATTCATACCAGGTAAACAAGCCCAATTGCAAACTTGAAGTGCATATATACTTGGATTAAATACACCCTTGCCAAATCCTGGAATATAATAATAATTTCCTCTGCTTCTGTGTCGTCCTCTGTGTCCTCCGTGTTGTCATCGTCTTTGCATTGTCTCTTGAACTCCTTCTCTCTCGTATAATTATATATTAGCTAATCAACACTGATCATCGTGAAAAGTATATATAGTTATATTAATCCTGATATATTTGAGTACCATTCTGTGTTAAATTTATGAAGTGGATGTACATGTATGAAGGCTCTTGCACTATTTGGATTTGATACTGACATTCCCTTATGCTTCCCCAATATACGATTAATCATCTCCTTCACGTATGCGTACTTCATAGGATCTTTCATCATCATTGATGTTGAGACCGAGGGATTCATATCAACAATAACTTCATGTGCTAATCAACTTGTATATGATTTGTTGTATGCACTAGCATATTTACTGGCTCTGCTTCTTGCAGTGTTCTATTTTTATTCAATTTAAACATTAGTTGTGTAGTATTTGGCGTTCCCATTCCTCGTCGGCCAAACACATTGTTCTATTTTTTATCTTCATGCAAGAGTCTATTAATGTGTACTCATCCCATACCGGGCACATAATTCTCAATATGCGGTTTTGAATAATCAGGAAGTATGTGTGAATTTGACATACTGCTGTCGTACATTGTTTATGATTTGATGGGTTTTGCTGTCAACTTGTGGTGGTATCCTGCTGGAACCGTATTGTACAGTGCATGTATTGCCGGTCCTAAACCACCACCACCAATAGCTTTCCCCCCTCGCTTATGCTGTCATTGTCGTTGTCGTCCTCGTGCCATAATAATCGTTTGTTTTGTAATGTGTATATGTTGATATCTAACATATATATCTCACAGCTATATATGTCAACTGTTTATCTGATATTATCTTTTGCAAACTGGTGAACAATATCCATAATTTTATGAGTTGCTTGTTGATTATTCACATTTCCTTTACACAAATCTTGACATATATATTGTATATTATGTGTTCCTATATCGTGACTCATCTGTGTTCTGCTGTTACCAGTTGTTGTTGTTCTGGGAGGGGTAGGAGGTAGTCGATTTGGTCGCTGTACTCTCCTTCTGTGATGGTGGTGGAGTTGGGTACGTATTATGATGAACTAAATAGTGATAGAACTCTTCTGTTATTGGTGGGTCAATAGGGGGTGTTTGAATTCTTCATCCAATATTTCGTGTACAATTCTGTCACTATCATTACTAGTTCTTCTACAATCATTATTTGATGCTGCTAGTATAGGAGAATTGATATCATCATCGCTATTCATATATTGTGGAGTAGCTGGCGCAACAGTGCCTACTTTTAGCTCTGAAATAAGCAAACGAATTCCACTCTCTGCCACCTTCACTATCATCTCTATTTCTTTAGCCGATTGCTCCACTGCACGGAGCTTTTGTTGTTGACCTGCCTCCATTGGGGTTGTGGGGGTGGTGTCATCATTTGGGGGTGTGCTGGTGATGGCGACTGTACATCTTCATCTGTTAGCAGTTCAAAGGGGCAAACATTTGATGGTGGTGTCTGTTGTTGCAGTAAAGACAACAGTGATGATGAAGATGACGTATTGTGTGTACTGATGGATAAGTATATACAAAATAACACTCTATTCTAGATCGTCGTTTTTTACCTCCTTGTCTTCGTATATTATGACATAATTCTTCTGCATTGAGTTGAGGTGCTGGTTTGTCAGGCAGTGCCATTTCTTGTGCTGTCACGTGAGGGACCAATAATCTCTCAAGTCTATCCGGATTCCATCCAGATGCTCATGCATTAAGTTCATCGTAATGTTGAAATGTTCCTCCCCTACCATAACAACACAGGGTATTATTATTGCTTCCATTTTTTATTTTGTCCCTAATGATATCCACATGATGTATTTGCCATTTTGTAGCACTGTACTTCTGTTTATTATTCTCGATAATGGATGTTGTCTTTTCGATAATTTTAGCTGCTGTCGTCGTCGTTTATGCTGTCGTTTACTCACCATAGTGTGCGCTCTGCTTATCTGCGTCTATGTCTGTGATGACGATGTCTATAATATCTGCTTCCACCCCTTGATATTGATCCCATAACTGTCCATCGTTTGTGTGCAACAGCTTGTTGTTTTATAGCAACAACAGATATCGGTTTTCATGCCACCCATAGACTTACTTACTGCATGAGAGAGAATTTTAGTGAAAACTCCCCTTCCTCTAATAGTTCGGCCATTTCTCTGTTGTCTTAATTGTCAATATCATTGTCGCCGTTGTCTGCCCCTACCAATATCTTTTTTGCACCTCTATCAGCAGCTGTTCCAGCAATAGCACTGCCAGCAGTCTTCCCTGATATCTGTACTATTCATGGAGCTAATTGCCTTCCCAATGTGGCTAAACCTCATGCTCCTGCAGCTGCCATAACTTGTATAAATGATGATATAATATGTGTACTTAGGTCTTTATAAAAATTTTTTTATTGTTCTACATTCAACAGTGCAAGTGTCTTCTGCGTCTCAGTTTTCTTCTTCTATGTGTAAATGGTAATTTCACTTTCCTCACCCTACGTCTTCTGTGGTGACGGCAACGTCCTCTTGCCACCCTACCTGAACATCTGTGTCTTGTCACCATCTACATCTCTTGACACCCCACTTCATTCCATGAATACCTCCTCTACCAAGTATGGACGATGCTTGTCCATACCCTCTTCTGGGTCCAATTGCCTGTAATAGTCATGGTAGAGCCAAACTTCCTAATCCTGCTGCTAATGCTGCCATCTTGACGTAAGTGTGTTTTTTTTATTATGTCACTACATTGTCTATGAATTCTTTCTTTATGACGAGCTAAATTAGCAGAACTGGTACATCTAGATGCGCATAAATCAAATGGATAGTTATGATATAATAATTCGTGCTCACCATATCGTTGAGGAGTATAATATCTATGACATGATCTACATAAAATATGTCGTATAGCTGAGTGTCCAGTCAGAGATGACTCATCATCAGCAGAAACAGATCCTCCAACAACAGTAATAGGTCTCAATAAACTATCACATACTGTACACATGTACTCCTCGCCCATCGTCGTCACTCAACTAAGAACTAACTGGTAACTACGCTCTGCTCCTATATATATATATATATATATATATATATATATATATATATATATATATATATATATATATATATATATATATATATATATATATATATATATATATATATATATAAACAACTAAGCTACACTTAACACCAAGGATCATCCAGCCATTACATCCACTATCATTCAAGACGTAATACTAAGGATAAAACCACCACTTAATATTAAGGATAGATTCACTATATAATACACAAGGTCGTACTATTCGTCCTCACTTATCACCATGGCGGCTCAACAGCAGCAAGATAACAACAAGGGACAATATGTTCTTCTTGAAAAGGGTGTTGATGAAATATGTTCCAGATTTGAAGCAAATACACTGCTAGGGCCAGTATCGAGAATTCTGGCCTGTCGTGTAAGACAGTATCAAGACCCAAAGGTAGATCCAAGTAACTGGAGAAATGCGCTTGAGCTGTGCAAATATGACATCTACGACAGCACTCGAACTCATAGAGTACTGTCCTCAGCAATCAATCATCCAAAACAAATCATGGCATTTGGAATTGGAAGCTGTAAGATTGGTTTGCAGACAATAAACAAGTACATCAAACTACTAATGTCTCATCTTGAAAGATGCCCCATCACACAGCCTGCAGCACCAAAATCAAATTCCAAAGCATGGATTGCAATGGGACTGGCACTTGAAAATTATCTACGAGACACAACAGGCCTCGTCGTTGGACAATGCATTCCAACATTGCATAAAGAAAGTCAGATCATGAAAAACTGCAAATTTCCTACAGTCACAAAACCAGGAGGAACAACCAGTATATCAAGAGACAACATATTCTGGACAATAGGCCTTACCCTTACTTACGTCATTTACCTAGATGCACGCATTGCATTCTGGTACTTGTGGTAACGCGGGTTATTTTAACTTTGTTGATCATCAGCTACGTACTATGAGTAACCTGCAGTTTTAAATATGGAAAGCAATAGTGATGTCCTTGAAGAGACAACCAGTGCAAACCTTAGTTTTTTTGAAAACTCTTGCCCGGGTAATCATTGTTTCATCAAGACCAAAGACAGTGAAGCAGCGGCATCATTTACCTCCGAAGGCAGTAGGCCTAGGCATACGAAAAGAAAATCTGGCGGAGCTGGTGGATACACGTGTTGTGTGCTTGGTTGCTACAATAATAGCAAGAAACAAAAGGGTTTGTCTTTTCATGTATTTCCAGCTGGCAAGAGCAAAGAAAAACGACTGTTACGCAAAAAGCGGATACACTTTATATCAAGAAAAGATTTTGTGCCAACATCAGGCCATAGAGTCTGCTCAGAGCACTTTCAAGGAGGGAAAAAGACATCACTATATACTAAGATGCCAACATGCAAATGAGATGCAAATGAGGTAAAATCGCGGGATCTCTCATCAGCTACTCGTCCCGCACCGTTTCCTCTATTCGCCTGAAACTTCGCCCACGTCTTCCCCGTGTGCCGTAGTTGTGCAGCGCAAGAAGGTGGTCTGGTATCGGTGCGCGTTTGGGAGAGAGAGGGACGAGGGTTTTCTGCTTTAATGGTATGCCATTTATTTGTCCTATTGTTGGGGACGAGAAGTGCGTTCGCGTTTGTTGTTAGCGGATTAGAACGACATACTTTAGCAGTATGCCATTTTCATTGCACTGTTGTTGTTAATGGAGGATGAGGACATGCGATACAGCTGGAGCTTCGTTCTGTGTTTGATATGGTGATAGAGAGATGTGCAGGTTGATTCTCCTGGTGGCAATTTTTCTGGTAAGGGTAAGTTGGGTTATAGGACGAGCCCCTTCTTTTTAGCGAGCTTCGATTTAGCGTGTGTGGCCTTCCTTACTTGGCTTTAAGATTGGGCGCCCCTGCTGACCCATGGTGTTTCATAGTAGATAGTCAACAAATAGGTAAAGTAAGATATTTTGAGTTCTATCTTTGCTTTTATGCAGTGTAGGTTTCATTAATTTTCCCATCTATTTTGTCAGTTCCGATGTAGAGCACTTTGAATATCCGTACGATTTGAATTAGACGCCATATTTGCTGCCCGAAGTAGACCTACTAACTGTGCTGCTTTGAGCAGATTTGCATTGTTCGTGTGATGCTCCTTGCTGTATTTTATGTCCAAGGAACAGGAAACACTCCTTTTGCATTTATCTTCGCATTTTGTCAGCGCTTTTGCCGTTTTCAGACAGTTTGGAATATCCGTTCTCACATTGTTCTTGGCGACCTTTGACCTTTGTAGCAAGGTCTTTGCTCGTGAGTTGCTTCAGTTCAAGGGACTAGATTTATTGAGTTGTGATTCTATGAGTGGAAGTTGGGGGGCATGGGGTTCCTTGAGGGGGAGGGTGGTAATTTTTTGTTTGAGAGCACCTTTTATTTGGGGCTACCAGTTCATGAACCTACCACAGCAATTCTTGGTGTGTATCCATATACTAAATGACTTTTCAATTGCACCTAAAGTTATTCTTAAGATAATTATAGTTTCATGGCCTATTGTTCTATGCTTAAGTGGCTTGGCTCATATTCTAAGTTGTCAATGAATTATAGATTTGATGTGATGTGATTTGTAACTTTTTAATGTATAGTTCAATACTGAATGAGGTATGACTTATAATTTCAGGACCCAAGTATACTTATACTGAAGTGGCTGGGCACATTGGCTTATTTCTAATTTATTCTTAAGATAATTGCTTCTGACCCATGAGATTTGGGGGGCAATATCAAAGTTTTCAGTATAGCAGTATGTTTGATTAAACCAATGTTTTACTCTCAAATTGAAGAACTGTTTCTCAGATTTTCTGTATTGGTGAGAAAACAATTGGAAACAGGCATTGTGTTGCTGTATGCCCAAATAATGAATGGGTTTTCAATGTTAACTCCATGTAGCAATTATTTGTTAGGTAATGACTAAGGCCGGATTTATTTGGATTAACTTTATGAACAGATTGTTGGTGTGTATCCATATCATGAATTAGTTTTCAATTATAGCTTCTTAAACTAATTGTCTATATTTATGCATTTATTATGTGCTGTAATAATGATGAGATTGTGACTGACAATTCCATGAAGCCATTATTTAACGTCAATTGCTATTCCAAGGTGTAATTAGGAATGAATGTTGTTGCACAAGTCCCGGTGTTTACTATGTGATGTAGTATTGAATGGATTGTCTATGAAAATTCCATGGAGCCATTATTTACACTCAAGTGTATGGATTGATGTTATACAGTTTAGTTAATTGACCCAAAGTGCACCAAGTTGGGACTCATATATATGTAATGGTTTGATACTATAGACAATGTTGAACCTGTTATTTTTTTTCAACAGGATGACAGAGCAAGATATATTCATAGCTAACAATTGGTTTTGTGTGTATTATTACACTGCAAAACATAATGGACAGAACAGTGGATATATTGTATATTCTTCCAGAGTTATATTGGAAACTATATATTGTATCATTTATGTCTTAGTGCTTCTCAATTATCTTTTGAAAGTGTAACTATAAAGATTTTTGAAGTATATCTCTTACCTGGATGCATATTAGACTCTTTTAGCATCACCTTACGTTAGTGTCACATTACATTAGTGTTTAAGTTAGTGGATTGTATATACTATATCATATCTCTTTTGGCTGTCAAGTGCTTTGTATTTACCATAATAATGTTAATAACTTATTATTTATATATAAGTCTAGGATCCATATCTCTAACTTTTGCACTTGTAATTAGCTACTATTAGTTGATATAGGCCCCTGGAGAACTTAATCAAGGACTTCCTGTAGATCACACTGTATGAGATTTAGGAATAATGCAAGGTATGTATACTTTTCGCTACAGTAGTAAGGAGCTAGAGGAAGACAGTAAACATGTCAGACTCCACTGCATGATGGCTGGGACAATAAGAAACAATTTCCATTCTAATCTCTAAACATGTTAATAAGGGAGGCTCTAGGCCCAACCACGCTCATATTTCCACAGATGGAAACATGATCATTTAGGTTAATACTGATATAGTATAATTACTACGAACAAGACATGCCTCAATAACCATATAGCAATGCATTAGTGATCATGGCACTTTTGAAGCAAGGCCAATAAACTCTGAAAAGCCAAGCCAATGCAAGAGTTATAAGGGGGCTGAGCCCCCCTAACATGAGCAGAATATCCCTGGATTTACCCCGTTAAGATGAAACTGACTTATAAGGAAAAGAGGTCTGCCAAATGGCACAACACCTCCACTCATATAAGAAACCAATCAGACTGAAATTGTAAATCAGGTGTCTTAACAACAATGTTGGGTGGGCAGTTGTGTGTTCAATCACTTCATAATAGAGTACTCTAATGTCTCACTAACACAAATACAGTTATACTATACATAATATAAGCCATATAATAGCAACTGCCTTGCACATATTATGAGTGTCTTGCAGTAAGCAGTAGACAATTCTATGGCCTGTCGTACTGTGTATGCCTATGTGTAAGAAAGCAAGCAGCCTGGTTTTACACACTGAGTCTCTAAATGGCGGGATACTACTGTATTATACTTTTTGAATGGCGTTAACTGTAGCCCAAAGTGGTGGTACACCACATTTCGTCCCTGGCATTATTAGGGTTGGTGTTAATTGAGGACCAGCAGGACACAGGCCAATAAGATAGTTTTAATATCCATGCATGTACAGAGAGTATGGCTGAGCTTGCTATGGATGAAGCACTCTACAATTGTTATTGGAGGGGCAGATCACAAATTAATTCCTGTACATGGCAATTAGTAACATGTAAGTTGTCTTAGAGGGAGGATTACATAATGTGTCTTAGTATTATCTTGCTTACTATACATTAGTCCTCTTAACAATTTGATATGTAACTACAGCACGGGTAATTTCACTGTGTTTCTACGTTACTTTTCAACTACATACACACAGATTTACCGAGGGGGGTAGGGACAGGGTGCAAACCCCTCTACTTTTGTCATCCATCTTGCAGCAGTTACATGTTTTCGTAATACTACACGGGGTTCAGATGGATGCTTTACCTAACAGTGGCATAACATAAAACAGGATAATTGAGTTTGAATGCAATCCCTGAATTCACATCTTGGGGAAATTGATCAAAGGAAATGTGGGGCAACTCTAAAAGTTATTAAGTTAAGACACTGGGGGTCACAATGGGAAGTCAAGATCTCTTTACATATATCTCTCAGACATTGCTCGAACAATAATACTCGTTTTCACATTTTTCACAACTTTACAACATTGTAGCTGTGTGCAATTTTCCCCAGTAATGTGCCTCCCCAACTTATTATTTACTTATTTATTTATTTATCTCTACAATTACTCATAATTCACATCCATATGCGTTTCACTGTTCTCCTGTATCTGTTCTTATGGCAATAACTCCTCTTCCTCAATAATAGCCTCCTCCTTTATCTCCGTTGTACCTTTTCCCTCTACTTCTAACTCCTCCTCCTCAAGTGAAAAGTCCTCTTTAAGGCTCTCTTCTAGCAATGCTTCCTCCTCCATATCTTTCATGGCTTTCTCCACCTGTTTTCGTGTCCTTTCTACAGCTGCCACTTCTTCCCTCATGGACTGCACTTCATCTAACAATGTTGCTAAGCCCCTCATAGCCACTTCCATGCTTTCTCTCATTGCCGTCAATTTGATATCAGTTCTTCTAATTTCTGCCCCCATTTTATTCAGCATAATTTTAACCCTTAGTTTCGATTCCATGTTATTGATCTCTTATCGACTATCTCCGTTCTACGAATAACCTTAACAACTAACACCACCTCATTGCTGACTATTTTATACACTCACGTTATGCCAACATTTATTGCTTATGCTTTCCGGCCTCACCTCCCTTGGACTCAATACCGATTCATGCTAATAGCTCTGTATTCCCACCTTGCCACCGCTCTTTGTGTGGTAAGCACAATATCTCCCCCAATCAACATTCACAGAAATTAAATTTCACAATCAATCACTTTTATTCTTACTATTATAATGCATTTTACAGAATATTTCCTTATAGCCTGGGTTATGTGCACCCTCCCCTCTACAGCAGAGCATGTTGTCCCTTACCGTACATTCTGGAATAAGCCCCCATGGTGGCATATTGTTAAAAATTGCACAGGGGCTTAAAAATTTCTTGTTAATGTCCATTCATTGATTGTTCTACTTCTAATCAACTTTTTTTCCAATAGATCTTGATGCAAGCACTGGGGTGTTGCACTGCACTGAATAAGACTCAAACAGCTAATTTCACATGCAGTTGTGGGGCGTATTCAAGGGGAAGACGGCTAAGTTGAGGATTTGTGCCAAATGGCTGTAGCAAAATAACGTGCTTCTGTATATCAGTGTTATAGCTTCACATTAATCAACACCAGCATTTTGTTTTCTCAGTTTCTCATGACCTGGTATATTGTACTAATTACTTTTAAATTCTTAAAACTAGAATTCACATTCAAGTATACAAGATTTCGTATACAAGATTAGCTCATCAGTAACAAATAGCTAGGGGGTTTCTCCTAAGGCTACCCGCATGCGTTCATCCTTGACTTCCCGACACAACAGTTCCAACAATGCTTTCCACACCCTATCTCATTGTAATTGTAATTATGGGTTTTCCTGCTCTGCTCCACACCATTCATCCTTTTCCTAACCACACCGATAACACTTTGCAGATCATCTGAGAAAATGCTATCAATATGTTTTTTCTTCCTACCTCCGTTTGTTATTCCTGTTCTCATAACAGTTGTCTGTCGATAGGCAGCCTTAAGGATTCAATTAAGAAATGCCGACTGCACTAACACCTGATGACATAAGCCGACGTGTTAGCAATTCACAAGTATTAATCACTATACTACTTAGTACCTTTTCGCGACGATCATTAGCCGCCATAACCACTCAATGGATGGACAGAGAGTCACAGCTAGCTGCATGTGTTCATCCTTGATTTGCCGACACAACAATTCCAACAATGCTTTCCACACCCTATGTCATTGTAATTACAGGCATCCCGATGCGATTTTGAAAGTGGGGGGGCCAACATTTCCAAATGGGGGAGAATGTCCGGTAGTACTCTTAGGGGGTATTTTGTTTTGAATAGGGCAATTATAAGTCTGAACCAAGTGATAAAACTGTATAGTTATTAAACAATGACACTGTAGTAATTATTATAAAACCTTAATAGAACCAAAAGGGCTGGAATACATAGTTAATAGAGTAATAAAAAAGTTTACATGCTTAAGCTACACAGCTACTCTTCTTATCAATCATTTGCTAACAATCACAAATCCAATTTCAAAGTAAAGACGTGATCTTTACATTTAAGCCTGCATTTTCTTGATTGAAAATCATCAACATTTGTTTAAGTGCTTTAGGAATTCTAGTAGTTCATAGAAAGCATAACAAAAAGCATCAGTCGACAAGTATCCCCACTCAAAACATTTTTACTTATATTTACACATTGAAATCGTCTTTAACAAACTTTCCAAAGGTACGATATCGCTCATTATGCTGTTGGTCTCTAGTGGGTAAATGAAGAATGTTAATACTGCTAGCCAAATAACAGTATACGAGCGTTATATATTTCATGACTAGGCTGCGGGCCGGATAACATTTGACCGAGGGCCGGATTTGGCCCGCAGGCAGGACTTTGGACATGCCTGTCTTAGTTTAGTCGGCGTAATAATCACTCAGCACTGCTATAAATTTCTCATATCAAGCAGCCTATCCCTTTCATTCATGCGATCCTCGATTTGAACCGATAATCAGTAATAACCAAGGATATTTTAACATTTCTTCTTATGATATTTTGGCAAACAAGTGGGGGGGGCCATGGCCCCCCCGGCCCCCCTACATCAGGGTGCCTGAATTATGGGTTTTCCTGCTCTGCTCCACACCATTCATCCACACCGATAACACTTTGCAGATCATCTGAGAACATGCTATCAATATGTTTTTTCTTCCTACCTCCGTTTCTTATTCCTGTTCTGATAACGGTTGTCTGTCGATAAGCAGCCGTAAGGATTCAATTAAGAAATGCCGACTGCACTAACACCAGATGACATAAGCTGAAGTGCTAGCAATTCACAAGTATTTATCGCTATGCTACTTAGTAACTTTTTGCGATCATCATTAGCCATCATCAGTGCCTGTTTGTGATCATCCTTAGCCGCAATGGATGGACGACAAGTGACGGTTTGGATGGGGGAAGAGAATGTGGTAGCTATTTCATTTCATTTATTATAAATGCATGTTTTGTTATAGGAGAATGGTTTATAACAAACTGGTACTCAGCTGCTCAAAACATTACGAAAGTTCAGTACTGGATTTTTGAAACTTAAGAGAGATTTTATAGTATTTATCTTCATGTCAACTGCATATGAAGCTTTTCCACTTTTGATTAATATTCATGCGCAAAAGCCTTTGAAAGTAAATTTTTTGCTAGGACAATATGACAAAGTTTTGATACAGGAATTGTCATAAATTATTTCTTACAGGTTCTTATTGATTTTCCAACCGTCAATTAATATGTACACTGTATTGTACTATTACTATATCCTAGAAACTATTATGGAAATACAACGAGAGCCTCTCCCATTTTAAATGGCGAGTGGCCGCAGCATTTGCGTTAGAAAGAAAGGACAAATTTGCCTTCACGGATAGTGATGGCAACACATTACACAATGTGAGGTAAGTTTCGTATTACTTGTATGATTCTCTGTCAACATTCCCGTAGACAAATACTCTCCACAATAACTAGACATGCAATACAAGAAGACGCACGCCATTACGATATTAAGTTGTATAATACGTTACTCACATGAGCAGACCAAGAGCTGAATGTTGTGTTTGCCTTGCTTTTCACCGGCATTATACGCAGCCCAGATAGCCACATGCGGTTTGATTTGAGGGAAAGACTCAGCAGAGGGGGTTTACCCAAGTCATTATGGTATTTTATTGTACCACAGAATGTCTGGAAGTTGTAATTTCCCATACATCCACTACAATAGACCACAATGTATTTTTCACGTTCTCCACATGTACAGTGTATTTCCTATCATGCTATTATGTCTCGTCTTTACAGATCAGAAAAGACTGTGTATGTGAAAGTGTTGACAAGGCAACGGCGTAGCAATAGGAAGAAGAAACCACGAAAACCGCAAAAACTCGAACACAAAAACAATAGCCAACATGGACACACAACTGTATATATGTATTTAAGTTAGATATGTAGCATTATTATTTAATTTTTTTCATTGTTATACACATAGTATCTCTGCATTTTACCTTCTTTCAACAGTCAATTATTGCCGTCCTTTCATTTTCACATCGCTCTTTGGTGCCATATCAAATACTATTGGTATTATTAGTATATAGTGATAATACTGAGTACTGTGTTCTAATATTGACCAACTCTACTAAAACAGACAGCAAAATGCATCTGAGGCTATGAAGCAATTTCATGTCCTACATAATATCTTATTGGCCACCTTATAGGGGAAAAATGTCAGTTGTTTGCCTATACACACCTTAATTTTGGAATTTGAGCCGCATGATATTCTAACAATGTTCTTAGTGTTTTGACAACACAACGTACATGTGCTGTAGTAATGAATGGATTATCAATGACAATTCCAAGTAGCAATTATTTACACTCAAGTTAGTGCACTTACATTCTGAGGCTGAATTAATTGAGTGGTACGCTTTGTTCCCCAAGTGTAGATTTTCGCTATGCGCTGTAACAACGAATAGATATAAATGACAATTCCATGATGCCAGTAGTTACACTCAAGTGAATGGAATGATAGCACAAGATTAATTAAGTGGGGGTGAAGTTTGTGTCACAAGTACAGGTATTTACCGTGTGCTGTAATAATGAAGACTTTTAAAATCCTTGGTCTTTAATATTGCTACTTATGGATCAGAATGCTGGGTTCTAAAAACAACTGACAAAAAAAAATTAACTCCTTTGAGCTTTGGTGCTATCGACGCTTATTACGAATAAAATGGACTGATAAAAAGACCAACGAATATGGTTTGAGTAAAATTGGAACTAGTGAAAAACTGCTTACTACCATCGTTAAACGAAAAATGGCGTTTCTCGGACATGTATTCAGAAAAGGTGACATTTGTACAGACTTACTAATTGGGGCCGTGTATGGAAAAAGAGGAAAAGGTAGACCAACAACCAGATATAGTGACAACATTCGAGAGTTTAGTGAAAATTTGAGGTTTGCTGATTTATATCGCTTAGCACAGAATAGAGAAGCATGGAGAGCCACGGCTGTTCAGCTAAATGAACTTCCCGTCTATTGATGATGATGATGATGTAATAATGAATCCCCCTTTCCGATGTCCCCTTCGGTAATTGGAGCTCGGCATAGCTCGGTCGCCTGCTCCTTCGTCGGAGCTGTTGGGTGATCGTTGTATGTCGGTGGACTCTGTCATTGACCAATGGTGTCCAGATCTATTCTATTGTCTCTGGATCATATCTGTTATATGTATCCTGTTGTCTCCAGTCCTCACAGTGGCGCTTGCCTCATGGTTCTCTCTTTGGTATTCAAAAGAGAAGTTTGTTGAAGGATCAAGCGACATCTTCGTAATCAGCAATACGGTGAGACCTGCATTTCTTCAGATTTTTTGAACGTGTACCATTGTTCATTTCTCTGTTATCATTTCTCCTCTATGGCCAAATATTTTTCTTGAAATCCATGCATTTGGGGCATTAGCGTTTGCTGTTCGTGGCCAATGTTCTTCTTGATTCCCGAAATTTGGTCAACTCTTGCAGTCTAAGGAGCAGTTAAGGTAGTTGCTGTTATGTTTATGCAGGGGCTTGATAGATGTTCAGTACATGTACT